>OX424511.1:22697569-23297569 GCA_949152395.1 Agrochola litura
GACAGACAGACAGTCAGACTTGGACATGGTGAAACTACATCGGTTCATTGTTGACTACAGAACCCTAAAAACCAGAAAAATTATGAGTAAAAATTTGTAGGCCAGTTAGAAAAATGAACTAATAGGTTTTAATAAATAGTGAGCGATTTACTGCATTTTGAGAAGCTATTCTGCTCATCATGCCGAAGATTCTCATCAGTACTTCACCAATATTTTTTGAGACCAACATAGACTTACTACCTTTCACATAAAAAAGAACCATCGAAATCGGATCTCATAAGGCAGATATATCCAGTAGCCCCCTTTTTTGCCCCATTTTGGAGGAAGTATCAATCAAAAATCCCCGACGGCAAAAATTACAAAAAATTCGTCAAACCTGTACACCAAATTTCGTCCAGATTGGTTGTAAAATACGCCCTGTAGACGAGTACGTACAAACTGACACACGAAAGCAAATTTTGCCAGACTTGATCCAGAGACGCTTCGCTCGCTACGCTCGCTCGGTCAATTACCTTTTCACGGCTAAACCACTCAACGGATTTCGGTAAAATTTGGCAAGGAGATAGATGGCATCCTGGAGGACATAGGGTACTTTTTGTCTCAAAAATAGTCCTAAACGGACATAGGGGGTGAAAGTTTGTATGAGAAATCCAGCATTTCTTAAGTTAAGGATATGAAAATTCAAATTTATGCTTTTGGTATGAAATAAAGATAATAATCACGCATTTAAGCGTTTTTATAAAATAGGGGATGATTTAAAAATTCACATGTAATATTGATTTTTTATGAGTTTAGTGCTATTACCATTGTTCTCGAAATTAGTTCTAGTAATCTCAATCAAATCACCTTTTTTATAGGTACTAGCAGGGATTCTACCGGTATTATAATTAACTTTTAGTTTTTCTTGGCTAACTCGGACATTGGTGCTGACCTCAAAATTCAAAAGTCATTTATTCAAACTAGGCTGAAAATCAGCACTTTTTGAACGTCAAAATTACATAAGACTATCTCCCAAAAACGCCCACCCTTCACCACTTCCTAGTGCCTTTAGCTGGGAAGAAGAAGTGGTGCAACAAACTCAGTCAAATCCAACATCCAATTTATTATTTAAACTGCCTTTGAACCTGGTACCGAATAGAGCCTCTTATATTATCTGTGCTCTGGGGCAGTCCGTTTAGAGCAGGAATTAATGGAATTATTTACACCCCATTGAATTTTGCCAAGATATATGTCCCAGCTGCGTTCGTCTTTCCCGTCATTATGTTTTGCCAGGGCATTCAAGATAGTTTGGTTATACCTTTCAACTTGACCGCTCGCCCTGGGACATGCTACAGCGTTCAGAACATGTTTAATACCATGACTTCCACAAAAGATCTTGAAAGCTGTTGAAGTAAAAGAAGTACCGCGATCAGATATGATTCGATTTGGTAAGCCAAAGTCATAAAATATGTTTCAAGAACTTTTATCCTAGACCTGGTTTTCGTGTGTTTTACCGTTTTTACAAACAAGTGTTTTGTAAAGCCGTCAACTATAGTAAGGATGTAGGCATTGCCATTCCTATTCTTTACAAATGGGCCAAGATGGTCAGTGTGAATTGTGTGGAACGGGATGCCCACTTTCTCTATAGAATACAATTGTCCAGTTTTTTGCCTAGAAACATCATCTTAATTGTAAGTGCACTAAATACAAGACTTTACACATTTTTTTAGAAATCACCTCAACTTTCGAAAACAAAAGACAGATTGAATTCGCTCAGTCGTTTTAGAAATGCCTAAGTGCCCTACGTCATCATGATTATAACGATTATATTCGCTAACGAGCATTACGAGGGACCAGGCGTATATCATCGCCAACTCTTCTATATAATTTATGATTTTTAATACGATATTTTTTCTTAATGTCTTTAGATTCTTCGTCAGATTCAGGTTTGAGAATTTTTTTAAATCCGTGAGATGTCTGGATCTGACTTTTGTATATTAGCTATTTGTTAACACAAGTTTTTAAGTTTTGTTTTAAATATTAACATATGTATCTTTAGGTTAAAGTATTTTTCTATCGGCCTGTGACGCCTGCACGCGTAGCATGACCACCGTAGAAACGAGTTTTGTCGACGGAAGAATAGACAAAAATGACGTTCCGTGTAGACAGGATGGCAGGAAAGTAGAAAGACTCAACTGCACTTTTTACGAAATTCACTCTTTTCATAATTCGATTCAGAATTCATACTCGTAGTTTTGTCATAGGATTTTTTTTTCTGTTTGATTCTCAATTTTTATTCGTCAACCACAAAAAAAATCTCAAAGTGTCGAAGTATCGTATTTTGGAAGAAAAAAAAATTACAGTAATATTGGATTTAACCATTTCCTTGATCTTTGGTAATTTTTTTTAAGAGCTGGAGGCGCGCAGTCTCGACGTATTTTATTTAAATGGAATTTTTCACTTTTTGTATGGAAAATACGAAAAATCATAACCTACATGTTGAGTCTTAGGGGTTTAAGGGTTTTATAAAGGGGGTCGAAATTTTAATTATTTTTGCGATTGAACACGCCATTTTTGAGATATAAGCAAAAGAAAAAAAAAGATACAGTACTGTTTTTGCATCTGAATTTGAGGTGTTGGTGTGAATTTTGGTTCATATTTTATTCCAAAGGTGTGGAATAAAATATGAACGCAATTAGATTTAATCGCGATTAGAAATACTTAGTCAGATTTAGATTAACAATCAAAATTATTAAAACACTCTCCTGTAAAATCATGATTTTGTAAATAACCGTATATACTTTGTGGCCGTCGAGTAAAAAGTTTTCTACTGTCTTTAGCATGGCGATGACAAAATCAAATTGTCTTCACTACCTTAGTGATTTTGACAGTTTGGATAGAAAACTTTCTTATGAAATAGTCTACATGTAAAAGGACCTAGACAAAGATCGTTAGAAACGAAAGACAAAATGACAGATTGTAGAAAAATTTCTACGGTGCGATGTCAAAAATAGAGAAACGAAATGTCACTTTGTATGGAAAGAGCTATGTCTATTCTTAGTAGAGATAGAAAGCGTCATGCTACGCGTGCTGAAATAAATGGTATTATTATTATTATTAATAACCAATTATCAGTCTCAATATGGTACACGGTAACGGAAGAATCATCGTTAATGTCGGAGTGCAATATGGTATTACGGCTTAATGCATCGACATGTGCCATACGCGTCCCGGGTCTGTACTCTATAGTAAAAGTGAACTCGCTAATTTGGAGCCACCAGCTTGTTATACGCGGTATAAAGTCTCTTTTGATTAGTTCAGTTCGGAGCGCATTACAGTCTGTTACTATTTTAAAGTCTAATCCCAACAGATAAACTTGAAACTTTTTCAGTAAGCAAGCAATGGCCAACGTTTCAAGTTCGTAGGAATGTAAGTGACGCTCTTCTGACGTCGTCTGTCTACTAAAGTAAGCAACGTAGTAAGCAGCTTGAGTACGAGATCAGTAGATTGCCATTGTACTAATATTCCTCCTACACCTAAGGCACTAGCGTCAGTGTGCAGCTCTGTTGCAAGTTTAGGGTTGTATAAGGCCAATATTGGTCTCTTATCAAATTATCTTTTTATGTAGAGAATGCTTGAAATTGGTCATCTGCCCAAGTGAAAGAATTTCCTTTTTATAATAAATTGGTGAGGGGGTCTTGTAATTTCCACGAAACTCTTTACAAATTTTCTAAAATAGCCTGCTAATCCCAAGAATTGACGTACCTCGTGCGCATTGCGAGGAATAGGGAATTATTTTACAGCTAGAACTTTATTTTCATTCGGTCGTAGTCCATCGGCCTATATTTCATATCCTAGGCAGTGGTGCCGATTCTCTTGTACACCGAACTAAACTAACTAAACTATCACTAAAATTCCTTACTTTTGACTATGAGAATCTTATAGCTATTCTGCAAAATAAATTCTCTAAATTTAAAAATAATTTTGACACATCTAAATCGAATTTGACAATCGCGACTCCACACGTGATACCTAACCACGTGATCTTTTTAGAGCCGGAGGCGCGCAGGGGGTGCAGCCTCGTCGTGTTTTGTATGGAATTTTTCACTTTTTGTATGGAAAATAATAAAAATTATTACCTACATGTAGAGTGTTAGGGGTTTAAGGGTTTTATAAAGGGGGTCGAAATTTTGATTATTTTTGCGATTGGACACACCGTTTTCGAGATATAAGCAAAAGAAAAAAAAAAGATTCGGTACTGTTTTTGCATTTGAAGTCGAGGTGTTGGTGTGAATTTATAGTTCATGACAACCAATTTTATTCCACACGTTTTTAGTCGCGATTAAAAATAGTCAGATTTAGTTAGAAAATCTAAATTTTAGGTGAAAAATGTCAAATTCAGAATAGCAAAAATGTTATTTTCACTAAACTAATATCTCGTTGCCATCTTAGTGCTGTCAAACTAAAATATAGTTAAGTTGTGTCACTTTAGTCTATTTCAGAATGGAAAATCGTCGTTTGACAGGAATAAACTAAATTTTGGTGATTTTTAGTTTAGTTTAGAGGCATTTGTGACAAGAGAATCGGCACCAGTTAATCATTGTGTCAAAGAAACGGCATTTTTCTAGTTTAAGGGTGAGACCATTTTCTCGCATTAGCTTCAGAATTTCCTCAAGTCTTCAAAAACCTTCCTCTAAATCGGTTGAAGGTACAAGAATATCGTCTGAATACACCAGGGCAGATTCGTAGCGCTTTACACCGAGCATCAAAGTCAAAGTCAAAGATTTATTTGCAGATAAATTTGATTGATAACCCTCTGAAACACGGCTGGAGCGTTAGTTAATCCAAATGGCTTTTTTTACAAATGCGGTAAGGTGACGACTTTCTTTGGCCAAAGAGACCTGATAATATCCTAAAGCAAGGTCCGATAAGGTGAAAAATCGATTGCCGTTGAGATTAGTTATCTGGTCGTCAATGAATGGCAAGGGGAAACAATATTTCCTAGTTTTGTTATTTAAGGAAGTATTATTTTACCGAATTATATTTCGCCGATTAACAAAATAACTGTTTGCTTTTGGCCGAAGCCTTTTTTGAACTTTTTCATTTGCCAAATGATTTATTTGCCTATTTTCACCACACCGAAACAACATTTCACGGAATATTATTTGGTCACAAATATATAGCGGGTTACTATGTAGCATTTTCAATATTAAATTAAAATAGTGTCATAAAAAGGTAATATGAGCTACTTGTGACACAAAACGAATCGCTGCAAAACCGACTTCACGCAGTCTTGTCTACCCCACCCCTAGAGTGTAATTTAAGCACACGTAGGCGCGGAGGGTGGGGCGGCCCGCAAGCTGAGGAGTAGATGGTTTGAAGGTGAGCGTTAACCTTTTGACTGTCAGCTTAGGTTTACCCAAAAACACACATCTTGTCAACCTAATCTCATTTGTTTTGATTTTTGGGTTGGCCTTCGGAAAAACGAAGAATTCGTCAATATACAGTCATTGACATGGCACATATCGGGGGGCACGGCAGTGCCCCCGCCAAGTCGAGCGCGAAGCAAACACTGCCGTACCATCCTTTACTGGAACCATTTCGCCGCATTTTCAGGCCCCTATTTAAGAACCTCTGGATAAGATCAGAACGCAGAAATTTTCGTCACCCAGTAAGCTATAATCACATACTTAAAATCCAAAATTTCAAGTCTGTAAGTCATTTAGTTCCGAAGTTAAGCGAAAGCAAAGTTTCGCATTTATGACACTCACTCACTCATGATCATCAGAATAGAACTAGTACTTCCCATAAACTCAGAGAGCTGAAATTTGGTACAGAGTTAGGGTTTAATGGCCACATAAAGGAAAAACTATAAAAACTAGGAAAATCGAAGATCTGGAGTACCTGGTGACCCTGATTAGAAAACACAAGAGCCCAACCAAACTATTAGAGATCGACATACCGCCTTTACAAAAAATATTCAACTTGGTGGGCCGCTTCATTTGATGTCAAAAATCGAAGGTTTGAAGTATCTGATGAAGAACCCTCAGCTGGTCTCAGCTGTATTAGAGATATGGTAATACTCCCTTCTACTATTGGTACATAAAAAAATCGACTGTCATTGCAAAAATCCAACGTAGTGGGACACATCTTCTAATCTAATTTAATCTAGCCTATAGCGTCTCACTGCTGGGCGAATGCCTCCCGCATATAAATAAATTTAAAGGAAAACTCTGGATAAGACTAGACTGGCTTTTATACTTACAAGTTTACAAGAAGAAATATTCGAACGATTAACTTTATTCTACTCGAACATTACACAAATTAAATAAACAAATTACACAAAAATATTAATTTCGCTCAATTTCACTCAAAATTTGGTCAAAATATAATGCATTGGACTAAGAGTGGCGGTGATACCCGCACACGTCGCTAGATAGCGCTGACTGTATTTTAGAACGCGCTTACGTATGTTTTTCCGATAACCTTATATGGCGAAGTGGCAACCGGCCGCGTTACAGTCGTTTACGACATTCTTCTACTGCGCTTGAAAACGTTTGCTAGGGATTAGGAGGGATTATTTGCATTTCGTTGATTTCGCTTATTATTTCGTGAGGTTTGCTAAGTTTAATTAGCAGGTTGTTATTATAACAATTCGAAGATTTGAATAGGTTAGGAATTTTATGATTACTGACGGATTACTGATTATTACTTAATTATTAGATTTAAAAGAAGTTTTAATTGAATAATTTATTTAAGTTTGTAGTGTTAGTTATTTAGTACTCTTAGTTTTCTAGGTTTAATTTACAGTTAGGCAGTACTTCGAATCGCGTTCGTGTTTATAAGTACTTTTCTAGTATTTTAGGTTTAGCTTATTTACTTCGTTTCGTTTAAAAATATCATTAATTTAGCTGTATTTCAGTACTACGTAGGTAATACCTTTGGTAGAAAGTTCATTGATAATTAATTATATTGACACTTGTCTAATAATTAAGAAATTCGTTAATAATTTGATTCACGAATTATTGCCTGTTAAGTCAAAATTTGAGATCATACCCCGGGCATGCGTGTACAGAGAACAATTCCAAATTTGTGTGGCGTATGCCCTAACAATTCACAAGAGCCAAGGTCTAAGTCTAAAAAATGCCCTCATGGACATTGGCACCTCCATATTCTCTTGTGGCCAAGCCTACGTGGCGCTTTCACGAATAACCAATCTTCATGGGGTGCACCTCATAAATGTTGACTTCAAGAGTATAAAAGCTCAAGCTTCAGCGATCACCGAATATAACCGGCTTAGGCGTAAATACCGCGCCGATCTTTCAGAAATTAAACCGTCTAAACCGTCTAAAAGAATAAATAATGAACGCGAATGGGCAATACGAAAAACTGTTGCTACTGTACAAGAATCAGAACCGGAAAAAAAGAAAAGAAAGATTTGTAATAATAAAAAAAGCAAAAGAAAAAACTACTCCTAAAAAGAAAGAAACTATGTCAAATAAGAAAATCTAATACAATAAATCAATATGCCCACGTTTCTACAAAAAGAAGTGAAATCCCACCAAAAACATTCTGAAAAAAACTAGCCAAGTCTCGATGGAGCTGCTTGTTTATCTCTAAAAAGTAATGAAATCTAGACAAAGTTGTGCCAAGTCTAAGGTTCCTTACTGCGTTTTCTTTATTATTATAGTTAATGTTGTGTGACTTGGCCGTTGAAGGGCACACAAGGGTACAAAACCAGGTGCTCCATGACACCATTGCACCAATCTGTCGCCAGAACCGCTACCCATTGTCAATGCTGAATGCATGTGTTGCACAATCAACAACAGCCTAAAATGAGACACTAGCGTCCAATTACCAATACCAGTATGGGCTATTATCTCGCTTAACAAACATAGGTAGTTACAACAGATATAACATTACGTGTAAACAAAACTGACTTATACCCACTAACGTATAAAGAATGTTCAACGGCCAAGTCACACAACATTAACTATAATAATAAAGAAAACGCAGTAAGGAACCTTAGACTTGGCACAACTTTGTCTAGATTTCATTACTTTTTAGAGATAAACAAGCAGCTCCATCGAGACTTGGCTAGTTTTTTTCAGAATGTTTTTGGTGGGATTATACCTTTCTGGCTTCGTTATGAGTTAACCTAACTAAATAAATAATTTTCACAGAGGAGCATATGATTCTTCGAACGTATGACTTTTGGAAAACAAACAAATCGCATTTACGACTTTCGGGAAAATAAATTTCGTAATTTTTAATAATAGACATTATAATTCTTAGGTAGGTATTATGAAATTCGGACTTTTGAAAATCGGAACATCGAAATTCGGAATAAAATATTTCGGAGTATTTAGGTGTTCCCGGAAGCCACATGTGCAGAAGGCTCGAAAGTTCGTAAAGCTTATCCATTGTTTTATCGTCAACTTGGGGACCGACTTTGATTTCAGACTTAACGAGAGGAACTAAGTTAGTAATATCCTTTGCAATTTTGTTTATGCACAGAATTTATTTTTCTTCAAAAGGTAATAGGCTCTGGCAATAAGAGTGTTTTTGGGCAAAATGGTCAGAAAGATTGGACAGAACAAGGTAACATTTACCTGCGCTAATACGATAAGTACCCTGGTGTATTGTCCCACTGCAGGGCATAGGCCTCTTCTTATACAGAGAAGGCACGAACATTGATCACCACGTTTGCTCAAGACCGGTTGGCGATTATAGAAGGCTATTTGGTAGTTATTAGACAAACAGTATATTGCAAGTCTAGTTATTAATCCAAAGCAAGGGAAGAATCAAGAGAACGAGATTATTAGTATAATTATTCTTATTGAAACTAGATAGTGCGGTCTCTAAACGCGACAATAGATCGCGGTAGAGGAATATGATAGACGAATAAATTAACTTTAGGCGTGCCATAAAAAATTAAGGTATACTTATCGGGTTTCTTGTACCGAACTGAAACGATTGTACCTACCGAAGAATTTTAGATCTTTGTAAAATCTCTAATTTTAAACAAACATTCGTAGTGCTGTACATAACTTTGATTATTGCCAGGATTACTCATCAATTATCATCCTGAGTGCTACAAGCCACTCTAATAACAACTTATCCAATCAGTTTGCCAATTACAGAATAATTCCTTGCACAAAATGACCTCCGTAGTGTTCATAGAACACGCATGCAATAAACTGGACCACTACAGAAAACTCGTTTAACTTCGTAAACAAGTAAAAATTGGTCAAATGCTTGTCATTGGCTGGGTACAATGTCACCGACTTGCGACTGCAACCTACTTCCTATTCCCTGACTGAAGCGAGACCTCGCGCGCGTTCCATTACGAGCTGGCTGCTACAACAGATGACCCTGACTAGGTGAAGAGGTAATGTATGCAGGGTTCTATATAAACGTCGATTTTTTGTTACTGTTCTTAATTTCAGATTCAATCATGTATCTATTGGTAATTTAATTTACCTTATGTTTGCGAAGGACATGTCGTAAAAGTCGGGTTTTTAATTTAGTTGGTTGACGTAGGTTGATTCCTTAAGTGCAAGGTGAAAGACGAATCACAGAATCAAAAATTTGTGCCTTTTGTGATCAAGGTCGAAGACTTGGCTCCCGTATTTGGGCAGATCTATTTATACGTTAATGATTGAGGCCTCGACCGACCGTCGACAAAAACTTCAATTTGTAAACTAACCTTACGGTATAACTTGTTTGCGTATTTAGTTGAATTACGCTGAAAGTTCCAAATGTCTATTATTTGGTACTGCAAAACCAAGTATACGGAACGAAAAGTTCACGGATTTACCACAAAATTTATTAATAAATTTCCGCAATGTGTGCCCGATTCCATTATTTAATAATTTATTGTTAATAGGCCTTGTTCGTGGCATTTGAGATAATTCTGGGCCTATCGCGGTCGACAACAGTTCCGGCTGCATGTGGTTGAAGAAAATAAATATTCGCTGGTAGTTAAAGTGATACTGGGTTTTTTCATCAGGAATTTCCCACTAGCAGCCCGGAGTCTGGATTTGTGCCCGGTTGATGGTAATAGGCTTACAGAAGTATGAGAAACAGGGTGTAAAGTTCACTCATCCTCAATAGAAAAGACAGGATCCTCCGACAAGACGGGTGTTGTGTATGGTGGGCAACAGCCCGGCGATTGTTGTCGGGAGTTGTATATATGCCAGTCGTGCGGTAAACTCTGCTTGCGCGATGCAGGATTTTGTGTGACATCAGTGTGATGTGTAGTTCGCATGTGGCGATGTAGATGCCGCCACAGGCTCCCCCTATTACATGGGAAATAATCATATCGTGAAATGTGGGTATACTATAGACAGATACACCTCTACCTAACCCTTCGCGGAACACAGGCGTGTTGCTATGTTATGTATAAGTTTATCTACATAGTCGGTACATATGTGTCGTTGGGGAACACCCAAATACTCCAAAATATTTTATTCCGAATTTCGATGTTCCGATTTTCAAAAGTCCTAATTTGATGCCTAAGAATTGTAATGTCTATTATTAAAAATTACGAAATTTATTTTACCGAAAGTCGTAAATGCGATTTGATTGTTTTCCGATTTTCATGTGTTCGAAGAATCAAATGCTCGAAGGGATCTCAGTCCGAAAAACGACATTACGATTTTCAATACTTCCAATAAACTGCTAAAATTTGGATTCTGATTCAATCTATAATCTAATCTCCTCTATTGTTGGTGAATCATTTGGATTAGGTTAGGTTAGAACAGTGACCAGCGAAAGAGCGTTAATTACCAAAAGGATATTAAAAAATTAAAAATAAACTTTTATTTCAGACCCACAAATGTAGCCCATTTGGTTAGTGACACGACTTAGAAACTAGTGTTATAAATAAATAAAGCAAAAAAAAAAAACACACAACTATACATTAATTCGCCACAGTGGCATGTAGGCGTATCCAATGTCCCAGTATGGGGCTGACCCACCTATCAGCTATAGTTTTCAGGATGCTGTTGGGGCTGGCGCGTACCCTGCGCATAATGGAAGCGCAACGCTTGCGCATGATGGCGTGAAAACCATCGATTCGCGCCTCTGCGAACATGCCGGAAGCACTACAGTAGCGCGGCAACCCCATCAACACCCTAAAAGCATTATTATACTGTACGCGCAGGGCGCTGTATGCTCTCTGCGTGTAGTTGACCCACAGACTGCATGTATAAAACGACTGACAGTACGCTGTAAATAGTGTAGCCTTCACTTCAGTCGTGCACTTTGCAAATCTGCGAGCCAACATATTGCAGCGGACAGCCAACGCTCTGCGCTCACGCTCAATGTCCAGACTGTCTTTTAGGTCTTCGGAAACCCAGTGGCCCAGATACTTGAAAGAAGTGACTTATTTCAAGGAACTTCCGCAAAGTGTCAGCTGTGGGTCAATCGGGTAAGTTTTAGTGCCCGCCTTGAAGACTAGTACCTCACTTTTCTTAACATTGTATCTGAGCCCATGAGTCTCCGCGTACCTCTCACATATCGTAAGCAGGCTTATCATTGCGTTAATCGATGGGCTCAGCAACACCATATAATCAGCATAACTAATATTGTTGACGCATGCTCCGTCTACATAGCAACCCTGATAGGTGTTGCTGAGCTCAACGATCAACCGGTTTAGGTACAGACAGAAAAGGCGAGGAGAGGTCAGGCCGCCCTCCCTCACCCTGCACTCCAGCCCATACACATCCGATAACGAGCCAGCCCACCTAACACAATTTTTCTGATTCCTAAACCAAAACCGTAGAATTGATATAACTTCTCTATCCACTGAAGTATCATTTAATAGTTTATGCCACAGCAATTCGTACGACACCAGATCAAACGCTTTGGAAAGGTCTAGGAAACACGCATTAACAGGCGTTTTCCTAGATGTATAATAATAACTGTAAACAATCACATAACTATGCTATTATGAGTAGGAAAAGGCAACTGTCATTCGTTTTTTAATTCTACCTCCTCATACTAAACATTATTATATTTCTCTCTGACGAACAATCTAATAATTTATTTTACAATTGAACAGAAAATTAACATATAATTCTTATTATATCTAAGTATTTACATTATTTAAAAACGATCAGACTTAAAATAATAATATGTACAAGCATATAAAAAGGGCGGGGAAATGATCATAGGGCATCAAAAAACTCGTCCATATCGCTGTCAATAGGAAAAGTGCCCAAAAGGCTGGCAGCATTGCCACGTTGTATGGCAATGCTGATTCTTTGACCAAAGAATAGGCCAGCCCTCTGGTCACGTGAAGAGTCGACCAGCCGCTTGGCGATGTCTTGAAAAACAAGGTGGGCACTCGGACCCCATGGCCCTAGTGTTTCAACCCCAAACGGCTCAAACATATAAGTCCCAATAAGATTGGAGTATTTGCGCCGTTTGAGGTTTTCCGCACCTGCAGCAGCAGCCCCAGCACAGCTCGCCGTGCTAGGAAGATGGGATGGCGCAAGGGTGTCGACACACGTTGCATCCCACACCAAAGGCCTACCTACCTTCCAAGGCATTATGGTCATTCCGTCTGGTCTCTTCCCATCGTCGCGTGCCAAGCCATTGGGTTCTAAAACAGCTGGCACTCCGGCGGTGACAAGAGCACGACGGATGATGTCATTGATGCTGGCGTGCCGTGCTATCCGGCCTGCGCTCTTACTGCAGGATAGGCCATGGTGTCCGAGAGAGTCGACACCTTCACCGCATTGGCAGCGATGTGGAGCCACACAAGGAGCACCCAGACGCAGACAGGTAGCGAGCCGGAAGGTGGTGTCACCCAGCATAGTGCCTATGTTGGGTGACGGTAGCGCCTGAAGCCAGAGGCCCGACTCCCACTCACCTACAGCCAGCAGGCGGGCACGCTCAGCAGTATTGGTGGACGTATTAATAAGATTGTTCCGTACCAACCTGCAGAGCGGCTCATCCCACTGCCTCTGGGAAGATGGGTTCACGGGCCGATCTGTATTCGGGCAAGTCGCTTTCCAGGCGTTCTCCGCAACGGTCAAGCACGACACTTCAGAGTTAACCAGGCAGGGGGCTAAAATTTTCCCGGTCAACTTTTCAGTGCTGTGGACAGAGGACAGGAACGCGGGTAAGCTAATACTGGTAATTTTGCGGACGCCGAGGCCACCAAAACGGATGGGTAGTGTAGCTTGCAGCCACGCTCGGTCGTCCAGGGCCACATTTAAAATGGATGTTAATGTGCTGCGAATAATTTGGTCAATTTTGTCCAAGAGGTGTGACTGCTTCCATAAGGGGGAAGAGCGTAGACAATATATAAAATTTGGACCAAAACAACAGTATCTAATCAGGGTGAATGCCGAATGTAAATTAATTTTGGAGAGTCTGTCCGAGACGTCGTTAAAGTTTTTGATTTTTTCGTCGATGAAAGGAGAAAAACTGTCTTCTAAAATTGGGGAACCTAGGAGCTGAAGTGAACTTTTTTCCAAAATTTTGATTTGTGGGGCTATTGCATTAAATTTATCAAGGGTCAATTGTCTGTCAGTTATGTCAGAAAGGAAAATTTCGCATTTTGATGGGTTAAGGTCCAAGCCAATGGATTTAAATTGTTGTTTGAGGAGTTGTAAGTCTTTCAAAACGGTGTCTACATCACCTCCTAGCGTTCCATCATCTAAATACCACACGTTAAATTTTGAATTTAGTTTCTGGATAATTGGATGGATAGCCAAGCTGAAAATGACTGGCCCGAGAGGGTCACCTTGTTGGCATCCTACTGCAGATTCCAAAACATTGTCCTTGTATAGTAATTTAGAGGGGTACCTGTAACACTGCCACATAAAACCATAAATTTCGGGTAATTCCTTTTTGACTTCAGCCAACAAAGTGTCCCTGTTAACAGAGTTAAAGGCATTCTTAACATCAACCTTGAGGATAACCTCACATTTGTTGGAGTTCAAAAAGGTGGAAAGGGCATGCACGGCAGCCTCACAGCCCCCTCTTGAGCCGAAACCAAGCTGCAGGGGCTGAAACTTAGCTGTAAGGGATTCGCTGTATAGCTTACGAACAATTAAATATGTGTTTATTTGTCTTGCTATGCAGTTTTATAAGGCGTTTTATTTCGGAATTCTAATTAATCGGTACTTTAGTGATCGATATTCGTTTTTTTGATATTTCAAATTATCATTAAGTCGGACTTTTTGTTATTCGATCTATTGAAACTCGGTATTTTGAGAATAGTATAATTATAAACGTTATTAATATTGAAATATTAGAATTATAAAATAGGATTAATGATAAATCGGAGTTGTTATAGGTACTAGAAATTTTGAGCCATTCGGAATAATGAAAATCAGTATTTTGAAATTCGTATTTGTGACTGACGGAATAAAGTTTTTCGTATTTATGTAGTGTACCCGTGTTGTTGGTGTGCCTACTTCATTCTTATCTCTATTTTGTTTTATTCCTGCGGACTCGAGTGCATTTTGCGCAGTTCTTGAGCTGATTGGACCTGTAATACAGGTTTTTATCTAAACCTACTTCAGGCACCAGTCTCTCACAAAGTTAGCTCCTTGTTCGTGCACTATTGTCAAATACTAGGATTAAGTACATAACTTGTGTAGAGAAAATAAACGTCTTATATTATTATTACATAAGACGTTTTTTTTCTTATTATTATTATTATTTTAATCTCTAAGTATTATAAAACAAAGTCGCTTTTCGCGTTTGTCTGTCTGTCCGTGTTAATCTTCTAAAATTAGCAACGGATTCTGATGAGGTTTTTAACTTCATTTAGGGAATGTATTCCGAAAGGTTTATATGTATAATTATTTTATACTAAACGTAAACGTAGAACTGAAACTCGACGTTTTGTCAAGTCATGAAAAGGCACTTTTTTGAGCGCTTACATGGCGTGCGCTGACTTAACCGTAACAGACTGATAAAATTTATTTTCTACTGAATTATCTTCTATCTTCTTCACAGTAACCATTTTTATCTTTCAGAATTTCATTTAAAAAAGTATTTTTGTATCCGAAGCGATTTTGACCAGTATATAATTAATCCTTATCCGATAAAATATGTTATTAAAATTGGCCATTTAATTAAGATTAAAATATGCCTGGACATCACACCATTTAAATGAATACTATAAAAAATATCACAGATTTAAAATTACGCGCAGCAAAATAATTATAGCTGACGGCGTAGCGTCATGACTGACACCTTTCCTCGGCTATTAAGGAACTGCGATTATTGAAAATGTATGAATTGAATTAATAAAGTTTGACGACAGTGGAGGCTGAAAAACATTAATAACATTGTTAACGTTTGGACGTCCAAACTCCACAAATGGAGGACTCACGATTTTTTTCATATATCCAGTTTAACGAAATAGTGGGACCATAGACCACTTTTGTTTTTTTAATTGTAAAGCCCGTTCACATGGCGATGATCAGAAAGATATTTTGTTACTGTATAATTTCGGTATTTTTGTTACACGCTTTTTATTAGCTTCACCTGTATGTATGTTTGTTTGTTTGTTTGTATGTTTGTTTGTATGTTTGTTTGTATGTTTGTTTGTATGTTTGTTTGTATGTTTGTTTGTATGTTTGTTTGTAACCGACTCCTTTGGGCGCGATTTTGACCCACTTTAAACGACCAGATTTCGTTCAAACTTTGTAGATTTATCGAGGACCGATGACAATACATTAATTTGATAAAATTATTCCATATTTCAATTTGCAAAATAAGATTTTTGTTAGTGAAATAAAAGAACATAATAATTGTGATTCGTTTAATTCAAAACTGAATCGTAAACATCGCATTATTTGCAAAAATAATTTTGATAGCTCTTGAAGTCACTGTCAAACACAAATTAGGGTGACCATGAATTTTCCGGGACAAAAGACAGAAATTGGTATACCGTGTAGGGCGACCATGATTTTCTCAGGACAATATCCGGAAAGCAGTTTACCGGGTAGCGGGATCACAAATTTCGAGTATGAGCATGCGTTCCTTATTTTATTTGACCAGGCATGGGGTCATAACCTGCTCAACAGGGGGAGGATAAAACGCGATCTCATATCAAACCGCTCCCGCCACAATCCGCAGCTTCTAGCATGTTCTAGAACCCGTCAAAAAGACAAACGACGCGCACCTTTTTTACACGCTTTTTATTTAGACAAGTAGTCGACGCATCAGATTACATTTTTTACGAAACGTGTTCTTCGCCCCGAAACCCTATTGTATTCATATTTATATTATTATATTGTGATATCTGTATATTAAAATTTCTAATTATCTTTAACCGATTCAACGATCTAATTAACAAATTTTTCAATACCAAAGAGAATTTTAATTCAACAAAATAAGCAAGAATTTGAAAAAAAAACCCGCTTTTAAAGAAAACCAAACGAAAAAATTATACGCAGAAGACATTCCATCAGTACGTATCGATTTCGGTCCAGATGGTGTTTAAGTAATTAAATCAATATCGGTACAGTTCCCATCAAAACACAGCTATGGAACTGCTGAGAGACGTATGTTGCCATTGATTCCGAGTTAGGCATCGACCGTCCACAAGATGCAAGGCTGTACAGTTGATCATGCAGTCATTTATCTAGGCTCTCGACTGTTTGCAGCTGGACAAGCTTATGTAGCTCTTAGTCGTGGAAGATCTTTGGACGGAATTCGAATTGAAGAACTTGATTGCTCAAAGCTAACAGGTAAAACCCCTTGTAAGAGAGAAGCATTATATGAAATGATTCGATTACGAAGTAACAGGTAGTAAGACTTGTCATTATCACTTGTTCGGCAATAACCTTATACCATTAAGTCTCACTGTTATTATTGACAACGTTAAAATCTTTGAATGACTTCTAAAATCGAGATTTAATTTTTACTATTAATACAGCTGTACACATGAATAATTTGGAAAATAATTAGTTACTTATAGTTGCCACGGAATTAATAGTAAAACAAATAGTAGTTTAAAATTAAAAAAACAAGCTATTATAAATAAACCAAACTAAAAAGTAGAAACATGACACGCCAGACACTCACGTGATCATAGTTCGACACTCACGAGACCACAATAATACACGTAAGAGATCAGAAACACTTACGCGATCTATCCATACTTTCCTTAATTTTTTATATATTTGAACCTGCGAGTCATAGCATAGAAAGCATAATTCAGTCATTGCATCGGCGGGGCCGTCAATTCGTGACATAATCGAAATCCATTACCGTTAATTATTGATAAAAGTTGCAATGTCAGCTGCGCGGGCGTTGAGGGGGCGCAAGAGGCAGGGAGGAGGGTGGTAATACTACAGGACGAGAATTAAAACAATAATGCCATTAAACACGGTAACATTTGCACCACAAACAAGGCGGTTTACATTTCAGTCACCTTGCGCACGCGCATAATGCCAAGTCGAAGGAGTAGCGACGACGTCACGAAGTACTACTTAGTCTGTGTGTCACGGTGTGCGGTGAGGTTGCTCTTGATTTAGAGTTTTCAAAATAAGAAGCGATTTCCATAATATAAATATACGTAGTAAACATGAAATTGTGATACCCAAATTTAGATTAACTAAAACTAGTAAGTCATTTCTTATAAACGATATCCGCTTTTATAACAAGTTGCCAAAGTCTGTTACAGAACTAAGCGATGGGAAGTTCAAAACCCACATCAAACGTGTCCTTATCAAAAAAGCATATTATAAGATTAAAGACTACGTTGAAGACAAGGAAGTTTGGCAATAATTCCTTCTGCACATGTACCTGGTACCTGGTACCTCATTAACGGCATAACAATGTAAATGTCTATTAACTGCTCCCAAATTACGATGATTTTTTTATTTTACTTTTTTTACATACTTCATTGACATAATATTTTCAGTATTTGACATTATATATCTACAATTTTCTATATTTTTTTAATCAAATTGGATTTGTTACAGCTGTAGTTTCAATCATGTAATTTGGTTTAAATAGGTTCTTATTTTTTATTATTTTGTTTATCTTTTATATAGATTCTTTTCTTTTAGATTTCGTGAATGTGAGAACGCTGTAAACTTGTGTACCATTTTTTTATTTTACTAAGTACCTGGTACTTGTTGATAGGCCTACACTGTCCTCCCATACCTATTAACACTGTAATTTGAAAACATTGTAGAAACAATTTATTTTGAAAAGAGTAACCGTGGAGTTTCTTGCCAGCTCTTCTCCATAGGAAGCGACCAATTGGAACCGTGCACCTAGCATCTGACGTTTCATAAGTGCCCTTGTAGGTTTATGTGAAATAAAATATTTTGATTTTAACTTTGAGTGAAATAGTGTTTAGATCAGCCTGTAGTTGAATTATGCAGAACTTAGAAGCGGGTTCTTTTAAATGTTGTTAATCTTTCGTTTTCGCTCGAGAAAATGGCTTTAGTTTATGCATGGGCAACCGCAGCAACAAACCATGCGGATCTTCCACAAACAAAATGATAACAATCTTATTACGTAGATCATAAAACAACTTTGAATCGAAGTAAAGTGATTTATAATATAAACTGCAATGTACACATTTTTTTTTTTTTGGGTGGGACATTATTCAATAACTTCTCCCGCTCTGGGCGGAGCGGGAGGGCGTGTCAGACTCTTACTAACTAAAACCCACCCGTGTTCCTTCGGTTGCCCTGTTGCCGGGGGCCACGATTTCCCTTACGGCAGGTATTAGTTGTCTGCAGGTTGCTAGAAGGAAGTAGAAGTTAAATATTGCATATACATAGATAAGAGACGTTTAAACGTAACAAATGTATGGTTAACTTTAAGTTTACAACAAACAAAATTTCACAAAACCGGGATTTTCTTTTTAAGTTCACAGTGTAAACAAAACTGAAAATATATTATGTTATTCCATGTATCGAGGATACTTGATTAGGTACTTTGTCAATGATAAACAAAATAAAAACAAAGTTTTTCACACATTTTTGGTCAGTTTTCCTTACAATCCCAAATCCCGGGGCTGTAGGGATCCCGGGTTTGTCTGTTTAAAATCCCAAAACTGGAGATACGAAATAAGGGCCGCGATCGAATTCTCTAATAACAACTAACTATAACACGTACATATTTGTAGCACATCCCCGTAGCATAGGCGTAGCTGCTACGCCGTTGCAGGCGCGTAGCAGGTTCGGGAAGAGCTTCTAAATGGGTGGGTAAAAGTATTAGAACAACTTTTTATTTTTACAATAATTACGACATAAAATACAATAGACGTGGATATATTTAGAAACTTGTTCCGCTTAGCTATTTCTAAAGAGCTATAAAAAAACTCCTGAAAGAAATCGACACGTGTTTCACCTCTCAACGATTCGTGTCGATTTCTTTCAGGAGTTTTTTTATAGCTCTTTAGAAATAGCTAAGCGGAACAAGTTTCTAAATATATCCACGTCTATTGTATTTTATAATGGATTTCCGCAAGGTCACGCCTGAATCAATTAATTAATTACGACATAAATACTATTATTAATTAACAGATAATTATTAATAAGTACGGTTACGAAACAGTGAACTGTGAGATAAAAATATAAGGATTAAGTTTTTTGTTTTTAATGTTTTGTTGTCACTCTATTTACTTGTGTGTGTAGATACGTCACAATCTTAGACCAAATTTAAATAATGACTTTGGTTAGTCCCCATTTGGTACATGATGCAATGGCTTATATAACACCAATGAAAACATCGACTTTTCCAAAAACATGTGAACACCAAAACTATCGATGTTGACAAGGATACACCGCCATATTTGACGGGGAACCACTACGATATGCCTTCTTATGGACCACTCTAGATGAACGTCACCCTTGAACTAGATAACATAAATACTAAAATGATGCATTATTTTGATCTTTTAGTTAAGTTTGAATGTCAAGTTTGATGGCACTTCAACGACTTATTCATTAAGACATACACAAACAAAAATCACATACTGTTTTATAAATTGTGAATTCGTCACTTACAGAAGTGCACAGCACTAACAGAGAAATCAATAGTACGTGCAAGATATCGTTCGTTAGTTAAATTACATATGAATTATAAAATATAGATGAATTAAATATTAGCTATGGTCACAAATACGATCGGAAACACAAAAATATGAAAAAACAAAAATATTAAATATAAAAAAATATTTATAAACAAAAAAATGGATGACAAAGAAGGGAATAAAGTAAATACAATAATTAACAGGCGGCTCGTGTTGCACAGACGTAATAGTTATGACGTAAGCACAAAAGTTGTTTATAAAGAAACTTTGAATCCTATATAAGTACTTTTATTTTCTTGAATAACACACGAGATAGAGACAGAGAATTGACTTGAAATTCCAATGACTATTTTTTGTCTCTATATTCTCCGCCTTTGTTAAGCCCTTACGTACCTACTTATCTAATATGTTAATCAGACTTGACATAAAGATAACTGTTTAAACTTACCTTATATGTAAGCTATGACAGTAGAACAAAGGTACCTAAATCAACATGTTTGTCATATGCACTTCATTCTTAAACTCAAACTCAAAGCATTTATTTCAATTAAACCATTTACAGGCACTTTTGAATTGTCAAGGAATCGGTCAGTCAGAAATAGGTATGAAGCCAGTTGCCCATTCCAAAGCGTAGGTACCTATGGAGAAGAACGGGCAAGAAACTCCACGGACTCTCTTTTAAATAAAAATTGTTACAAAATATTGGTTACTTCATTCATGTTGAAATTAAACATGTAAGAATTATATTTATTATACTTATATTATTTTACTAGCGACCCGCCCCTGCTTCGCACGGGTGCAATGTACCTACTGATGTGGCGACATGTCAAAACATCGAGATTTCTGTGCTATAATTATCTAAGTTAAAAAATGTATGTCACAATATTATCATTATGATAATATTGTGACATACATTTTTTTGTGACAATTTGTTTTTATTTTAATTAACATATTAATTATTAGGTACCTAAATAATAATGAATGCTGTAAAGGATGTGGTCACCGTTTCCGGCACAAAGTGAAGTCCAGTTGTTTAGACAAGGACCCGGGGACCCTCTAGCTAGACCAAAAATTGTTAATAAGTTTAAAGTTCTAAAAAAATCAGTATTTTGTGACTGACGGAATAAAGTTTTTCGTATTTATGTAGTGTACCCGTGTTGTTGGTGTGCCTACTTCATTCTTATCTCTATTTTGTTTTATTCCTGCGGACTCGAGTGCATTTTGCGCAGTTCTTGAGCTGATAGGATCATTTTAATCTCTAAGTATTATAAAACAAAGTCGCTTTTCGCGTTTGTCTGTCTGTCCGTGTTAATCTTCTAAAATTAGCAACGGATACTGATGAGGTTTTTAACATCATTTAGGGAATGTATTCCGAAAGGTTTAAATATACCTATAATTATTTTATATTAAACGTAAACGTAGAACTGAAACTTGACGTTTTGTCAAGTCATGAAAAAGGCACTTTTTTGAGCGCTTACATGGCGTGCGCTGGCAACCGTAACAGACAGATAAAATTAATTTTCTACTGAATTATCTTCTATCTTCTTCACAGTAACCATTTTTATCTTTCAGAATTTCATTAAAAAAGTATTGTTGTATCCGAAGCTATTTTGACCAGTATTTATTTAATCCTTATCCGATAAAATATGTTATTAAAATTGGCCATTAAATTAAGATTAAATTATGCCTGGACATCACACCATTTAAATGAATACTATAAAAAATATCACAGATTTAAAATTACGCGCAGCAAAATAATTATAGCTGACGGAGTAGCGTCATGACTGACACCTTTCCTCGGCTATTAAGGAACTGCGATTATTGAAAATGTATGAATTGAATTAATAAAGTTTGACGACAGTGGAGGCTGAAAAACATTAATAACATTGTTAACGTTTGGACGTCCAAACTCCACAAATGGAGGACTCACGATTTTTTTCATATATCCAGTTTAACGAAATAGTGGGACCATAGACCACTTTTGTTTTTTTAATTGTAAAGCCCGTTCACATGGCGATGATCAGAAAGATATTTTGTTACTGTATAATTTGGGTATTTTTGTTTCTTGGCAGTTTCATACTGCATTTTGTTTATAACCGTATATACATTGGGATGTTGACGTGTGATCCTAACTTTTTACCGTAAATTATCATAATGACAGCGCCGTGTGAATGGCGGCTAATGATGTTCGAAAGCGGTTATCTCAATTGGTACTTTTTTGTATCTTCGATTGACTGTAATACAAATTAAGGTAAGAACATCAGACATAAATTAAAACAAGCATTGTAGCAAACCTTCTTTTAATCCACCATCCAGCGCGAATGTAAGTGAGACATTACAAAATGCCACTCGACACTAGATGGCGTTGTCGCGTTACGTAATTTTTCTGAATCGCGGTGTCAAGAGTCTCTCATTACTTGGAGCTTTTACAATGTTGTATGTAGTACGTAAGTGCAATTTAATGTTATAATTTTAAGAGTGTGAGCCTGGAGATCTGTAATACAGGTCCCGAACCCAGTATAGACTCCAGCTCTCACAAAGGTTTGAATCTGCCTGTAACCTATATACCATGTACTAAATTTGTACCTTTTTGAGAGAAATAAAAATTACTATTACTATTTGTCATTAGCCGCCATTCACACGGCGCTGTCATTATGATAATTTACGGTAAAAAGTTAGGATCACACGTCAACATCCCAATGTATATACGGTTAAAAACAAAATGCAGTATGAAACTGCCAAGAAATAAATTTTAATAAATTTAAATTAAGAATAGCGTTAAAAATTTTGATAAATATAAATTAATAATAGTGTAAATAAGAAAAACATATATTTTATTTTAATAAAAAAAAGCGTAGGGTGCATGGTGTCAATAGTTATATAGTACATTACACACCTAGGGCAGTAAAGTAAGAAATGTCTCAGATCACAGGTAATTGTTGGCCGAGATGAAACCGAGGTCAACAAACATGTGATTTGTGGCTTTCTTATTTACTGCCCATGGTGTGTATACTATTTTTCTCCTCGACGGCATGAAAGTATTTATGTTGAGTATTTCGATTTATTACAACCCCTACTTGGGCATAACAATCCTGAACATTTTTATCTGCTAGGAGACTATAATTTACCCGAAGTTGACTGGATCACGTGCACCGCGGGTACCTCACTAACTGCTCAAACTTGTAAAGGTAATTCTCCTATATGTGTTCACTTAGGTCAGTTCATGTCCTTTCTCGACGCTCATCAATTTAATAATGCAAGGAATCTGAATGGGAGGATATTGGATTTGGTCATTAGTAATAACGACTGCACCACATACTCGCCCACTGATTATTTACTGCAGTTAGATAACCATCATCCCCCGTTTTGTGTGTTGATATCTGTTTCGTTACCCAATAATTCAATGGTTCGTAAGGCAATAAAAAAATACAACTATTTTAAAGCAAATTACGACAACATTAATCAAGATTTAAAAGAAATAAACTGGGAAGATACGTTTTTATCGGATCAAACACCTGACGAGTATTTAAGCACGTTTTATAACATTATTTTTGGCATAATAAGAAAACATGTACCACTGGTTATTAGCAGGTCTTTAAAGTTTCCTGTGTGGTTCTCAAAATCTCTTATAACCATATACAAAAACAAAGCCAAAGCGTGGGTCAGATGGAAAATGTATGGGAATTTATCTGACTACGAGCAGTTTTCACTATTCCGCACGAGATTTCAGTCTGAGTGCAAAGAATCATATAGAAAATACATTAGTTCTGTAGAAGATGGCATTCGAGACAACATTAAGCATTTCTGGACGTTCATTTCTAAGCAAAAATCAACTACTGGAGTTCCTTCCCCTATGAAGTATAAAGATCAGCCGTCTAATGACCCGGAAGACATGTGCAATATTTTTTCTGAATTCTTTAATTCTGTTTATGAACCATCCAACTTAAAAAGTGTACCGTCCTCGCATACCGATTACTCTCCTAACTGCTCGCTGATAAGTGACATTCAATTTTCGGTAGCTGATGTACTGAGTGGGCTTAAGTCATTAGACCCTTCTAAGGGACCTGGACCAGACGGTTTGCCAGCGATATTTATTAAAAATACAGCCACTAATCTCTGTGTTCCATTGCATACCATATTTAATTTATCTATTTCACAGGGTATATTTCCGCAAGCTTGGAAACTTGCAAATATAACCCCTGTCTACAAGTCAGGGCATAGGCATGACGTCGAGAACTACCGACCAATATCAATATTGTTAGCTTTGTCAAAGGTTTTCGAGAGATTAGTACACGGTAAAGTGTACCCTCTACTTCACAACGTTTTATTACCACAGCAACATGGTTTTGTCAAAAGGAGATCAACCGCGACAAACCTGGTGACTTTTGCAGATTATTTATTTAACAACATGGATGCCCGTATTCAAGTTGATACGATTTATACTGATTACAAGAAAGCCTTTGACAAGGTTGACCATGAACTGCTTTTGCAGAAAATTGCATTTAATGGGATACGTGGGGATCTTTTAAGATGGTTCTATTCATATGTTTGCAATAGAACACAGAGAGTTGTAATGAATGGTTTTTGTTCTGCCACCGTGGATGTTACTTCCGGAGTTCCGCAGGGTTCCATTTTGGGACCTCTTCTATTCATTTTATTCATCAACGACGTGGATACATGTTTTAAAAATTCAAAATTATTATTGTACGCTGACGACATTAAAATATTTAAGTCTATTAAAAGTCACCGTGATTGCTCTCTCTTACAGGAAGATTTAGATGCGTTCTCGGCATACTGTGCACGCAACAAACTTCAACTTAGTGTCTCCAAGTGTTGCGTCATTAGTTTTACCAAAAATAAAAACATCATACTACATCCCTACACCTTAAACAAGAAAAATCTAAAAAGAGAAACCCTGGTCCGTGATCTTGGAATTCTGTTGGATGACAAACTCCATTTAGATTCTCATATTAACAAAATTGTTAATAATGCCTTCCGTATGTTTGGCTTTATTATGAGAACGGCTACAGTATTTACCCGATCTTATACCTATTTATATCTTTATAAATCGTTGGTTCGTTCTCAACTGGAGTATGCTGTTTCGGTATGGAATCCCCACTATAGTAAATACTCCGATATGGTCGAAAAAGTACAAAGAAAGTTTTTAAAGGCCATGCATTTTCGTTGCTATCGTACTTATACATCCTACAACGACCTACTGAAGAAGTATCATCTGCAAAGTTTGAAGTCTAGACGAATTATGTTGGAAACGATGTTCCTGTTTGATCTGTGCAATAATTATGATTGTATGGATATTCGCAACAAAATTAGTTATGTAGTACCCAGAACAACGATATGCCGTGGAGTGCGCGCAAGACCTCTATTTGCAGTAAGTTCTTGTCGTACGAACGCAGGCTTGCGTGCACCCTTACGTCGCCTTGCCAATCAATACAACAATATCTTTGAAGACATCGACTTTTTTTCTGTCTCTACTCAAAAATTTAGAAGTGTTATATACAAAACAATTTTGGATCAAAATAGTTAGATTAATGTTTACTCATTCTCTCTCCCTCTCTCCTTCTCTGTTCTTTGCATGCCTGTCTTTGTTTAAGTTCACTACTAACTACTTTTCTGTTTTAGTAGCTTAGAATAGCGCACTGTTAGATATAGCTTTTAATATGTTGTGGAAAATGTCGTAGGTTATACATTTTTAACTCTCGTATATTTATAACTTAGTATAAGATTTTAATGTATAACTGTTTATTTTCCCGAACAAATAAAATAAAAAAAATAAAATAAAAAAGACGGAGGCGGAAAGCGGCAACTTCGTTTAGCGCAGCGGGGTTAAAGTTGACGCTTTACGCCCGGAGGGGAGAAAAATATTTTATTGACAGATATGAGTAGAAGGATTATCATTTGGATATTATTTTAAAAAACACCCCACGCTTTTTTTATAAAAATAAAATATATTTTTTCTTATTTACACTATTATTAATTTATATTTATCAAAATGTTTAACGCTACTCTTAATTTAAATTTATTAAAATTTATTTTCTATTTTTAGTTCGGTTTTCTATAAAAAGCGTGTTTTTTAAACTGTTATTTATTTTCTACTTTTTAATTTGGTCAATTTATAATAGCTTGTTTTTTTTAATTTTAAACTATTATTTGTTCTTCTATTAATTCCGTGATAACTATAAGTAACTAATTATTTTCCAAATTATTCATGTGTACAGCTGTATTAATAGTAAAAATTAAATCTCGATTTTAGAAGTCATTCAAAGATTTTAACGTTGTCAATAATAACAGTGAGACTTAATGGTATAAGGTTATTGCCGAACAAGTGATAATGACAAGTCTTACTACCTGTTACTTCGTAATCGAATCATTTCATATAATGCTTCTCTCTTACAAGGGGTTTTACCTGTTAGCTTTGAGCAATCAAGTTCTTCAATTCGAATTCCGTCCAAAGATCTTCCACGACTAAGAGCTACATAAGCTTGTCCAGCTGCAAACAGTCGAGAGCCTAGATAAATGACTGCATGATCAACTGTACAGCCTTGCATCTTGTGGACGGTCGATGCCTAACTCGGAATCAATGGCAACATACGTCTCTCAGCAGTTCCATAGCTGTGTTTTGATGGGAACTGTACCGATATTGATTTAATTACTTAAACACCATCTGGACCGAAATCGATACGTACTGATGGAATGTCTTCTGCGTATAATTTTTTCGTTTGGTTTTCTTTAAAAGCGGGTTTTTTTTTCAAATTCTTGCTTATTTTGTTGAATTAAAATTCTCTTTGGTATTGAAAAATTTGTTAATTAGATCGTTGAATCGGTTAAAGATAATTAGAAATTTTAATATACAGATATCACAATATAATAATATAAATATGAATACAATAGGGTTTCGGGGCGAAGAACACGTTTCGTAAAAAATGTAATCTGATGCGTCGACTACTTGTCTAAATAAAAAGCGTGTAAAAAAGGTGCGCGTCGTTTGTCTTTTTGACGGGTTCTAGAACATGCTAGAAGCTGCGGATTGTGGCGGGAGCGGTTTGATATGAGATCGCGTTTTATCCTCCCCCTGTTGAGCAGGTTATGACCCCATGCCTGGTCAAATAAAATAAGGAACGCATGCTCATACTCGAAATTTGTGATCCCGCTACCCGGTAAACTGCTTTCCGGATATTGTCCTGAGAAAATCATGGTCGCCCTACACGGTATACCAATTTCTGTCTTTTGTCCCGGAAAATTCATGGTCACCCTACTTTGTGTTTGACAGTGACTTCAAGAGCTATCAAAATTATTTTTGCAAATAATGCGATGTTTACGATTCAGTTTTGAATTAAACGAATCACAATTATTATGTTCTTTTATTTCACTAACAAAAATCTTATTTTGCAAATTGAAAATGGAATAATTTTATCAAATTAATGTATTGTCATCGGTCCTCGATAAATCTACAAAGTTTGAACGAAATCTGGCCGTTTAAAGTGGGTCAAAATCGCGCCCAAAGGAGTCGGTTACAAACAAACATACAAACAAACAAACATACATACAGGTGAAGCTAATAAAAAGCGTGTAAAAAGAAGAAGTTATAACGTTCAGTGCCGAGAACCCCCCTGGAGGGCTCACTCTAGTCGCATATGGGATGCCGGGCGCCCTCGCGCGTTTTAAATGTTCTAAGGAAGAAAGAGTGAAAAAAATATATATATATTAGATTACAAAAATGAGAAAAGTTGGGGGAAGCATGCGTCACATCCACGCAAATCGGCTATCGCTCAGCATTATGCTACGACCCTATGCAAGACAGAGCCACAGCGCTGGTTTTCAGCGACAGCCGACGCCGACGTAATGACGTCGACCGGTGCAGCAAACAAATATTACTACTTACACAAACAAACAAATATTACTACTTATTACTTTATGAGCGAGTATTTTGTTCTTTTTTTGTTTTTTGATGTTGTTTGTTCTCATGCAATGTAGCGAAGTGTAATTCATTTATTTTTATAATCTAATCTTATTTCGCAATTTTATTACATATCAAATTAATGTTAATGCTAATATTTTAATGATTTAATAATTTGTAGATTAATTGTTCATCTTTTAATAAGAATGTTGTGCATGCCTATAAGTGATGTATTTACACAGTACTCAAGACTTGTCATAACTATTGTAACTATCCTTGTAAATATGTTGTTGGTGTGCCTTGCTTAATAAATAAATAAATAAATAAGACGCTGTACCAGTACAGCGTACTTAAAGAAATATAATTTGTTAAAATTAAAATGCGATGCAATATACTAAATAGATATAAAAAGATAAAAAAGAAATAGACATACTAGATTTATTATATGCGTTGGTTTTAAAATCCCAGCATTTTTATTTTCAATATTTTTGTTTGTGTCATGAGGCCAATATTTCAGGAATAGCAGCCATGAACTTGTCTTTAGCCAGAGTAGCAGGGTCCAATGATGCTGAAGAATTGCCAGAAATTGACATCTTCAATACAGAAGATGAGGATCCTCAGAAGTTAAAGGAAGCAAAACTTGAAGCAGAAAAGGTTCAGAAACTGAAGACAATGTTCAAAGGCCTCAAATTCTTCATAAACAGAGAAGTACCCAGAGAACCATTGGTTTTCATCATACGTTGCTTTGGTGGTGAAGTCTCCTGGGACAAGGATCACTTTGTTGGGGCCACATTTGAGGAGTCTGATGAGAGCATTGCATACCACATTGTTGACAGACCCACCATGGACAAACAGTATCTCTCCCGTTACTATGTGCAGCCTCAGTGGGTGTTTGATAGTGTCAATGCAAGAACATTGCTGCCTATCAATCAATATTTAATGGGAGCTGTTCTACCACCTCATTTTTCACCATTTGTTGATAAAATTAAAGATCAAGTTTATATTCCTCCTGAAGAGAAGGCTCTTAATGATCCTAACTTCAAACCTCTGGATGATGACCAATCTGGCAGTGACATTGAAGAGGCCAGTGATGAGGACAAAGAAGATGATGAGGAGGCGGATTCTGAGGAGGATGGTGATGCTGAAGCAGCTCTAGCCAAACAGTACCAAGAGGAGGTAGAGGAAGACTCTGATTCTGGTGACGATGATGGTGTAGACCCAGAGAAAAAGAAACTGGCTAAAGAGAAGAAAAAAGCAATGGCTGTGACTGCTGGTGTGCCCCATAAAGATCATCCCTACCAGAAAGAGATAGAAGACAAACAAGCCTTCAGGCTGAGAGAGAAGCTTGTTCGCAAGAAGCACAGGAACCTTTACAAGAGCATGAAGGCTGGACAGGAGAAACGCAAGAAGGAAATATGGTTGCTAAGGAAGAAGAGGCGTCTTCATGACGAGAAAGCCAAGGAAGACAAGAAAGCAGAAAAACGTAAACGTAAACAAAGACCAAGCCCGGGTCGACGGCGCGTTGTGTTCCACGCGCGCCTCAAAGAGATGTCAGCAGAATTGACGGGGTCCGCTAGGGCCAATGCCTGCCGGGGGTTCGAAGAAAACCGATGGGGACATCGTGGCCCCCGGCAACAGGGCAACCGAAGGAACACGGGTGGGTTTTAGTCAGTAAGAGTCTGACACGCCCTCCCGCTCCACCCAGAGCGGGAGAAGTTATTTGATAATTTCCCACCCAAAAAAAAAAAAAAAAAAAAAAGGGGTGGAAAACCATTTTCACTGTTACAAATATTCACAAAAAAAATAAAAGGTTGGAAACGCCTGTCTCGGGATCAGAGGGAGTTATTATACTTTTCTTAATTTTTATATTTTGTATTATTTTCATGTACTAGTGGCGTGGGGACTCCCACGTGATATCTTTATAAATTACTAGCGGTCGCCCGCGGCTCCGCCCGCGTGGATGTCGGTTACCGCTGCAAAAAGCCTACCCAGGAAAGACACAGTCAGCAAAATGATTCCCAGGTCAATTCACAGACATCGACACTAACATCGACGACGCAGTCATTATCCGCAGGCTGCATAGATTGTCTTTATGTGGATGTTAAAGTCGTTAATGATGAAAATATTTAAATGTAATTAATACTAAGTTTTCACTTCTGCCGGCAGTCCCGGAGTGCAACCCGTTGTTTTAGGATAGATAACTAAAACGATTATTGTAGAGCTTCTCTATAAACAACATTTGACGTTAAATTATTTTCAGGTAACAAAATATACTGATGGTCGGGAGCCCCGACCCGTGATAGGGCAACGTAAAGTTGCCCATGCGTAAAACATTCTTTTCGTAAATCAATTCCTACTAATTTGAATGTTTGGCCCTTTTTTTTTTTTTTTTTTTGGGTGGGAAATTATCAAATAACTTCTCCCGCTCTGGGTGGAGCGGGAGGGCGTGTCAGACTCTTACTGACTAAAACCCACCCGTGTTCCTTCCTATGCCATGTTGCCGGGGGCCACGATTTCCCTATCGGTTTTCTTCGAACCCCCGGCATTGGCATTGGCCCTAGCGGACCCCGTCAATTCTGCTGACATCTCTTTGAGGCGCGCGTGGAACACAACGCGCCGTCGACCTGGGCTTGGTCCTTATCGGACGGCGAGCTACCCATTGCTCACCGTCCGCAAGCCCGCGCCTACGGTGGCCGGAAATCTTCCTGCGATTCCCGACGCCCAGGGCGTCTCCTGCTGCGGCGGTTAGGGGCGCGAGGGCGCGAAATTTGCCTTTCCCTCACGCGCTCCGTCTCCTCCTTCGCGAGCATTACTGCTTCGCAGAAAGAGGTGACGGCCTCCCATTTCCTCTCGCTCCGTAGCATGGCCCGAATCAGGGCCGGACGCGAGAGATCACCGCCGCCGATCGCATCCACGAGGACACGGCGATGCCCTGCCCAAGCCGGGCAGACCTCCACCGTATGCTCCACCGTGTCCTCCGGGCGATCCACACAGTGACGACACCCGGGCGTTTCCTCCCGCTTTATCCTGAACAGGTACCTCCCGAAACAGCCGTGTCCGGTGAGTACCTGCGTCAGGCGGAAGGTGAGGACGCCGTGGCGCCTCTCTAGCCACTCCTCAAAGAGGGGTCTTATCGCCGCAATTGTGGCGTGCCCAGCGCTGGGTTGCAACAGTCGCACTCTCCATTCCGCCATGAGATCCCGCCGGAGCTCTGTCCGCTGTGCCGCGACTTCTTGCGGCATCGGAGTTAAGCCCCGGCGCTTCGCCTCCTCGCGCCACTCCCAAATGTGCGCGAGGACCTTTGCCTCCAGATCCCATGGCGGTACTCCGGCAAGGAGGCTCGCCGCCTCGCAGGAGACCGTGCGGTATCCTCGGGCCAGCCGGATGGCCATGACCCTTTGGGACGCGTTCAGCCGGCGGCCTGGCTGCCGCCTCAATGAAGGCGCCCACACCGGCGCCCCGTAAAGGGCCATGGACCGCACGATCCCCACGTAGAGCCTCCGGCAGGAGGCGTTTGGACCTCCCAGATTGGGCAGGAGCCGCTTCAAGGCAGCCCCGGTCCGGTCCAGTCTGGGAGCCAAACGTCGGAAATGCTCCACGAAGTTCCACCGGCTATCGAGGACGAGTCCCAGATACTTCATCGTCGACTCGACGCCGATGTGAACCCCTCCCGCCAATACTTGGGAACCCGACGGTGGTGCACTACGAGGACCATAGAAACCCATGGCCTCGGACTTGTGCAGGGCCACCTCGAGTCCCAGCTGCCGGATTCTGTCGACGACTGTCGCAACCCCGCGTGTCGCTAAGTTGGCCGCCGCCTGGTACGACCTCCCCTGCGCCAGGACCAGCGTGTCGTCAGCGTAACAAACGACGCTGACGCCAGTAGGGAGGTCGGCGCGCAGCACCCAGTCGTATCCGATGTCCCACAGATGCGGCCCCAGGACCGATCCCTGTGGGACACCGCACGACATCTCTCGCCGGTTCCACTCTCCTTGGTGACCGGGGTAGATGACAGCCCTGTCTGTCAAATAGGCCTCGACCACACGACAGAGGTAGGTCGGCATCCGGTGATACCGAAGTGCCTCCCTGATGCAACTCCAGGGCAGGGTGTTAAAGGCATTGGCGATGTCTAGAGACACCGCCAAGACGACCCCACCCCGGGCCACAGCATCCCCCGTCGTGAGGGCCCGCACGCGCATGATGGCGTCCACCGTAGAGCGCCCCCTGCGGAAACCGAACTGGCTGTCCGCCAGATCCGGCCCCACTCGCATCAGCTGCCCGACGAGGCGGTCTGCAATGACTCTTTCAAAGAGCTTGCCCACCTCGTCGAGCAGCACAATGGGCCAATAGGCGGACGGAGAGTCCGCTGGGCGCCCCGGCTTCCTGATGAGGACCAGTTTCCCAGTGTTCCAGCAAAGTGGGAACTGGCCCCTCTCCATACATGCGCTTAGGAGCCCTCTCAGTCGAGGCCCGAGAGTCCCCATGGCCAGGACCCAGGCCCTTCCGGGTATGCCATCGGGTCCTGGGGCGGTATTCCTCGCACTCATCCTGCATACCGCCACTCTCATCTCTACCTCGGTCACCTCCGGAGCATCGTCGTCGTCGTCGGCGGTGTGGTCCGCATCGGGCACCGCAATGGGCGGAGCCATGGGCGGGGGCGTATGTTCCCCTCTTGAAGGGAACAGAGCGCTCACCACGTCCTCCACAAGCTGGGGCCGGAGACTCTGCGTCAGCGGGGGAGCCCATGGGCGGAGTTTCTCCCGCACCATCTTATATGGGCGTCCCCACGGGTCTCTGTTCAGAGTCTCCAGCAACTCCTCGCGGGCCAGTGCCCTGGCCCGCAGGATCTCCGCTTGGAGGGTGGTCTTCGCCGCTCTGTACCCCTCGTACAGCTCCGCCTGAATGGCTTCCGTATCCGGAGGACGGATACGGAGCCTGCGGTGCCTGGCGTACCGGCGTCGCGCAGCAACGCACGCCCTGCGTAGAGCTTCCAGCTCTTGCGACCACCAGTACACCTGGCGCGAAGCGCGTCCAGGGTGGACTCGGGGCATTGCCACGTCACATATATTGGACATGGCCTCCCGGAACCACTCCGCCTCGTCGTTAATGTCGGCAGGCCTGTCCGGTGATGACACCCAGGCCTGCACGATCGAGGCTTCCAGGAGGAGCTCCCGGTCCAGCCGCTTCAGCGCCCACCGCGGACCACTCGGGGCCTGTCGGACCGGCGCGCTCGAGGTCTGGGTGGAGACGTCAAACCGGATGTACCGGTGGTCGGAATAGGTCTCCACCTCCTCTATGACGCGCCAGTCGATTACACGCGGCGACAGAGCGGGGCTGGCGAACGAGATGTCCACCACTGATTCACCCCGCATCCGCACACACGTGGGGACAGAACCCCGGTTTAGGACGACCAGGCCTGTCTCCAGAGCCCAGTCCTCCACCATCCTGCCCCGTGTGTCCGTAAAGCGGGAACCCCAAGCCAGATTTTTGGCGTTGAAGTCCCCGAGGACGAACACGGGGAGGGAACCGAACCCGACGACGACGACTCTCAACTCCACAAGGGAGTTGTGGAACTCGGCGAGAGTTCGGATCGGGGAGAAGTATACCCCTACCACGACAATCTCCCCGAACCGTGCTGCCACGCAACCCCGTCCTCTCTTGACAGACTCGAGGGACGGGGTACCAGCGGCGGCCGACGAAATGAGGGTCACTGAGCGGCTCAGGTCCTCCACCCAGTCATCCCTGGGCGGGACAAAGTACGGCTCAGCGACCACGGCGATGTTAATCGACCACTGCGCCATGCTCTGGAGCAACAGATCCTGAGCGGCGGCGCAGTGGTTGATGTTCGCCTGGAGGAGGCGTAATGGGGCCGTTATTGGCACTCCATTTCAACCCCCTCCCTAGCCCCCTGTGAGGGCACCGCCGCGGCGGCAACGGCGGCGACGACGACAGTGGGGGCGGCAGCGGCGGCGGCACTAGTGGCGGCGGCTGCGGCGGTGACGGCGGTGGCGGAGGGCTTGCCCTTGCCTCTGGCCTTGGCGGGTGGAGCGCAGGCCTTGCTCCCAGCCCGGTGATCGGCCGGCTTGCCAGCCGCCGCACATACGACGCAGTGCGGCGCGGCATTGCACGAGCCGGCCTTATGACCGGGCTGACCACAGCGGAAGCAGTGGTCGCTGCGGTCCACCTCCGAGGTGCACTTCGCTCCCACGTGGTCACCCACCCGGCAGCGGAAGCACCTCATAGGTCGGGGCTCCAGCAGTTTCACCTGCGCGGAGACCCAACCCACCAGAAGCCTTCGGCCCTCCCCGGCTATCAGTTTGGCCGCCGACACGGGGCAGCTCACCGTTACGGCTCGCATCCCCGTGGAGTCAGGGTGGATGGTGCCTGCCCTCACCTCCTCGGCAGAGCACCCCCCAGTCCTGGCGACCGCGGCCACCACCTTTTCGGCCGTCACACAGTCGTCCAGGCCCCGGATGCGCAAGTCAGCGCGTTTGGTGGGCCTGGACACTCGGGCCTCCTCCGGATTCAGGGTCGCCCTGAGCCTATTGGCCAGAGCGTCCGCTGCCGGGCCGCTGTTCGCACCGGGGATCTCCAGCATCCTGGCCCTAGTCGCGGTGATCTTCAGGCGAACGCCATTGGCGGTCTCCTTCAGATCAACCGCCGCATCCACCTTGGCGAGCACGTGCTGATAGGACACGCCCTTCTTCTCCGCTTCCGGCTGTAGTGTAATCACTACAGCTGCGGACTTCGGGGCGCGTAGCCTATCCGCGACGCTTCGCTCCTTGCGTCGCTGCCGCCTCGCCTTTCTCTTGGCCGCCCTTGCCGCCTTGCCAGCCTTCTTCTTATCCCCGGCTACTTGCCATCCGGCGTCGGCCGGAGGAAATTCAGAAGGTGGTGGGGGCGGCCTTTTCGCCGCCTTAGCCGAGGCCCCCGCAGCCTTGGCCGGGCCCCTTGCCGCCGCTTTCGCCGGGGCCCCCGATGCCTTGACCGGGGCCTCCGCCGCCTTGGCTGGGGCCCTCGCCGCCTGTGCAGCCGCCCCACCTTTGATCGGCCCCGACGAGGCTGGTCCGGCTGCGGCAGCTGCGGTGGCGGCGTATGACGCCGCCTTTCGCTGGCCCGAGGCCGGCTGGCTTGCCGCCAATGGGGGGCGCAGGACTATGGCCTCCAAGGTGGCAAACTTGCTCCGTAGAGCAGCCATTTCCTGCCGCACCAGGTTGAGGATCCGGTCCTCAGCAGTCACGGGCTGTCCCTGCCCATGCTGCTCCCCCTCCTGCGGCACCTCTCGGGGGCCGGCTCGTCGGAGCCCAGCCAAGTCCGCTCGGAGCTCCGCATTCTCCTTTTGGAGATGCTCCATGGCGGCTGTCAAGCGGGCGATCTCCGCCCGCATTTCTGACATACCGTCCGACGGAGGCCCGGGTTGGAGGGCCTCCGCAGCCGCCATGATCGAGGCAGTAGCCACGGAGATGGCCTTGCCTCTAGAAGACTTCGTCTTCTTAAAGGCCACCTCGCTGATCGCGGCCGCTACCTCCTCCGCGAACTTGACCGCTCGCTCCGAATTGGAGCCGCCAGCGGCGTCCGGCTTACCACCACGGTGGTCCGGCTTTGTTTTGGCCCGCTCCCGGAGCGGACGGGCCATTTCGGCGACCACCCCACCCTGAGCACTCTTCGCGGCGTCAGGCCGCATCTTCGTGCCCACCAGTGAGGCGGCAACCACCACTTCCGACTCCTCTGTTGAGGCCTCGGATGACGAGACCCCGGGGTCGCTCTCCGCACTGATAACCGGGGTTGATACCCCGGTTATCCGTTTAGGCCGTTTGAGGCGACCCCGATTGCCCCGCCCCGGCCTCGAAGCGGAAGCTGCTCCCGCTACCGCTCGTCCTCGGCCTCTCCTCACCGTCGGCACCTTCGCGATCGGGAGGCTTTCCTCGCTCGAGGATTGCCCCGCCGATCCTGTGCGCTCCGACCCGCGCGACCTTTTGCCCCAGAATTTGGAGCCCCCACCACTTCCTACGTCCTGGTCGGACATACTTTGGTCCCCTGAGGGACATGAGCCTCCTCGGCTCTTGTTGCCGTCACCGGCAAGCGGTTCCTTCTCCGCCACTAAAAGCACTTTAACGTCATTTTTGTTATTATTTGTTTTATTTATTGGTTCCATTTTTGTTCCCACGAGTAATAGAGGATATAAACGTCCACCTAGGCAGAGCCTTTTACCTAGGTAAGCCTATATACTGTAGAGGTCGGCAGGTATCTACAGGGGAAGCGCTAACGACTGGTCCCCCACCAGCCACTCATCCTCTCGCCGCGCTTCGAAACTTAGGATTAGGTGGTTTTTTATCTAAGAGGTGTCCTTCCTCTGGGCCGGGCGGTTAAGCCAAGCCCCCGGCGGCGGCATTAAACATGCCTCCGTTCGCTGTCCAGATAACCTGGCTCAGCGAACCCGCCGAAAGTTCTCCCTCAAGATCGCTCTTGAGGGAGAAACGACAGCCGCTTTGGTGCGCCTGCACCGCAGCGGCTGGGTCACGTCCAGTGTCAATCGACTAACGTCAATCGATCAGGAGCGACCCGCCTCCCTCGTTCCTCCACTGTGCCCTCTGCAAATCAGAGGGACACGCGGAAGAACGTCGAGGAGCATGCTGCTCCCCCGCCCGCAGAAATTAGCCACAAACAATACCCTCTCCGAAAAACTCCCAAACCTTTTCCGAAGAGTATATTGTTCATGCCCAGGGTGCACCGGCCTGACAACTGCTCTTCCCCCCGAACGTATCCATAAGGGACCAGCAGGTATCAGGCACACGTGGAGGTTTTCTGTACGCACCCCGAATGTTTGGCCCTGGGATTTGTTTATCGTCAGTGCGAAAGAAATTTTTACTGGAAATTGGAGCCTTTTGAAGGGTATAGGCAAATCAGTAGGGATCATGGGTATTCTTGGTATATGAGCTAATTCACCAGCTGCAGGGCCGGTGATAATCTTCGCTACTATTAAATTATCTTTTAGCTCCTTTATTAGAAGTCTCGTGCCATTACACATGTTGGGGGGGGCTTACATTTCTGAGAAGCATTATCGGCGTGCCAACTTTTAACGACAGTTCATGAGGTGGTAGCCCAGCGGGGTTCAGAGAATTTAAAAATTCCTGGGGGTAGTGCACTGCGTCCTCGATGTTAGTGACGGTGTCTATGGATTTATAGCACTTAACTTCACCCGGTACTTTCTGCATAATTAAATTGTTTATTTCGTTGACTGTTTCATTCCTGGGAGAAACAATTGCTCTACAACACAGCCAACGAAAATCATTTTGATGGAAGTTTTCAATGTCAGGATATATAGCATCTATCAGACTATCTAAATTATGGACTATTTGGCCTAGAGACTCATCCAAAGTAACCGCATAATCGGTGCCCAAATTTAAACATGGAAAAATTCCTTCTCCAAGTTTCAACAGCTGTTGTGGAAAATTGCTATGCGTATTTCTCTGATTTTGTTCAGCAAGGCGTTGTGAACGTTCGACACTCGACTCTCTTTCGCGCAACTGAGAGGTCCTTACATTTTGTTCATGAAGACGTTGGGAACGCTCCAACCTCGACTCTCGTGCACGTAACTCAGAGGTTCTCAGATTTTGTTGTGCAAGGCGTTGCGAACGTTCGACACTCGACTCTCGTGCGCGTACCTGAGAGTTTCTCTGATTTTGTTCAGCAAGGCGTTGTGAACGTTCAGGTGAAGATTCTCCCATACGACGTATTCTTGCTGCCCGTGCTTGAGAACTGTTTAGAAACTTGAGACCTGGCTCTCTTAGGCATTTTCAAATGTTTAAGAAAATGTTAATAGCGTGTAATATTCTAGCTCTGAAAAAAACTGTTGTTTAGCCCTGAAAAGAACTGTTGTTTAGCCCTGAAAAGAACTGTTGTTTAGCTCTGAGAAGAACTGTTGTTTAGCTCTGAGAAGAACTTTTGCGTAGGTGTAGTCTTAAGAACGAAATCTAAAAAAAATCGCACGAAAATTATTAGACTTCGCGCACGACTCAGTATAGTATAAAGTACTCTGTGGCACGACCGCTACGTAGGGAGCCGACCTCGCGTCTGAGCCGCGCGGGTACCTTTACCTTACTCATAGATCTAAACTCCCCCTCCCGCACGCGCACCCCGTCTTGGTGACGCCCACTTCGCAAGGGGCAGTGCAGCAGAAATCGTATTATTTTAATTTCGCCATAACTTTAAAACCAAACGTCCAATTTTAATCATTCAAAGACCAAATATTATCTACATAAACTGTACTTAGTGATGAAATAATTTATTTTGATAAGGATTATAGCATGAGTAAAATAAATACGTTTAAATGTAGTCCAAAAAAATTCAAGATAAAAAAATAAAAAAATGGTTGTTGTGCCTCACTCGACATAGATAGGTATAGTGTGTCGCGGATTTTTTTGTAGATATTTATAAGATCTAGAATTAATTAGAACATTTTATGGTTCTATCTTTTATAGTTTAGGCAGCGTACGCAAAATAAGTAACTTTTCTGGTTGATTTTTTACACCTTGTGTCCGAAAACCCCAAATATCTTACGGAACCCTATTTTTTTTCAAAATAAAATTTAGCCTATGTTACTTTTGGATAATGTAGCTTTCGAATGGTGAAAGAATTTTTAAAATCGGTCCAGCAGTTTTAAAGCCTATTCATTACAAACAAACAAACAAACAAAGTTTTCCTCTTTATAATATTAGTGTAGATAGCCTATGTTACTCAGTTATCACTGACGCACGGCAATTGAGTTTTATATAGATAGAAGACTAGCCAACTAGCAAAATACTCTTACAAACTACAGCTCGTAAGAGCTATGGTTTCATACAAGGTTTATACGTGTTCTGATTAAGCCAAATCTAATAGTGTTATTTTATCAGTCTATTTAAGTTTTAAGACCATTCATACTTGTAACATTATTCTTATAGACGTATATAAGAAAACGTTATATAATATTAATAAGAGCAGTGGCATTATAAGCGCCTTTTATAAGTCTAATTGCATTTGATTCTTAATTAAAACTTATTAATACATTTTATAAGTACATTCAATCTTAGAAGTGACTATACTAAGTATTTTATTAGACTTCTGTTAAACTAGTGTTTTAAAAGTATCTCACCTAAGATATATTCAAGAGTAGTAGCACTTTAAAAGTCCTACAATTCTCTTAAATAATTCTCTATTAAGGGTTATTTATTTCTCCTTCACGTGGACTCCTCGTAACTCTTTTGAATGCCATATCACTACCGCGATGAGTAATTTGATGTTACGGTAAATGTTTGAACACGTTAGAGTAACATAAGACTTATTTGAGAATGCCTAGTTTAGTTTGTTTTAATAACATATTTGATGCTTTAGAATGGTAGTGGACCATGGTCTGAACAACGTTTGTTCTGGCAAAACTGTGATTCGGATTTCACGGTGTATAGTTCCTTGCTCTTGTTTCATGTTTATAATTTTATGTATATCTGTTATTTATCTAATATGTATATATTTAAATAGGTAATTGATTTATGTATCTGTGTATCTGTTGTATATGTAAATGGTACACCACTGACTACCTACAGTATTGTCTCTCCTTTTCCATTTAAATCCATCCAAAGGTTGTCTGTAAAAGATCGCTTTTAGCGATAAGACCGCCCATTGTGTCACCTAATGTAAAATTTCTAAATTAATGTTTGTAATTTTTTTGGTGTAGGTACATAATAAAGAATATTCCTTCTATCTATCTATCTATTTATTTTCCTTGTTGTGTCTGACACGAGAAATTGTTATAAATAAGGTAATAGACCATTTTGATATTTAGTACGTTGTGGATTAACTATTTACTTGTACAGTACCGACCAAAAGTCCATAAGCAATCTCACAAAGCAATAGACTGACGCTTCGGTTTGACTTACGACCTTCTTCTATAAGTTGTTACAATACTGTAGACACGCACATTACACACACACACTCACTTTGTCTGCAACCAATGACTAGTTCTATAATCATCATTCGTTTTTAGTTTCATTCGTCTTGTTCACATAAATATTAAAGTTTAGCAAGTAGACCACAAAAAACTAAGTAAACTATTTCGATTTCTGTGGGGTAGATGCAGTTTGTTACAAGTATTCAATTAATAGAACTTTGTTGGTTCGTGCCGTGATAATATTAGTGACGAGCATTTAGCGCAGTGTTGTGGTTATTATTATCAAAAAGCAGGCATAAAATATATTGAAGAGATCAGATCAGATCAGAGAATATTATTGCGCTGCGTAAAAGTGAAGTGAATATCTAATAAAACCGGACTAAGTGTGAGTGTTATCATTTATATATTTCATATTTTACTAAACATAAATCTTAATCAAGGGTATTGTTGATAGAACAAAGGTATTGTTGAGACAGAAGATGCCTTTAAATTCATTGTGAGGTTTAATTCGATTAGTGAATAATAAATAATTAGGTATTATGTGTAATAAAAACAATGTTTTTCTTTGTTCTAGAGAAATACTGTGACGGTTAAGAGATATAAGGAAGGGGCTTATTATCGAGTAGCAGCGACGTCAAATGGTGAATGAAACAAATGGTTTCATACCAACGAGATATTTTGCTGAATTATTAAAAACACGTCATTATGAACCGTTCGCCGTGCACTCTGAAGGCTTGCATCACTGAAGACCAGCTAGAAAACCGTTTTTGACCTTAAAATATTGACCGTACCAACTTAATAAACAACAGATTCGTTATTGCATGAATTTATGGTAACGAATTTTTTAAGCACGTTTCAATAGGGTGTTTGTCGTATTTCTTGCAGATATACCGAAATTGTTTAATATTATGTTATAGGGTTTGGTTTCCGCACTTAGTCCGTAAGGTGGACCATTGTGCGTGGGCCATGGCGGCCGTTTGGTGGTTATGTTTAATATTATTTTAGTAATAGTATTATTTTAGGATTAAAATTTGAGGTTTAGTTTCAATCTTCATTTCGTAAAGAAAATGAATACTTAAGCTGTAACCTCAATACCAACCAATATTTACTAAAGCCAAATAAAGTTTAAAATAATGAATATGAACAACTGCCTTTAACCTTAAAATCAACAATTTTGTCAGTAGATTTTTTTACATTTTGAGTAGTCTAATATTCTTATTTATTGCTTAATTACTTAGACCATGATCAAAGCTTTATATTTATGGTGCAAAAAAATCCATTTAAAATTTAAAACATTTCAAAATTTAAATATGTCAAAATAATACAAATTGCTTCTAAGTTTCTAGACATCTATTTCACATATTATTCAGGTGAAGTAATGATAAATAATTGTAGCAGTTTGATAACTATACTTAAGTAAAATAAACATAACGAATAAATATTATTTATTTTTTATTATAACATATCACGCATTTTTTATTCTAAACCCTTTATTGCAATAACAACATTAATAAATAGGCAGGATATTTAAAAATATTATTATTGCAAACAAAAATAATAATATTTGCAAAAACAGCGCTGTGATTTACGAGATTAGAACCTTAGCCATCTTGAATCTAAGACCAACGCTTAACGCCTTCTGCTATCTGCACATATAATTTACTTTCGAATTTTAGCAATGCGATACACTGGCCAAGGTCACGCGTACGAGTATGATGCGTGCTAACAAAAGCTATGGAAATATAAGTGCGGCGCCCGCGAACCGTGACGATACGATAGTGTGTAGTGCGAAACTGCGTTCTCTGTGGTGTGTGTACGGCACTCACACCACAGACGTCTGACTGTTTACACATACAAATGTACGGACTATACCGCGTGTTCACAGCAATACGACTCTTAGCGTGCTCATGCACTTTTGAGCGCTTACTGTACCTATAATGACTTCGTTGTTTGGATTGCTTTTACTTATTACATGTCACTTGTAAGTTTGTTTTTCATTAGAAAAGTATCAGCAAGAGTTTTGTAAGTTTGAAAATACACTTCGCGAGATCATTACAAAGATCATTATAAAGTGCTCTCAAATCCACACTATATGTGTCTATAAGTGTGATATAAGACTGAAAAAAATATGGTCTTGGGATATTTGTAAGATAATTTTTTTGCTAGTTGGGTAGCTAATGCCGTGTTGCCCTTCACACGTTGAAAGAAAAGTGTTGTGTAAATATTTCAGTTTGGAGAGTTAGACAGACAACAAGAAATACACTATTAGGTATAATTTATTATGAAACGAACGATAACATCTTAATTGTCCTCAAATTAATTAATAGATTAATGAAAAAAATAAGCTCATTAATGCATTAAGCCGCATGGAATGGTATGTTTTTATTTAATTTAATAAAAAATATAAATAATGCACAAGTTTATAAGTATGATGATGACTTCATCAAAACCGGTCTGTTCACATTTTAAAGGTAATGATTTATGATTGGTTAAAATGTCAGATTAGGTCAAAGGAAATAATTTGGTGACCGCCATAAAAATGCGTATTTTCGAGAATATTTTTTAAGGCTTTAGCAGCGCAAACTATGTAGTTATTATCATTGAATGACTGGTGAAAATTCAAAAATATAAGATTAACGTCAACTCAACCCCTATGTCACAGTAGAATATATGAAGTTCGTGACATTGAAGGTCGCCCTGCAACAGTTTCATGAGTAAGTTGAAGCTGGGTCCGTAGCCATCTTTGCTTTTGTTGGCTGGGTTTTTGGCAGTATTTATTTGCTGACTTGCATGAAGAACTGTGAAAGAGCAATCATTGTATAGTAAAATTGGAAATTCCAGGAAGAGAGTTAGTATAAATTAATGATAAAAACGCAAACGGTATCTCTTTTTACACAACTACGGCGAAGCAAAAAAAGGAGGGTTATGATTTTAACCGGTATGTATGTATGCTGTTCATCTGTTACCTCATAACTTCTAAACTACCGATCATACTTTGACAAATGTGGTATCGTTGGAAGCGTCTTGATCTTCCGTTAGTTATAGGTTATGTGACGTCACATTAAATGTAATATGGCGCCCTCTAGGGGACATAAAGTCATGAACTAAAAACATTTTTTTTTTATTGTGCCATGTTGGGTATCAAATGATAGGGCTTGATAAGCACATTACAAATATGTACATATTATATTGTCTAAATAAATAAATATGTTTAAATTGTTAAAAACAAGCAAAAGTGAGACTGTGCTACGTACTTACGGCGTGGCTGTAAAATTAATACCTATTATACAATAAAAACCAAACAAAAAAAACGTGTGGCACTCGGGGACTGCCGCGGTAAAGCTATTGCACAGCATTTGTAACCTCCATACTTCCTATTTGTCAACGCTACACTTGGGATGATGACGTGATGACATAAAACAAAAATTACGTTCCCATGACAACACATGACAACATCACGTTGTCATGGAAACCGTCATTACTTGGTAGGCGGAGTGGGGGGTGTTAGGTTTTATTTTCGTTACGTTACGGAATTTCTTGATTCGATCGCCGCGCTCATAACCCGCGATAAAAGCTATGCAATAGCTTAAAAAAAAAATATGCAAAAAAGTTTTTAATTGACACAAATGACTGTGCATTGCATTATTTACTTAAATAAACTCGTTCCTATATATTTATTTAAATGTATGTATATGTTTGTCACATTTCACCTGCTATGTTATTAAACTCCCTGTAACATGGAGCGACCTTTTAAACCGATTAAATCATCAAATTGTTTTCTCTTAATTCGGGTAAGTATTCAGTGTTTCCAATAATTTATTTAGATTAAATCTGACGGATCACAAGGCTAAGGTTTATCTTGTATATTCAAGGCCGCCCTTATAAGGTAGGCAGGAATCCAGGTCAGATCTGTAAGATTCACCGCCAAGCTTAGGTACACGTTTCACGCATATTTTGTTTGTTCGTTCGTGTTAGATTACCTAGAAATCTCAAAGAAGTTGGCAACTAGACCAAAAAATGCACTTCAAATGCTGGCTCCCTTTTTTCAAGCCAGTACAACTGTTTACAGAGCTGGGAAACAACGTCAGTAAGGCCAATCAGAACTGTCCTTGCTACTAGCAGCACATGAGTGAAATGGAGGAGTCCAGTGTTACAGCCAGTAGACCCGAAGGTAGTTCAAGGGAAGTAGACGTGGCCTGGAAGTGCGGTGTGGAGGTTCTGAACAAAGCAAAACAATGTGTATTGTACAAGCGCCTACGTGTATTAAAAAGCAAAAGATGATCATGAGATTGGTTGCTCTCATGTTTCTGTTAGGCGTTAAGCATTCACTTTGGAACCGGGCTTTTAAAAATATTTTAAATTAAAAATTAAACTGGAAGGTCTTACTTTAGATATAGCCTAGGCAGTGGGCAGGCACAATCTAACAAGGGTTTGAAAGTTATAGGAATCGGCTATAAGTCACTATTTTAGGGCAATAAACATTTATTATTGCACTCGTAATTCTAGGTCACTAAAATGTAGAAATACCTACACAATACTGACTTTAATGCCATTAAAAAGTACGTGTCGGTTTACGTAAGTTTGTGAATAAATAATTAGTGTTAATAATTAATGTTTTAGTGTAATTAGTTAGTCTAAATTTGATTACCTAAATGACCTATTTAGTTTTACTTGAAATTCCTTTTCTCTGCTTACATCGACCTGCTGAATTCTCGGTTCGCAGGCTTTGAAGTAATAATTCCTTTACAATTTTCTTGGAACTTTTTGTCTAGAATTTATTATTCTCGTACACCTTCCAGGCTAATTCAGAGGATGAGCAGAAGTTTCTAAGAGTTTAATTTTTTTTCTTTCCACAAATCTTTTAGGTCTGGCAATCTCTCTTCTTTGAGTAAAATGGTATAACTCTTTTTGCAAATAAAATACGGTACATAATAATCAATGAAAAAGACTTGCTTATCTCTAAATAACGGTGAGATTAGTGTCATAATCCACTGACATTATACAAGAGGGTGTGTAGTCATCTAGTGGCTAGTCGGGGCAGTGTGTCAGCTAGACCGCTCACGTTATGACGTAATGCTAGCTCGACGGACTTGCCGCGGATAGGCGAGGCGATACTGACAGCGGGGATATCTTTTATAGCGGGGCAGATAATATTAGTGGCAAACGTAGAGTCACCAACGCCACTAATAATCTGCAACAACTGTTAGCCCGTTGCTTTTTTAATTTAAAATATTTATGTCCGTTTTCAACGCTGAACCGAGCGTTCAAAATCAAACAGCGCGCTTTTATTTAGGCATTCATATAGGTGTCGAGTAGTGTTAGTGAAAACGAGCGTTTATCTCGTTTATCTGTAACGACAAAACGATTATTAGTTCCGTGGCTCGGTATTTAGCAAAATGATATCATCTTGGAATGGTCCTAGAGAGAACAGAAATTCAAAAATTTTAAATATATAATAATTTTGTATCTTATTCATAGCGTGTTTTTCACTGTATACTCTTCGTATTGTTGAGGCTTACGTTTATCATCGGACTATGTTATTTAGAATGTTATGAGAATTTAAAATGAAAGGTTAAAGGTTATTAATATCTAACTAGTCACAGAGACAAGTAATTCCAAATATCAAACAGTATCGTATTTAATTCAACAGCCATTTGTATACAATTACTAAATCTACTTAATAAAAATTTTATATTCACTGACAGACAACGTACAAACTAAACGGCTGGCTCTAGAAACAAAACATTTTGCACAAGAATTCCTTTCATAGCGGAGAGCAGCAAGCAAAGATTTTTGAAATCCCATCGGGCTGACGGCTTGTAGTACTACAATTGCCTTTCAAACTGCTCTGCCGCGTCGTTCGCCGCCCGCTGTCAGTGTGACCACGCTTCTATGAACGTCTACAGCACTGTAGCACTGTGTGCGAATATGTGCTAATATTATGCACTACGTCAATATTACTACAACCGGTCATCGCTCCACGCTGCCGCCGTACTCCGCGATATACTTTTACTAATTACAAGATTATCCTGTTACTAGTTCCGAGTACCTGTTTATGATAAAGAGACAGCAATATTACTGGAAAGCTTAGGTTGCGAATAAGGCCGAAAGGGACATCGCGGCCCCCCGGCAACATGGCAACTGAAGGAACACGGGTGGGTTTTAGTCAGTAAGAGTCTGACACGCCCTGACACTTCTCCCGCTCTGGGTGGAGCGGGAGAAGATATTTTGATAATTCCCCACCAAAAAAAAAAAAGCCTGGTTAGAAAGACCCTCCACGAGTGACAATACGTAAGGAAGAACATCGCGCGGACCCTGGACAGTCAGGAACAACTTCCGGCGGACCCTGGACAGTCAGGAACAACATCCGGCTAACCCAGAACAGTCAAGCTCGCTAAAAACCCAGCAGCATGGCATGAGCTTTTCCGATAAAGCTGATGCAGACAGAAGCAGGAAATAAATGGTAGCAGCTGAGTTCGTTCACTTCTTATATTTAAGAAATACCATTAGGTTACAACTGACTGTGACTTGGTTGGGAGAAGTATGGAGAACCTATCAAATGCGTCGCCAATAAATTACAGCAGCTTGTTCTAGTCAAAATAATGCGGTTCCGTGAATAAATTGGTGGCTTTATTTCTTAAATTGTCAATAGGCTCGCTCCGTATTATTTCAGAATTAAACATAGGTACTTTATTAGTACACTTCTGCCCAACCCCGGGGATACAGGCGTGACGGTGCAAACGGTTCGTAAGTCCATCGAGTAACTGATTAATTAATATACTCATTAAAATTGTGACGCCGCTTCACATGTGTTCAATAAATCTGCCTAGCCGTTTACCAACTATGTCGGGGTCGGCTTCCAGTCGGCGACTGCCTATCTGACCTCCACAACCCAGTAACTGGGTAATACGATACCCCTTGGTAAGACTGGTTGACACAGACTTTCGGGCTTCTGACGACCCGTAACGACTGTCAAAGATCCACGAATGACGTCCGGGACCAACGGCTTTGCGTGCTTTCCGAGGCACGGAGGAGTCTCGGTATGTAAAGATGGTCACCCATCCACGGACCAACCCCGGCAAGCGTAGCTTAACCTGACGGATCAATCCGTGCGGCTGTTATTACTTAGCCACGAACTCCTCAACTTCAGCATGTGTTGTAGATTAGTAATAATCACTTGCAGGACCTTGTAGGTAAGTAGCGTTATGTAAGAAAAACTTTCCCTCGGCCAATACTGGCTCTCATTAAGGTTAATGTTTACTAACAAATTAAGTATGAATGTCTATTCCGAAATAAAATGATTATTATAAATATTATTATATTACATTATATAATGATTAAAGGATAACTCCTCGAAAAAGCTGAGTCGGGGAAGCTCGCCCTGACTCTGCTTTTTCGGGTTGAAAGGTTGACTTTTGGCAGTGTCAAAATTCAGTGCAACGTGAGGTAGTAAGTTGTACCAGTACTATTTACTAACAAAATGCTGAAGATTATAGACTCTTTGACTTGTCATCACACTTTCTGCTTGTGGGGTTACGATAAATGATGAAATCGAAGTAACAGGCAGTCTTATCAAAATTAGCCGAGCAGTCTCGGAGCTCAAACATACAGACAGACAGACACGGCCAGCGCTTTCTAAATGCCAGTGATAAGGAAATGCAGCAGCTGACGTAACCTCTGTTATATAAGCGTAACTAGCTGGACCCTAGAGTTTGACGGAATATTACCTGCACTCTGTCATACCATTGCGTGCTTTACTATTTATAATATACTAGCTGTTGCTCGCGACTTCGTCTGCGATCCAGACTGAAAACTAGTCTATATCCTTATCCAGTTCATGGTCTATCCTAATCCATTCAGCTATTTTAGCGTGAAAGCGCTCTTCGGTCAAATATGTCAGTGCCTTACATTTTCGACTTTTCCATCATCTTGATCGCTGATAGAATGTCACGTTGTTTAGCCCTAATGGGTTTCTAAAAATCATTTCTTCCTTTTCTTAAGATTGTCTTCTAAAGGATATCACATACACAATGAGGCGATTTGGGCTAAAATATAAACTTCACTAGCGAACACAATATATTACTTAAATGATAAAATTAAATGTTGCGTCGATGCTACTTTACATCTGATTAACTTTGCGTTTGTGGTCTTTATAGTTTTTAATAATAAGATTACAAAGTTATTTTCATTCTAAATTGACGTTAATTTATGATTTTATTTTAAAATAAATAGTTAATGTAGTCAATAAATGTGTCATTAACGTAATATACGTGGTCTTTGATGTTGTCAGTTGAGATTATCTTAAGTTATTACTGAGCTTTTCCTGGTAGTAATCCTCCATTTAAAATCCTACCCGACAAGGGAATCAAACCTGGGATAACGTAACGAAAGCAGCCGCAATTACGACCAAAGAGGAAATCTAATATCGTCATTTAAAAAGTGATGCAATACAATATTATTATGAATCGTAACACTTAGATAAAACAATGTGTACCGGAAGCGCCTATCAGACTCCATTGTTATCAGTGCATTGATCTGTCACAACATAGGTCATGAACCTACGATCATTTTGTATTATTATGTAAAACTATCGTTTCAACGAATGAGATATCAAATAAAAAAATACTCCACCACACCATAGATTTAGAATGTAGTTAGTGATGTCTAAATGCCTAAAGTTTCAGGACGTAAGATATACGTTTTGAGTAAACACATTCAGGCTATATCGACCTATATGGTTTTCTTATTCAACTTTGACTGCACTGACTTAAGCTTGTTCAAAGTTGCAGTTAAAGTTTGATAAATATCTAGCAGACAAAACCTCGGTTTTATCTACCAAATGTCACCTCTCACCTTTGGGGAAAGAGGCATGATGTTATGATGGTTATGGATAACTTGTTTAAATGATAAACCTGGGTCTGATCTAGGTTTTCATCAATTCATTAGATTAGACGTATAAAGAGTAAAATATTCTGATTGAAGAGCGTGGGACAGCGGTAATTGAATCATCTTACAACCGTGTTTTTAGACAAAAGGGTTTTTGAAGTGAAAACTTCTTTAGGCGCGTTGGGCATTTTTGAGATGGATTGATTTCGCGACACTGTGACGACACCAGCTTTTGACCATCAAAAAGACTTCAACGCGTTGATTACCACGGTGCGTGGAGTAAAAGACATCAACGCCTTAATTACCGCGGTACCGATTTTTTTTCAAGTTATCACTTCTGTCGGCATTCCCGGAGTGCCACTGTTTTTTTTCACTAAACAATGATAATAATTATGTAATTAAAAATCTAACTCAAAAAAACTTGGTAGCCCAAAGGTTTACCTAAGCAATCGCTTGTAGCACGAGATTGCGAGTTCGAAACCAGTCATTTAATACCCGACTGCGGCGAAGCCGAAAACCGGTCAAGTGCGTGTCGGACTACGCACAATGAAGGGTTCCGTAGTTGGGATGAACTTATCCCAAATATAAACTTGACATTGTAGTTGAAAAACATGTTCTCCCATACATTCCAACTGCAAATGTAAGTTTATACGCGCAATATTGAGAGATTTACCATGTTATTTTAAGACGATAGACTTCTTATAGGTTTTCCTCTAATCTATGGGTACCATTCCCTGTATTTTTTTCAAAAATTTTGGCTCAGTTGTTTCGGAGATAGGTAATGGTAAATTTTCATCTATTTTCTTAAATATCTTTAAAATGTATTTATACATTTCTCGCAACAAGTCCTTATGTCACACGATATAATTTGCAAAAGAATTATTTTATTTTCTTATTTGTCCCCCAAAAGTGACCCCTATATTCAAAATTCATTTATTTACGATACGCATGTATTTGGGTCACAGAAATACATGTGTGTACCAAATCGGTCCATAACATTCGGAGAAAATTGGCTGTGACAGACTGACAGACACACGAGTGATTCCAGGGTTCCGTTTTTACCTTTTGAGGTACGGAATCCTAAAAAGGAGAGTTATGTGATTGACCTGTATGTATGTATGTCCGTCTCAATATTTCCTCGCAACAACGGCTGAACCGATTTTGGTGAATGATATGTCGTTAGCGAGTGTCACTAGGTATACACGGTGGCAGGGACATCGACGCGAAAGCTGTTACCATGGATTCTGTATATGATTCTGAACCTGAAAATTTTCAATGCGCCCCCGCATTGGAAATTTCAGTTCAGAATTATGTACTGAATCCATGGTAACAGCTTTCGCGTCGATGTCCCTGCCACAGTGTATTAAAATTATTTAAAAAACAAAATGGCGGACGCTTGGCGTTTGGCGGGATTTATGGTATAAACACAATGTGAATTGTTCCTGAAATAAATTGAATTGAATTGAATTAAATAATGGTGTAAAATAAAAAGTCAATTTAAAAAAAACTCTCAACAGCGAAAAAAGTGAACTTTAAAAAATTTCAGTCGGGTTTTTGACTTTTAATATTTTTTTTACTTTTCTTGTATTAAATCAAAACTGTGTTTTATCGTGGGGGCGAGGCCGACGTGGTGACGAGCGTGGTGATCAATACGAGCGTTGATCACCACGTGTCACTGTATAACTACTTGTGAAATAATGCCTGTACTTTTACCAATTGAAGGCAAAGGCCTTGTGGCTTGTGTTGGTTATTTCAGGACATTAAGAGTCCAATTACTTCTGGCTAGTTGTATAACCCTCATCTTCTTCTTAGCTTGTAGACAGCTATCTAATTGTGTCAGCCCAAAACTTAGCTCGAGTTTACCAGTATCAGTAGCGGGTCACTGGTTCTTTGTAACTTTTTAGGACATGATGTTGCTTCAATCGTTTAAAGAAAAGCCGCACATCATAACACCCTGTACCACTGATACCGGGATCTACTACTGATACCGGGGCTACACCTACGAATGGTATTCATATGTTTCGCGTCAGATGTTACCTTACGCTACCGGCAGCCATGCGCATGCGGCCGCCAGTGTTGCATTCAACTATCATTCATCGATATGCATAAGTCCGCCGTAGGGCTGGCAAGGGCTCGATACTGTTCGTTATATTTAAACTATAGAACTTTATGTGACTATCCTTTTAGGGTAAATATTAGTCAGTAGTGCAGGAGACCCCCGCAAAACAAGAATGAATAGTAATAAATGGAAACATATTGTAGTGTATCATGGTTAAAACATAATCAATAGTCAGTAGAAAGATAAAATATTAACGTAAATTGCCTTAGAAACTAACATTTGGATGGCTTCCAAAGCAAGAAATAACCTTTTCATTTATGAAATCTTCAACGAACATCAATCACGACTAACACAACATTTCACAATACATAATATATGGTTTGACTGACCCGACCAATCAGCGCCATCATTACTAAATTGTACAACCGTCCCAGCAACTCTTGTCAACAACCACAACAGCTGTGGAGCATGACAAACAACGCATTGACGCCTCATTCAACAACTACCTATTAATAATCTTTACAAAATGAAGCAACCTTTAGACATGACCAAAACAAAAGAAAATGCTCCAGAAATTAATGGTTTCGGTTTCACTGGCATATCTTTGTTTAGTCAACTAGGTACAAGATACAAACTAAAGCCCTTTGTACACGACACGGTTTCTTTACGGTACGGCGCATAAACCGTGCCGTAGAAAAAACGTGTCCGTCAACAAGCTCCCATAGCGACCCAACTGCCCAGGATGCAATCCTTTTCCCAGAGAGCGTTCTCTTTTATTCATTCAACTATTCACGATGTTTTGTACCGTTTTATTATAGTTCCGTACCCGAAGGGTGCCAAACGGAACTCTTTTACTAAGCCTCGGCTGTCCATCCATCTGTCTGTCAGCGGGCTGTATATGTCACTGTAAGATTGTGAGAACCGTAAGTTTATAATCTATCGTATTATTTCCGTTAGATTATAAACTGTCGAAAAATTGTGAATTGGTTGAAATGGGTTAGGTTAGGTTAGAACTGTGACCAACCGCGTGCGAGCCGAGCGAGTGAAGCGAGCGGTGCCGCGGCAGCGGCCGGCGAGCGCTACTTCCAAGTTGCTCGCAGCCAGGCAGGCTATTTAATATTAGCGCAAGGTGCGTTACGTAGCAAGCAAGTTTGATACCAGTTCACAATTTGTCAGTTTTTCATGGATACATTATAAACTATCGAAAAATTATGCGTTAAATTGTAAATGATTTGTCACAGTTCACAATTTTTCGACAGTTTATAATCTAACGGAAATAATACCGATAGATTATAAACTAACAAAGTTCATAATAATACGGTGACATATACATATCTCATGAATCGTAATAGGTACACAGTTCACATTTTCACAGATTGTGTATTTCTGTTACCGCTATAACAAAACAAAAATAATAAAGTAAAAAATTAAAGGGTTCCGTACGATGGTACGGAACCCTTCGTTTGCCAGTCCGACTCACACTTGTCCAATTTTTTACGGATGGATTTAAGATCAGGGAAATTAATTGTTTAGCAACATGACTACTAACTTAAATTATCCGTATATTCAAATCACTACTGTCATTCTTTAACTGTTGTATGAAATGGCAAATTGACGGAGTGTATCATTTTGATAAACAATTGTTTTTCTGACAGTTTTTTTTTCTACTCTCAACTTTAGGCCGAATCTTTGATCAAATATTATCGATGCAGCGAACAGTGCGAACAGCTACTACAAATACCTGAATGCGTGACCCACTGCCGGCTGCGGGCCAATGATCGACCTTCCGACAAGACCGGTTGTCTAGCGACTTTACAAACACGGTTCCCGAACGAGCAGTTTACGTAGAAAATTTTTGAACATTTTTTTGTGGGATCCACTAGCAGTAGATATTGATGTAGCATTGCAATGCGTTACCTGCGCATACACATATCATGGAACCAAATATCGTAGACAGAGAAGAGGCACAAGAACTCTTTTTGGATAATTAACCGACTTCCAAAAGGAGGAGGTTCTCAATTCGTCTGTATGTTTTTTTTTTTTTTTTTTTTTTTTTTTGTTACGCGATTACTCCGCCAATTATGAATAGATTTTGATGGTTTTTTTTTTGTTTGGTAGATCATACTTCAGAGGTGGTCCCATATAAATTGTATTAACTTTGCTTGGGTAGTTTTTAAGTTAGCTTCAATTATACGTATTTTTTCCCACTTAGTATGTAGATGATATGATAACTTCCTGTCACTGTTATTTACATCGCAGGTAGTGGTATTCGAATTTGTGTGGGGTAGGTACCACAACTAAAAAGTGAAAAATAAAAACTTTTTACAAAAAAAAAAAACAACCGACTTCAAAACAAAACACTACAAAGTGAAAAATAACTTTAATTTCGGAAGTCGGTGACAAAGAACGAAAATTCAAAACCAAAGACACCGACTTCCGAAATTAAAGTTATTTTTCACTTTGTAGTGTTTTGTTTTGAAGTCGGTTGTTTTTTTTTTTTGTAAAAAGTTTTTATTTTTCACTTTTTAGTTGTGGTGGTGTTCTGTAAGAGTAAGTATGCAAGGGAATGCACTGTTCCATGTTAGTTTAGAGGCATGAGGAACAGGGTGTAAAGTTTATTCATCCTCTATAGAAAAGGGAGGATCCTCCGACCAGACGAGTGTCGATGACGAGGAAGTTACATATATGGTGTTCGCGCAATAAACTCTGCGCGATGCAGGATCTATGAGACGTCAGGTCTTTGATGTGCAGTTCGCATGTGGCGAGGTAGATGCTTCCACATTTAAATAAATTATACACAACAAAATTGACATTATTAATGTTTTTATGTTTCTTTGTAAATTAATGTAATTGGTGTTGTACAATTTTTATTTTTTGTCCTGTGCGACAGTTTCTGTCAACCGAGCAGCACAGATATTCACAACTATTCGATATGCTTCCGTGATAAATTGAACATCAATCAATCTGTTTACCTACAAATCCCAAACCCAAAAACCTAAAAATATTTTCAGTTTAAATCAAATAGACGACCGCTATTTTTCCGACAACAATTTGCAGCCAAAGGCAAATCAGGTGATCGAAAATTTATAATTTTCGACACGAAAGCCTGTCGAATAATTGTGAATAGTGATGCAGTAGCATCCCTGCTAAGAAACGAAAGGCCGGTGTTATGCAAGCCGCCGCGCGCCCGCCGCCGCTGTCAGTGCGAACCATGGCTCCGGCGCGAGCGCTGACCGTCTTGCTGCTGATCAGCGGCGCGTGCGCAGCCCCTGACATTATCTTCGACTTAAGCGGTACGGTACTAGTGTTGTGATTTTGTGATAAAGAGGATAATATTTCCGTGCTGTGTTAAGGTTTCATAAAGCTATGGTTACGGGTCCAAAGTAAAAGGGAGTTTAGTTCCTCGGTTCAGGAACTTGGAAATAGTTTTAAAGACTGTGTTTTGGGCGATGGTAATTCTCGAAAGATGAAAATTATTCCCTCCTAATTAGTCATAGTACTGCCATTTTCGAAAGCATTTGCCATGGTTTATTACATCCTAAGTCAATGTTTGGATTGCTGCATTTCTTTAAGAGTTTTCATCGCTCAACGAGACTCTTACTTTTTGTTTAAAAACACTGCCGAAATGAGACTGTATATTGAGCCGTAGGTACTAAACGTCTCTGCCACTTCCTTCGGAGGATGCTGGCGTGATGTTTAGTTCCATTTAAATAGTGAGCTGCAAGGAAAAGGGACCGTGTCGTGCATTTGAAATTAGTTCTAATGTTGCGCTGAATATTGATCATCAGTTACGGTCAGTTGGTCAGTTTTGAAATTGTGGCTTGCATGAATTGTAGTGAAAATGTGGTCATCAAAAGCAAAAGGAATGTGTTAGAATCGTAACAGGTAGCATTCTGTAGTTTCTGCCTACCCCCATGGGAAAAAGACGTGAGTTTCTGTATATATGTATTATATCGATGTGGATCCAAAATTAATAATCTTTAAAAAAGAACCATTCGATTTAGCTTTACGCTTTAAAACCTAATCTAACCTGTCCGAGTCCGGGTGTCCCAAGTCCAGACCTCGCTTCGCTCTTGCATCCTGGTTTCATCGATTTGGCACGATATTTTGCACCACGAACAGTACGCCACCTGCTACGATCCTTACATACTCGTTTTGCCCCGTTTACGTTCATACTCTGATACACTCGTACAGTATCTAAATATTCTTTGTTCTAGCAGTTCACGCCCTTAGTAACGAGTGGGATTCAAACTCACAATAATTAATCTCTACCCACTCAATATCACTAGATATGCCACTTTTGAAAGATATTAACTTGTTACGATACGATACGTTACGATAGATTGGAATTATGGTTCGTTTTTCCGCCCAGAGTTGACTCTAACACCAAGCCGTTGGACTATGATCACTTTAACCTTTTGGACCTAATTATCACATCCTACTCAAATGAAAATATTGAAAATATTTAGGCTGCCTGATTACTGATTAGCGTATAAATGTTAAGCTAAATATTATCTATACTTATTCCGTCTGTATAATAAACATATGTATTCTTTTAATTTTTGCTAATAGATGATTCGCGATCGAGTTCTCATTGATCAATTGTTCGGTGTGTGTGTGGGTGTTGGTTTGAGTGCAACAGATAAAATAGCAAACTTTCAACATGACTTTGATATTGGTAAATTTTTATGATCAATGTTTTCTTGGATACAAAAATGGGATGCAACTAAATTCAACTGCTAAAATCAAAATCTGCAAAATCTAGTCGTTAAACATTAATTTTTGCTAATATTTAATATACACAAACATATTTACAACTAACTACTATATATATTATGTACATGTATATTTTTGCTAAGAACTTGTCAAAAATTTAGAAAAGGTTTTTTTAAGTTTTTTTGTTGGACGATTAGGCCCACCAAAAATTGTGGCGTCTATTAATGAAACGCATGTTGATTTGTTCCTTATGATCTCTAGATTACAGTGGTTGTAATATTTATAACCTCATCTAACGGGAATACTGAGAAATGCGAAAATAACCTAAAAATTCACTAAAAGATAAGATAAGTTTAGTGAGTAGGTTGGCCTCATCGGTATTATAATTTAGTAAAATACTGCACAGTTCAGTAATAAGTATAAAGGGTGTTTTCGGTTCATAAAATAAAAAATCACATATTATGTTACAAAGCATTTTCATTATTGTAAGTAAGTTACGTCAGACGACTTAGAAGTATTTCATATAAAAAAGATTCAGTTCGCCCTACATATTGAAACCGTGTCCAAGATAAAAATACTTAAAATCCATGCGTTCAAAAGTTACCGCACCTCGGCAGCCAAGCAGCAGTGTCGGACTATATCTTCGTACATTGCGTTGAAATCTTACTAAACAATTAACACCATCCTTCTGGAGTAAATGCTGTACCATCTTCAAGATCCTTCGATTACACACAGGAAACAGAAATATCAATTTCATGCAATTCGAAAGAAACGGAAAAAAATAAATCTATACTAATATTATAAAGAGGAAAGATTTGTATTTTTGTATGTAACGAATAAACCTAAAAACTACTGGACCGATTTGAAAAATTCAATCAGCAATGGATAGCTATATTATCAGCGAGTAACATAGGCTATATTTTGTCCCGGTACTCTCACGAGAACGGGAACTACGCGGACGAAACCACGTGACGTCCTTATCTTTCTGAGTGTCTGATAGAGAAGCAGCTCGATTTTATTGAACTCGTTACTCGAGTAAATAAAGTAAAGGCTCGAGTCTATTTTCTATCAAGTTGCTACCCGATGTAGTCGCGATTAGATAAATGCCACCAACACAGCCACACTAGTTAACTGTCATTCTTAATTCTATGATTTAATACGTATTAAATCTAACCCACAGAACATGTATTTTCACTATCTACCTACGTAGGTAGATAGTGAAAATACATGTTCTGTGGGTTGGTGATGTCAGTTGATAACGTGAAATTTGTCATTAAAATCGTCATCGTATCGTTAATGATTACCAGATTGACAGCGGAATATGAGTAGGAGAAAACGCTCTTTACAAATTTCAGAATTCAGAATGTCACTGACTGAAACCCCAATGTACCAATATTGAACGGTTGCTCTTGCTGTATTTTAGATCTTCAAAAATATCTTAATTAAAGGTATTTTTGACAGATTGAGACAGAATAGAATGCGAACGCTCTTAAAAATACGGGAATTGCCCCTATCTGGAAGGAAAATCATACCTACCTAGTTAAAAAGATGATCTAAGACATTCAGCTCACACTAGATGTTATCGATCTTCAAAAGTTTCGTAAATTTATTAACTGATGTTTGCATTTTCTTCCATACTTTACTACAGCACCCTCACTTACATTCACAAACCAAAACCATAGTTTTAAGATGACTCAACCAAATAGCAAGCTGCATAAAATCTGTAGTAGATCTAGGTACTTAAACAGACTTTGAAGAAACAATGTAGGTGAAGATGTTACTAGACGTCATACTAGTGGCTGTTGTGGCTCAGTAGAGAGTCGGCGGCTGCCGCCTGTATTACTAAGCTTTAAACATATTTTCTAACGGTTTGCGGGAAAGCGTCGTTTGTGCATTTTATCTAAGTGTATTAATGTCACTTTCTCAATGGCATCCGCGCTATTTGAATGGACTGCAATCTAACGAGCTTTTCTATCCCCTTTGTTTAATTTCACTATCTCCATCAGTGTTTTACATCTCACAGCAACCTCTTCTAAGTTGTTTAGGGTTCCGTACCTCATAAGGAAAACGGAACCCCTAAGGATCACTTCGTTGGTTTGTCTGTTTGTCAAGATCCTTTTTCTCAGGTATTCGTGGAGGTATCTAGTCAGTTCCATGGAGCTGTAAAAAAATGCTTTATAATCAACGCAATAAAAAATATGGCCATTAATTAAGTCGCATATTTTGCTCATTCGGAAGTAAATCAAAACCTACCTGAGGGTACTTCCCGTTTACGAAGAACCATGAAAGCCAGAAGCAAGGTCTTACAGCACAAAACACATACATATGAAAATCAATCATTTGAAGTTTTATCACATTGACAAAAACAACAACAAACAACGGGCCAAGTGCGTGTCGGACCACGCACAATGAAGGGTTCCGTAGTTGGGATGAATTCATCTCAAAAACAAACCTGACACTGCGGTTAAAAAACATGTCCTTCCATGAACTGTTATACGAGACGGTCAATTCTGCAAATGCAAATGTAAGTTTACAATAGCAAAAAAAAAAAAAATTTTGTTTGGTAAAACTACACATCTACGATTTTCGGACTTTTTTCTTTGCTTGTGCTGTGAGACCTTGCTTCTTGCCAAATTTCATGATTCGGATAGGTCAACGGGACCCGGGTCAATCCTATAAATTTTGATTTATTTGCGAGTACCTAATCAAAATATGTCGCTTAAATGACAGTACGTTTTTATTGCGTTGACTTAGAAGCTTGATTATTTTTATAACTCTAAGGGACTGTAGACCTACGTATTTGATATTAATTTCAACTTAACACTTTCACGCGTTCCTGAGCAAAAACGGTCTTGACAGACTGACAGACAGACGGACAACGAAGCGATCTTAAAAGGGTTCCGTTTTTTCCATTTAAGGTACGGAACCCTAAAAATCAAGGTAATTTTAGATTCAATTAGGGTTTTCATGAAAATTCACGCCACCAGTCGGCGCCACTTTGACAAGAGGTCTTCCATTTCAACAATGAATATAAAATATATCGAGGGATGAAAGGCTATTTGGTTTAAGCGACATCTTGGAAAGGCTATTTGGTTTAAGCGACATCTTGGGCGATATAAATTGCTGATTCCGAATATGTATATAACTCAATATCGCCCAAGATGTCGCTTAAACCAAATAGCCTTTCACCCCTCGATATAATTAATTGATTCAGGCGTGACCTTGCGGAAATCCATTATAAAATACAATAGACATAGATATATTTAGTAACCTGTTCCGCTTAGCTATTTCTAAAGAGCCATAAAAACTCCTGAAAGAAATCGACACGTGTTTCATTTCTCAACGAGGCATCCTCACGATGACGATGGACTTGTTACGAACTAGAACACGGCGTGTTGCCACACCGAGCGTTGAGTGCAGACTGAGCCTTACGCAGTTTTGCACTACAACACACTGTCGCGTCGTATCGTCACGGTTCGCGGGCGCTGCACTATATGAAACAAAAGTATATTTCCTAGACACGGTAACACATACGCGTGACTTTGGCCAGTTTATGGCATTGCTAAAATTCGAAAGTAAATTATATGTGCAGATAGCAGAAGCTGTTAAGCGTTGGTCTTAGATTCAAGATGGCTAAGGTTCTAATCTCGTAAATCACAGTGCTGTTTTTGCAAATATTAATAATATTTTTTTTTAAATATTGCTGCCTTTTACCGACTATGGTTTAAGTACTATATAAGTCAGAAATCGCAAAAATTTAACTAAATGTATGGGAAACGCTTTTTTACGATTTTTAATGTTGTTATTGCAATAAAGGGTTTAGAATAAAAAATGCGTGATATGTGATAGTAAAATTAAAAAATATTTATTCGTTATATTTATTTTACTTAAGTATACGTAGTTAACAAACTGCTACAATTATTTATCATTATTTCAGCTGAACAAGATGTGAAATAGATGCCTAGAAACTTAGAAGCAATTTGTATTATTTTGAAATATTTAAATTTTTAAATGTTTTAAATTTTAAATGGATTTTTTTCATCATAAATATAAAGCTTTGATCATGGTCGAAGTAATTAAGCAATAAATAAGAATATTAGACTACTTAAATGTAAAAAAAACTACTGACAAAATAGGTGATTTTAAGGTTAAGTACAGGCAGTTTGTTTACATTAATTTTTTAAATTTTATTTGCCTTTAGTAAATATTGGTTGGTATTGAGGTTATAGCTTAAGTATTCATTTTCTTTACGAAAAGAAGATTGAAACTAAACCTCAAATTTTAATCCTTAAATAATAATATTACTAAAATAATATTAAACAATTTCGGTCTATCTGCAAGAAATACGACAAACACCCTATTGAAACGTGCTTAAAAAAATCGTTACCATAAATTCATGCAATAACGAATCTGTTGTTTATTAAGTCGGTACGGTCAATATTTTAAGGTCAAAAACGGTTTTCTAGCTGGTCTTCAGTGATGCAAGCCTTCAGAGTGCACGGCGAACGGTTCATAATGACGTGTTTTTAATAATTCAGCAAAATATCTCGTTGGTATGAAACCATTTGTTTCATATTCATTCACCATTTGACATCGCTGCTACTCGATAATATGCCCGCCCCTTCCTCATATCTTTTAACCCTCACAGTATTTCTCTAGAACAAAGAATAACATTGTGTTTATTGCACATAATACCTAATTATTTATCACTCACTAATCGAATTAAACCTCATAACTAATTTAAAACTTTAAAGGCATCTTCTGTCTCAACAATACCTCTGTTCTATCAACAATACCTTTGATTAAGATTTATGTCTAGTAAAATATGAAATATTTAAATGAGAACACTCACGCTTAGTCCGGTTTCATTAGATATTTGTGTAAATTACATTCACTTTTACGCAGCGCAATAATATTTCATTTCCCTTCAATATAAAGTAATATCCACAACACCGCTAAAAGCTAAATACTCGTCACCAACATTATCCACGAACCAACAAAGTCCCAATTAAGTGAATACTCGTAACGAACTGTATCTGTCTACCCTACAGAAATCTAAATAATTTACTTATTTTTCTGTGGTCTACCTGCTAAACTTAATATCTATGTGAACAAGACGAATGAAAAAAAAAACGAATGATTATCGAACTAGTCATTGGTTGCAGACAAAGTGAGTGTGTGCGTGTCTATAGTATTGTAACAACTTATAGAAGAAGGTCGTAAGTCAAACCGAAGCGTCAGTCTATTGCTTTGTGAGATTGCCTATGGACTTTTGGTCGGTACTGTACCTATGGGATAGTGCACCCACATTTCGTCGGTTATGTTTAAGTCCCATGTATAATATGGCCCGAGCCTTTTTCCATCAACCGGTCACAAATCCAGACTCCGAGCTGCTACTGAGAATTTATATTTGCAGTTAGACCTATCGACCGTGATCGTGAAGTCACCATTTAGTCTTGTATGTCATTCAAATCGGTCCTCTCTCCACTCTTTTAAAAGTTCTTTTTCAATTGCAAAGTTCAGTTTGTCTTTCAATCCGGAATTGGAAATTCGGGCAGCCGAACACAGTTTCGAGACGGAACCCTCAAGGCGCGAGTCCTACTCGCACTAGTTGAATTTTCTTCTCATAGGTTATTGCCTATCCTATCCTATTGGATAGCACCTACTTTGAAGAGCACGTTCTTCACGAGCATATCAATGAGATGCTACTGCCAATCCACTTAAACTCAGTCTAAGGTACTTATTTTTTGATAATACATTGTGCAACACACTCGTAACAGGTAACCGCAACTTAATTGATATAATCACCTGTTGATAGTCATGTTACTCTGTTGATGATGTTGATCTCACTAACTTAAATTATGTATTTAAATTTTTGGTTTTATCTCAAGTGTTTATCTTGTTTGATTTATTATTATTTTGTTTGTAATCAAAGATTTAAATCTTGGTTTTGAACAGAAATAAGAGTTAAAATGTTAAATGTCGCAAGATTGGAATGTTATATAATATGATTTTATTTCATCATCATCATTATCGGTAGTCCTGTTCCACCCACGGCTGAGTAGCGGCCTCCTCGCTTTTGTGCTATGCTTCCCTGGTCTGTGCGAGTCTCATCCAGTAAGTACCCTAATTGCGTAATACAACACAATCACAATCTGTTTCGATGTGAATTAGATTGCTAATCCAAAAAAACCATTTCATACATTTCAAATCGTTGATAGTTTTAAGAAACTGCGCTCGACGAAAACGCAATTCTATTCCATTTTGGATAAGTTTCATCCTCTAACCGTTTTCTGCAACCGTTTTCGTCGTCGGGAAAACGGTTTCGGTCGCTAAAAATTCTAGAATGACCCACCATGAATGTGTCAAATTGTCAATGTCAGTCTGCCAGTGCAGAATATGTACTGTCAGTGACATAGACAAAAAAAACTAAAACTGATTTTAATCGATATGAAATTGATAATCATTATTTTGGTTTTTCAGTAATTAATGATGTTTTATTTAAATTAAATGCACTATATTGTATAAAAGTATATATAGTGCATTTAATTACTTTGAGTTAACTATATTACCTAGTACTACCTAGTGGGTGGGTTTTCTTTTTGTAGTTGTGTAATCGATTACTATAATCGATGATCTCACGAAAACTATCTTTATCATATTTTTCCGCTTCCAGACAAAGAATTGAGCAGATTTTTATATTCAAGGATAAAAAATATGACAAATTTTTAGATCATATCTCAACTTATTACACTTGGGCACAACATTTTCCATCTCCTTTGGTACACATAATAATTATGTATTAATACTTTTGGGGGGCAAATAAGAAAATGTAAAAAAAGTTTGACAAGTCAAGACAATCTGCATCCCGTCATTTTCTAAAAACTACCTAAAATCATAACACAACTAAAGGTCAAATTTATCTTCTAATTAACGTGGAAAGTGAAAGACAGCTGACCGGAATGCCATGCGATTGTAAAGAACAGACAAAAAAATTGTATGCCGGGAGACCGAAACGATTACATACACTCTTGGGCCTGAATGTAACGAGCTGAAAATGATGTGAATTTATAGATTCAAAGTTTCAAACATACATTAGTGTAGTGTACAGTGACTAGTTGCTATCCCATATCCCACAATTCACACAGCGATCCATAGTTTCAACAATCCAATCCACAAGGAAAAATCCAAAAGAATAATTCCAAGTCAATCATGTGAGCGATCTTCGATGACCAGTGTGAAAGCAAGGGTCGTGCAGGGTAGGCAGGGTCAGAATCCGTAAAAATCAAAGCAGTGGTCGTTAAAAAAGAAAAATATTTGGGAAAGCACTCAAAACACATCGGAAAACACGAAATAAGTGACAGCTGTCTAGTAGGGGTGAGCGTTGCGACAACGAACCGTTTACAAAAACAGTTGTGCATTTTGTGATAATGAAACCGTTTTACGTCCTGGGTTCAACTTCAAACAGTCTTCATTGCACAAACCAGTCTTCGAATTACTTAGTGCGATTTTTTATTTTACATCTAAGAATATACAGTCAGGTACTATGATTAAACTATCTATCACACTCGTAAAACAGTCCTTCCAATAAAAAGTGAACTCTTAAAAAGTGAACTATTTGAAATGAAATACAGTCAGTAATATAATATATTACCAGTTGTCAATGCTGTCGTTCGTGATGCGAAAAAACCATTTCATACATTTCAAATCGTTGATAGTTTTAAGAAACTGCGCTCGACGAAAACGCAATTCTATTCCACGTTGGATAAGTTTCGTCCTTTAACCGTTTTCTGCAACTGTTTTCATCGTCGGTAAAACGGTTTCGGCCGTCAAAAATTCGAGAACGACCCACCACTAATGTCGTGTCAAATTGTCAATGTCAGTCAGCTCATGCCAGTGCAGAATATGCACTGCCAGTGACATAGACAAAAAATAAAACTCATTTAAATCGATATGAAATTACATAACATAACATCACGCCTTGTTTCCCCGAAGGGTTGGGCAGAGGTGTCCCTGTAGCAGGTACACCCACATTTCGCCAGTTATGTTTAAGTCCCATGTAATAGGGGGCGAGCCTATTGCCATCAACCGGGCACAAATCCAGACTCCGAGCTGCTACTGAGAAATTTCAGATAGAAAACCCAATAACATTTTGCCCGACCCGGGAATCGAACCCAGGACCTCATGCTCAGCAGTAGCGCTTGCGACCACTAGACCAACGAGGCAGTATAGTAGTAGTATGAAATTAATAATCATTATTTTAGTTTTTCAGTAATTAATGGTTTTATTTAAATTAAATGCACTATATTACTTTGAGTTAATTATATTTACCTAGTGCTACCTCATGGGTAGGTTTTCTTTTTGTAGTTGTGTAATCGATTACTTTAATCGATAATCTCACGAAAACTATCTTTATCATATTTCTCCGCTTCCAGACAAAGAATTGAGCTGATTTGATATTCAAGGATAAAAAAATACGACTAATTTTTAGATCATATCTCAACTTATTACATTTGGGCCCAACATTTTCCATCTCGGTTTGTTCACATTCTGATTGCCATCTCATTACTGCCTTGTCTCATAGCGGTCAACTTGGCTTTCGTTTACGAAAAGAAACATATTTTCATGTTGATTCGATGTATGAAGGCGAAAATTACAATTAAGTTATGTAGATTACATATCCCTGTAATTGAAAATGATATAAAGGCTGTTCACATTGACCTGTAACATCCGGCGCACACGTGCGGCACAAAGGAAGCGGTGTGCAACTCACGCGCCCGCCAAGTTCGAGTTCACTTCATCAGCATTTCATTACATTCACGTATGTTTACGCACCTAATTCATGAGGTATTATAGGCTAACCTGTAGGTTCGCATATAATACTTCGAATTTGGTACAGACTGGAGTTAGGTACCTATAGGTATCGGACATTTTAATAATAATTAACCTGTAATACCTTCTTTCCGTGAGACGTGTTCCAGAAGTCCGCACGCCATGTGTCACGGTTGTTGGCCGTGATCCTTAGAAAACATCTCCGTGAATAATAAATTACTTTTATTAAACTTCTAAACTGTAAATACTTATGACGTCGTTGTAAAACTTTTACGGCGCTTTGATATTATTGGAACCTCACCGTGCCGAGGGGTGCTTGACAGTAACATTACATTCATTTAATGTCGTAGAGGTGTTCAAAGTGACACTCAGGTTGTTAAAAACTTTACATTGTAGGTCTGTACAATTAATTTTCTTTGTGAGTGAATTTCAACAACTATGATTTATTACCTAATTTTGGTGGAAAATTTTGTTTCTGAATTTTTAGGGTTCCGTAGTAAACAAGGAACCCTTATAGTTTCGTCATGTCCGTTTGTCTGTCTGTCTGTCTGTCCGCGGTCTAGCTCCAAGACTGTTAGTACTAGAAAATTGTAATTTGGTATGGGTATACAATCATGCCGACAAAGTAGTCAAATAAAATTATGAAAAATATTTTTTTTTTAGGGTAACCTCCCCTACACGTAAAGTGGGGATATTTTTTTTTTCTATCCCTTATTGGGTATCGTTGGAAAGGTATTTTAAAAACATTGTGAGTGTGTTAATACCATTTTTAACCGACTTCCAAAAAGGAGGAGGTTTGTTTTTTTTTTTTATGTATGTCCACCGATTTCTCCGTCAATTGTGGACCGATTTTGAAATTTTTTTTTTATGTTTGAAAGGGTATGCTTTCGAAATGGTCCCATTTCAATTTTATTAACTTTGCTTATTAACGTACTTTTTTCCACTTAGTATGTGGATGATATGACAAGTTCCTGTCACTGTTATTTACATAGCAGGTAGTGGTTTTCGAATTTGTGTGGGGTAGCCGGTAGGTACCACAACTAAAAAGTAAAAAATAAAAACTTTTTACAAAAACAAAACAACCGACTTCCAAAAAACACTACAAAGTGAAAAATAACTTTAATTTCGGAAGTCGGTGACAAAAAACGAAAATTCAAAACCAAAGAAAGACACCGACTTCCGAAATTAAAGTTATTTTTCACTTTGTAGTGTTTTTTGGAAGTCGGTTGTTTTTTTTTTGTAAAAAGTTTTTTTGAATTCAGAGATCCGTTTGCGAAATATCAAGCTTTAAAGTGCTAATTTTTGTTAGAGTCAAGCCCCCCCGCCAGCTAAATGGTTGGTTTTAGATATGTGAAAAAATTCACGGCAGTAGCTTATATAACGAATTTAAAAGGAAAACTATCACAGCTGAGTAGGCTTTACAAGTTAACGAGTAATAATCGACCAACTTAGATTTGCGGTTGTAAAAACATGTTCTCCCATACATTCTGTATGAAAGATTTTTTTCCAACTACAACAAACTTTTTTGGCAGTGCTAAATTTGTTCTTGGGATAAATTCATCCCAACTACGGAACCCTACATTGTGCGTGGTCCGACATGCATTTGGCTGGTTTTTTTTTAAATAATATAAGATTGTTGTTATGCAAGAAATACGTTTTACTTTATGTAAGAGAAATTTATTTAATCCAGAAAGCTTCTAATATATTATTGTTGAGGCCAGAATTGGTAAGACATCAAAATTATTTTACAACATAACATAACATCACGCCTCTAATCCCCGATGGGTTAGGCAGAGGTGTACCTATAATGCACCCAAATTTCGCCAATCAAAATCAAAATTAATCAGTCAAAATTATTTTACTACCTACATCTAATTATAAATAAAATAATAATAAAAACCATTTCATAGTGAAAAAATGTTTTATTTATATGACAAAAAACAGAGATTAATTTTAAAAAATGACTACGATTTTCCCTTTAGGTTTTTTTTGACGAATGATTTCATAACTCCCACCAGATTGTAAAGTTTCGCGCGGACAGTCCTTTTCGATTTTCTCTAGGAAAAAGTATTACACAAAATTTAAGAATAAAACTGTCATCAGATAGAAGAACTAATACTGAATTGAAATAAATTTAGTCTTTTCTAGTAAACTAGTGTAGTTTCGTTTAAACGGTGCTATTTCCCAGAAAAACAGATTGTGGACGCGCCACCAAACTTAGAATATTGCTAAATCCATACTTACTCGTATATTATAAAGAGGAAAGATTTGTATTTTTGTATGTAAAGATTAAACTTAAAAACTACTGGACCGATTTGAAAAATTCCTTCAGCAATGGATAGCTACATTATCAGCGAGTAACATAGGTATAGCCTATGTTATCGTTATTATATCCCCGTACTCCCACGAGAACGGGAACTAAGCAGGTGAAACCGCATGACGTCCGCTAGTAACATATATTTTTTCTAACTACTAAAATGTCTTCTACTACAATATTTACGGCCTGATCAAGATAATATGTACTTACTTACGTCTACTTTTTTTTGTAAAAACGTAAACTTATTTCTACGTTTGGTTTAAGATATCGATGCTTCCGACAACAAAGGTCGTAAACACCAAAATAGCACTTTTGGTAATCAACGAAAAACAAAAAATAATTTCGTTTTTGGCTTATATCTTTTTAACTTTAAAAGTTGTAAAATTGTGTTCTATACAAGAAATACGTAAAATACGATGGTGTTTCATAATATATTATTGCTATTTATGTCAAAGCCTTATTTTAAAAGTTAGCTTGGAAATACACCCCAGAAAATTCAAGAAGTTGGTATTTACGACCACTAACAAATCAATGGAGAACGATTTGTCTAACGGAAGTTAGAAGTATGCACCAGTTTTTAAATGCAATAGTTCTGGGTTTGTTTTAAAAACCATATACTGAAATAAAAATGAGTGTAAACACCACGATCTGATGCGATGGTATGTAACAAACATGGAAATATCTGAAGCAAATCAATGAATTTAAGACTGTAAGTTGAGTTTTCATTACTTGTAATAAAAACAATAAAATAAAACACAAATTGACATAATTAAAAAAGGTTTTTAATTCATTGACCGTCATCGTTTAATCAAAATAATGGTTAAGCAAGGCACTAATACAAATTCAAAGTAAAACAATGGTGCCGATTCTCTTGTTCACAAACTAAACTAAATTTAAGTTCAGTGCATCTTTTTCTTTCTATTTCATTAAGAAAAGGACAGAAGATAAATTATAGTTTAGTCCTGTCAAATTAATCAGTGCCTGTCACTACTCCATACAAGTTTAGACGTGATTAAAAACTTGCCTACTAAAATTACGTAAATTTACGTCAAGCGCTGATTAATTTGACAGGACTAAACTAAAATTTATCTTCTGTCCTTTTCTTAATGAAATAGAAAGAAAAAGATGCTCTAAACTTAAATTTAGTTTAGTTTGTGAACAAGAGAATCGGCACCATTGTCTAAACCAATCACTTAAATTTCCATTAGAGGATCTTACGTACATCAATCATCATTCATCATCATTGTTTGTGTCGCGGCTCGAAATTTTTATACCTTTAGGACCTGCCAGGTCCTAAAGGTATAAAAATACACTTAAGTAAGTATATTATAGGCATCGTCCCGTATAATTTAATCAAGCGTTTGTTACAAGATGCCTATAGTGTTCTACCTCCAACGGCGTACCTAACCAGCCAGACATAATTCAAAATGTTAAGTAATCATTTTGTTTCATTGATTTCAAGAAGATTTTATAATCACGACATTTTTTTAAAACGTATTGATAATGAATTACAAAAAAATATAAGTAAACATTCTACCAAGCTTACTGCTCTAATAATTTTAATAAACAATGCCCATTTTCACCAACGCCCTTAAAAATTTAGGTAGTTCATCTTTCTAGATCTTGTTTGTTCGGAAAGCTTCTGTACTATGGTCTACCTAACTTTTAGTGTCGTTGGTGAAAATGGGAAAGTGTTATCGACAAGATAATAAAAAAGTAGATGCAAAACATAATACGACGACGAGTTATAGAAAATCAGGTCTTCAAATTTCTGATTAATAATCTTCTGTCATTGGATAGAAGATTATTAACCAGAAATTTGAAGACCTGATTTTCTGATAGAAGATAATTAATCAGAAATTTCATCTTCCTCGTCAGTCTCAGGAAGAGTATCAATGACATTATGAGACTGACAAGGAAGCTGTTCGTATTCGGCATGAAACCGTTTGTGTATTGTCCCCTGATCACACAATCGTTGCAGATCTTTGTATTTAGCTGCGGTAATTGGTAGTTTATCCGTATATAGCTGTTTTGGAGTCAACTGCTTTACTCGATTATATTGTAATTCTAACATTTCTTCTGTATTTTCTTTTGATTTATTCTTCCCTTTTCCCTTTCTTTTACGCTTGACATCTTCGAACAACTTGATTCGATGTGTAATTGCATCTTCTTTCATTGAATACTTGAGTTCTATTTGGTTTAAATTGGTCTTTCTGAAAGTTGCTACTCTAATGTTTCTCCAATTAATATTCTTTAAGGTTTCTTTTGTAAAAGTGTTTGATGCTATTTCACTCCAGTTCAAAAAATCTGAGTAGTCCATCACATCAAACCAATTCTCCAAGACCAAGTGACATTACGACAATTGTTTCTCAGCAGAGCTTACGTTTTAAAAATGATTGTGGGGTGTAATTACAATTAATTATGTATTCATGTTTTTACGACCGACAGCTGTTTGTACGTTGTATTATACGACCTGCACGGTTATTCGGTTCTAAGCAATATGAGTTATACATACCCTCTTTTCTAAAAAATCTTGATTATACTAGTAAAAATTTTGGGGGTAAAAGTTTTTTTTTTAGGCGAATATTTTTTTCACATTTTTAGATCGACGCAGCGCCAAAAATTAAGTAGGGCTGCATTCTTAACTCATTTTCGCCAAAATGGCGTTTACGACATTTGTTGCCGGAAGCATCGATATGATTTTCAACCGCGCCGCCTAAAAATTACGCTTGAGAAAATTACTCTTGTATTTTTGGTATTGGAAAGTTAGAAAATGATATTCATCAAATATAAATACACGATTGGTTTTGGTAGTGCTAACTTATAGAAAAAGAAGGTAGATATTAGTTTGTCAGTGTCAGACGGAATCACCAAGTTTTGTAGGTATTTCAATACTGAAGATTGCACCAATTTATAAGGGTCAGCAGTAGGTAAATATATTTGAAATGTGTATCATTCATTACCCACTACAGCCATTTGGGCTACGTTTCCTAACGTTGCCGAAGTAGGGCTCCGTGTAACATCGGCGCTTGCTACCGTTACGTTGTGCAAGGCGTCCCCGTTTGCCGGCCATCGCACCTTACTACACGTTGTTATTAAAACAACAGTGAAATGTTGAATATAAATATGCGTTATTGCCGCATTCAAGAAGTTACAGCTCCTTGTGAAAGGGCCTCACAACCTAACATATTTGTGTTGTGAATGTTGTGCCCGAAGTGTTATTAGAGGGAAGTGTTGAGTACACCCACATTTCGCGCATGTAAAAGGGGGCGAGCCGAACGAAAAACCCAATAAGTTACCCAATCAACAGTTTGCGATCACTACACCAACAAGACAGCCTTAGTATTAATAACGCCTTACCAAATTATAAATAGCATACTGCCGAGTTCAGGATTAAAAACTTTTTACAAAAAAAAACAACCGACTTCCAAAAAACACTACAAAGTGAAAAATAACTTTCACTTACTGTCGGTGTCTTTGGTTTTGAATTTTCGTTTTTTGTCACCGACTTCCAAAATTAAAGTTATTTTTCACTTTGTAGTGTTTTTTGGAAGTCGGTTGTTTTTTTTTTTTTTGTAAAAAGTTTTTATTTTTCACTTTTTAGTTGTGGTACACCCCACACAAATTCGAAAACCACTACCTGCTATGTAAATAACAGTGTCACGAACTTATCATATCATCCACATACTAAGTGGGAAAAAGTACGTATTATTGAAGCTAACTCAAAAACTATCGAAGCAAAGTTAATAAAATTTATATGGAACCACCTCGAGAGCATACCCTTTCAAACAAAAAAAGAATTTTCAAAATCGGTCCACAATTGACGGAGAAATCGATGGACATACATAAAAAAAAAAAAAAAAAAAACACACGCGACGAACATATAACCTCCTCCTTTTTGGAAGTCGGTTAAAAAGTATTGTTTTCCTTAATTATATGGAAAGCTTTTACCGCATATGTAGTAGCGGGTGCATACAAAGGGCGATTACCATGACAATGTGTAGATCGGAACATCACAGGATACATTGCCAATGTCAGTCATTGCAACCGACCGGTCACTGTTGCATTCTAATCGTCTAGCGTTCCATGCTCTCCTAGTACTTTGTTATCAGTTTAGTTATCACTGGTAAGCTTGTAGAATGCACATATTCAAAGCTTCACTGCACCCAAACTGTTGCTGTTTTTGTCTTCTGACATGTATGTTGTCCTACTACTTTGTCAACAAGCCTTTGTAGGATGCACTTTTTCAAACTTTCACTGCACTCAAAAACTGGTGCAGTCTTAGATCTTCTGAAATATATGCTATCCTAGTACATTTTTTTTTTGGGTTATTATGGTTGGTTTGTTTTTGTTGGCCCATGATTCTTGTTCCGGTTCTCTCATTAGAAATTGAGATTGGAGAAACGATGAATGGATTGTATGAAAGATGATAGCTAAAAAGGGAATGACTTCTGAGATAAGGTATGTATGTAAGAAGAAATCATGCGACTTTAAATACAATAAACTGGACTAAACACAGTAGGAGGATGATTGTATTGACGATGAACCCTCACTTGCAGATGAGCAGTACTACTCCATGCCGCAGTTGTTCTCGCTGGACGAGTGGCCGGGCTGCAGGGCGGCGCGTGCGCCTTACTGCGTCGGCAGCTTCGAGCTGGCGCCCGCGCAGCGCCCGCACCCGCTCTATGACGTCATGCAGGTGAGATGAGGAGTACTACCATAATAAACATAGCAGGATATCTAAAGATTATTACGGTCTTAGACCTAAGCCTCGTTTACACGATGAGTGCATGCGCACTACACACACTGCCCTCTATATACAGAGGGAGTATCGAGGCGGATATTCCCTCTTCTGCTCGTGTCAAAGCTTTACAATATTTGACACTCTTGCAAACGTTGAGTTGGTTTGATCCGAAATACAAACATTGTCTTGCATGTTGCGGTCCATAACTCAGGGAAGGTCAGGATAATTGTTAAAAGGTTTACTTAGACTAAAGCGAATATCGTACGAATTTCAACCCTAACTAATGTATTTGTATTTAGTGTTTTCACGTACGAGTATGTAGGCAAAAGTTTCAAAGCTGTCATGTGATTAGCTAGAGCGTTGAGCAATCGTAGCTACAAATAATATGCAGTAGGTAAGTATTAATCTCCTCATATCTCCGAGCATGCGCGATGCTCGCCGACTTGGCCTACTAACGATCACTTTCAATTTCGTGTGACTACTTTATTATTCAAATTCTAATTTATGTGCTCATATAATAACCTCTTACTGTTCTACACTCTTAACAATTGTGTAACAACTGGCTGAAATACTATTAATAAACACACTTATTTATTTTTTATAATTCTTAGCAAAAATATGATTTATATCAGTGTTTAAATCCTCTCACTAATATTTAGACCATGTTATTATAAAGTAGTTCAGTTACATATTATGCTAGAATTACATCATAAGTATTGTTCAAAGTATTATGTAGAATTTATATCCTGGTGATTAATTGTAATCAACACGATCAAAAAGCGCGGTCTCGATCAAAATTATCTTCATAAGCAAGGGTTTCCTGAAACTGCGGTGGCCGCTACATAAACTGCGGTGGCCGCTACATAAACTGCGGTGGCCGCTACATAAACTGCGGTGACCGCTACATAAACTGCGGTGATGGCCGCTACATAGCGTCCTCATTTCACTAAAACGTTATTTATGAAAGTAAATTGGTGTGTTTACTAGAGAGCGTTTTTGACTATTTTGTGCATTTAATGTTGTCTCGACAACAGCGTCTTCAACTGATGACCTCTTTAAACATAAAAGCTGTAATTTCGACAATGGTGTTACATTGTAAACTTGTAAACACTTCGTCAGTCTCTGAGAGGCGCCACACGCGTAGATAACATTCATGTCATCATTAGTCTGACAGTTTGTGCACTAATTTATTATCTTCTCGTTGACGCTAGGAGAGTGACTTGGCCCACAATAATGTATTCTGCGTCGTTTTGCAAGCTCTTGTAAAAGTGAAAACAGCACACATCCATCAAGAATATTTAACTGTGTAAGTGTCCTGCCAACACTCCATAAACTATAGAGCACTCGAACATTGGCTGAGGTCACTCGAGCCTCAGTTTGTGTAATTGGCCAATGTGGGCCAGTTTCGAAAAACAAACTTGTCTTAACATCTTCATTAAAAAAGTAGAGATGTTTACTATTTTAACAACATGCAAGCTGTTGGCAAAAGGTCGAATAGTACTTACCTAGTTCAGAGTGTGATAGAAACCACGTATACAAGTGACCTACTTTTACAGACAGAATAAAAAAAAAATGTTGTTTTCTTTTGGTCTCTCTCCTCGAAACAGATGCATGTATTGATAATAAGTAGGTTAATGACATACATCTTTCATAAATGTGCAATTAATATCAGACGACGACGTTAGTTTTTCTAAGTTTTCAGGTTCTGAAGGGCAATTATTTGAAATAGATTTTTGTGTAACATTAGAATAATAACACCTAGTATAAGAGGTATTACTGAAACCATTATTAGTTATATGAAGGGAGCGGTACTTACGCAGTGAAAGGAGCCTAGAGGGGGGCACCTACTCGCGGGAAGGGGGAGTTCAATGAACCTCACTCACGTGCACCGCTGAAATTCACCTTGAGCTGTCCGAAGTAGAACCATGTCCTGCGATGTAGGTACTCTAGTGTGTTTAGGTTTAGCTACTTCAGCAATGTTTGGGCTATTTCCACATTCTTTGAGATTGTGATTTTGATTAGTGAACCAAATTATCTATTGTGCAACTAAATAACAGTCGTAGATGCGCTGACATCGATCAATCGGGTCGATACAGTGTGAGTGTGGTGCAAGGGGACGGATTACGTTCATCAATCGACCATTGATTGCGTGCGCAATCTACGTAGGTTGTACCGTTTGACTTTATGCTTCCACATGGATTCATTATACACCGTGAAATTGGAATCACAGTTTTACTAGAACAAACGTTGTTCAGACCATGGTCTACTACCATTCTAAAGTATCAAATATGTTATTAAAACAAACTGACCTAGGCGTTCTCAAATAAGTCTTATGTTACTCAAACGTGTTCAAACATTAACCGTAACATCAAATTACTCATCGCGGCAGTGATATGGCATTCAAAAGAGTTATGAGGAGTCCACGTGGACTACAAGGATGTCCAGCCAATGCGGGCCGAAATGCAAATAAATCATTAGCCAATGACATACAATCGCTCGAAATATCGTCCCGCCCATTTATTTTGTTGACTGCCGCCAGCCGCCCGCGCCAGCCGCCCCCGCCACCCGAGCGGTAGCCAGTCTACCGAAATCTCTCGAGCGGGTCACACCGTCATACGTATGCATCCGATGTACTTACGTCACGGGCACGTATCGCGCGTTTTTTTGTGAAAATAAGTTCTAAGTGTTCTAACTATTTTAATGTGGAGTGGTGTGGGATATGGTGCGTTTTGCGTGCAATTTTGTACCTACATTCTGAACTGTGATGTAAGAAAGTAACTAAGTAGGTAGGTACCCACTTTACTTACCAGAACTAATAATTAACATCAGCTTACTACGAATTACTGACGATCTTAGGATCGTCAGAAATTCTAGCTGGCCCGATAAGAATGAAGAGAAATTGGAATCAAAGTTGTCTTGGTGCACAGCTAACTGTTATTATGTTGTGATCTCAGGTAGATTCATATTAGATTCTTATTAGGTTCGTGTTAAAATGCTTACTTTGATCCATTTACAGTGTTAAAAGTTAATTTGGAAGGAAATTTTAGCAAATTGAAATTGTCATAATTACGTAACTTTTTTTTTTTTTTTTTTTTTGGGTGGGAAATTATCAAATAACTTCTCCCGCTCTGGGTGGAGCGGGAGGGCGTGTCAGACTCTTACTGACTAAAACCCACCCGTGTTCCTTCCTATGCCATGTTGCCGGGGGCCACGATTTCCCTATCGGTTTTCTTCGAACCCCCGGCATTGGCATTGGCCCTAGCGGACCCCGTCAATTCTGCTGACATCTCTTTGAGGCGCGCGTGGAACACAACGCGCCGTCGACCCGGGCTTGGTCCTTATCGGACGGCGAGCTACCCATTGCTCACCGTCCGCAAGCCCGCGCCTACGGTGGCCGGAAATCTTCCTGCGATTCCCGACGCCCAGGGCGTCTCCTGCTGCGGCGGTTAGGGGCGCGAGGGCGCGAAATTTGCCTCTCCCTCACGCGCTCCGTCTCCTCCTTCGCGAGCATTACTGCTTCGCAGAAAGAGGTGACGGCCTCCCATTTCCTCTCGCTCCGTAGCATGGCCCGAATCAGGGCCGGACGCGAGAGATCACCGCCGCCGATCGCATCCACGAGGACACGGCGATGCCCTGCCCAAGCCGGGCAGACCTCCACCGTATGCTCCACCGTGTCCTCCGGGCGATCCACACAGTGACGACACCCGGGCGTTTCCTCCCGCTTTATCCTGAACAGGTACCTCCCGAAACAGCCGTGTCCGGTGAGTACCTGCGTCAGGCGGAAGGTGAGGACGCCGTGGCGCCTCTCTAGCCACTCCTCAAAGAGGGGTCTTATCGCCTCAATTGTGGCGTGCCCAGCGCTGGGTTGCGACAATCGCAGTCTCCATTCCGCCATGAGATCCCGCCGGAGCTCTGTCCGCTGTGCCGCGACTTCTTGCGGCATCGGAGTTAAGCCCCGGCGCTTCGCCTCCTCGCGCCACTCCCAAATGTGCGCGAGGACCTTTGCCTCCAGATCCCATGGCGGTACTCCGGCAAGGAGGCTCGCCGCCTCGCAGGAGACCGTGCGGTATCCTCGGGCCAGCCGGATGGCCATGACCCTTTGGGACGCGTTCAGCCGGCGGCCTGGCTGCCGCCTCAATGAAGGCGCCCACACCGGCGCCCCGTAAAGGGCCATGGACCGCACGATCCCCACGTAGAGCCTCCGGCAGGAGGCGTTTGGACCTCCCAGATTGGGCAGGAGCCGCTTCAAGGCAGCCCCGGCCCGGTCCAGTCTGGGAGCCAAACGTCGGAAATGCTCCACGAAGTTCCACCGGCTATCGAGGACGAGTCCCAGATACTTCATCGTCGACTCGACGCCGATGTGAACCCCTCCCGCCAATACTTGGGAACCCGACGGTGGCGCACTACGAGGACCATAGAAACCCATGGCCTCGGACTTGTGCAGGGCCACCTCGAGTCCCAGCTGCCGGATTCTGTCGACGATTGTCGCAACCCCGCGTGTCGCTAAGTCGGCCGCCGCCTGGTACGACCTCCCCTGCGCCAGGACCAGCGTGTCGTCAGCGTAACAAACGACGCTGACGCCAGTAGGGAGGTCGGCGCGCAGCACCCAGTCGTATCCGATGTCCCACAGATGCGGCCCCAGGACCGATCCCTGTGGGACACCGCACGACATCTCTCGCCGGTTCCACTCTCCTTGGTGACCGGGGTAGATGACAAACCTGTCTGTCAAATAGGCCTCGACCACACGACAGAAGTAGGTCGGCATCCGGTGATACCGAAGTGCCTCCCTGATGCAACTCCAGGGCAGGGTGTTAAAGGCATTGGCGATGTCTAGAGACACCGCCAAGACGACCCCACCCCGGGCCACAGCATCCCCCGTCGTGATAATTACGTAACTTGAAAACTCACTTTTTTGTTTGTAAAGATATTTCTTTAGTTTTTATCTTAAATGAAAGGTCCAAACTTAAAATCATTTGTCACGTTTAGTTCATGAAAATCGGCCCACGGAACAAAAAAAAATACGGTCATTTTTATGTATGGAAATTTTAGTTAATAATAATTTGTAAATGTTTGTTCTAATAACGCCTCACTTTTAGTTAACTCATAATTATACTCATAGATTTTACTCATAAAATTTTCATACCGCGGGCTTAATATGAAAATACCTTGATACGCGAGCGCCGTAGTGTCTGTGTTGTAAGGAGTAACGATAATCTCGACATTTTAAACTTTGTCTTTTTTGTGTTTTTTCAAAAACCAATTATGTTTTCTTTTTTATTGGATGCTGTAGAATGGTAGTAGACCATGGTCTGAACAACGTTTGTTATAGCAAAACTGTGATTCAAATTTCACGGTGTAAGTATATTCTCTAAATCCAAATCTGCCTAGCCTTTTCCCGACTATTTTGAGGTCGGCTTCCAGTCTAACCGGATGCAGCTGAATACCAGTATTTTACACGGAGCGACTGCCTATCTGACCTCCACAACTCAATAACTGGGTAATACGATACCCCTTGGTAAGACTGTTGTCAGACTTTCGGGCTTCTGACGACTCGTAACGACTGTCAAAGATCCACGAATGACAGCCGGGACCAACGGCTTAACGTGCTTTCCGAGGCACGGAGGAGTCTCGGTATGTTAAGATGGTCACCCATCCACAAAGCAACCCCGGCAAGCGTAGCTTAACCTGATAGATCAACCCGTGCAGCTGTTGTTACTTAGCTCGATTCTCTAAATGTAGTGACATAGAAACGTGCAAAACGTTTGTAGGTAAATGAAGTCAGGTAATTTTTTCCGGTGCCACAGCTAGTTCACAATAAAACACACAAACAACTTTATCGCCAATGTTATTGACCTTACACTGTGGTTGCTCAACAAGCCGTTGCTCAACAAGCTGAGTTACCTGAGCGCGAGGAGCCGGGTTCGACTCGTGGTTGAGCAATGTATCTTAACCAGTGGCTAGGTTAATTGAGTCTCGGCTACAGATTAGTTCCCGTCACCTGACTGATGCTAATGGCAGATATTTATAGTATTTCTAACTGTTTTTACCTAGATTTTAGACTCTGAAATTAACATAAATTGGTCAAATTAGTTATACATATATATGTATACAGGATACCGCAGTTTAAGAACAAGAACAACACTCCTGACATGAATGACCTTCGAAGTAAGTCATTTAGGAGGCTAGTGAAAAATAAAATTATATAAAATTATAAGATTAAAATTATAAAAATAAGTATAAAATTATAAGACATCATATAACATGCTATGTTACATTATTTTTATTATTTATTATTATTCATTTATTTCGGACAGAGTCCATATAATGTGTTAGTAACAATTTTCTTAAGATCTATGTTAGTAGGTACATAATCTAATATATATTTACAATTTCCCTGTAACTATTCCCACCCAGTGTGCCTGTATGGGACAGTCATGTCGGGATGCAATCATTTGCAAAATGGTGTTGGAGCTACCGCGCAGTCTGTGGAATAATGACGCCACTTTCTTACGCACTATAGCGTGGAAACCGTCAACGCGCGCATTTGCGAACATTTGCGACGCACTACAATGCCGCGGCAACCCCAACAGCATTCTGAAAGCATTATTATACTGAATACGCAGGGCGTTGTAGGCACGTTGCGTATACCGGACCCACAGGCCACTCGAGTAAAAAGACTGACAATATGCCAAAAAAGTGTCAGTTTAAGTTCTTTGGTACATCGAGCGAACCTACGGGCCAGCATATTGCTCCTTACCGCCAACGCCCTGCGTTCCCTTTCTATATCTGGGTCATCTTTTAAGTCCTCCGTGACCAGATGACCCAGATACTTAAAGTTTTGCACAATTTTCAACGCTGATCCATCGACCATGATCGGAGGCACTGTACTAGGTCTCTGTTTTCCAGCCCTGAAAATCAGTACCTCACTTTTCAGTGAGTTGTACCTGAGACCATGCTCGGATGCATAGCGTTCACAAACCTTAACCAGTGTCCTCAGGGCGTTGACCGAGGGGGCCAGCAGAACCATGTCATCAGCATAGCTTATGTTGTTGACACAAGTTCCGTCAATGTAGCATCCAACATGTGTCCTGCTGAGCTCCTCGATCAACTGGTTCACATATAGGCTAAAGAGGCCGGTAGATGTGAGGCCGCCCTGCCTTACACCGCATTCTAGTCTGTATTCATCAGACAAAGTACCACCCCATCTCACCTGGTTAATTTGGTTTTTATACCAGAATTTTAGGATAGAGTTATATTCCGTTGGCATACCCGTTTCCTCTAGCTTTCGCCACAGTATGTCATAGGCAACTGTGTCAAAAGCTTTTGACAAATCGAGGAAACAGGCATATATCGGTGTCTTTCTCTCCGTGTAATACCTGAGATTATGTCTTATAATTTTATACAATTGTTTATTTTAATAAATTATATTTACGCGTAACATTATTAAACGACCCAAGAGCTAGATTGACCCGACACTATACCGAAGACATCCCGGACGTCAGCTTGTACGAGATTAGGATGGCTCTGAAGCAGCTTAATAACAACAAGGCGCTTGGTGATGACGGAATTACAGCCGAACTCCTGAAGGCCGGTGGAAAACCCGTTCTTAAGGCCCTCCAGGAGCTTTTCGATTCCGTCATACTCGACGGTCATACGCCACAGGCATGGAACAAAGGCGTGGTTGTACTCTTCTTTAAAAAGGGCGACAATGCCCTGCTTAAGAAATATAGCCCCATCACACTTCTGAGCCATGTCGACAAGCTGTTTTCAAGAGTTATCACGAACCGTCTCACGCGCAGGTTTCACGACTTCCAGCCTCCCGAACAAGCCGGATTCCGTAAAGGCTTAAGCACCGTAGACCACATACATACGCTGCGGCAGGTTATACAGAAGACCGAAGAGTATAACCTGCCTCTTTGCTTAGCGTTTGTGGACTACGAGAAAGCCTTCGATTCGATCGAGACATGGGCCGTGCTGCAGTCTCTTCAACGGTGCCAGATCGACTATCGGTACATCGAGGTGCTAAAGTGTCTGTACGAAAACGCCACTATGTCAGTCCGACTCCAGGATCAGACCTCTAAACCTATCCTTCTGCAGTGAGGTGTAAAACAGGGAGACGTTATCTCTCCGAAACTGTTCACCGCTGCACTGTAGGATGTCTTCAAGGTTCTGGATTGGAAAGGGCTAGGCATCAACATCAATGGCGAGTATATCACTAACTTTCGGTTTGCCGACGACATAGTCATCATGGCTGAGACCTTGGAGGACCTCAGTACAATGCTCGACGACCTCAGTAGAGCTTCCGAAAGAGTGGGTCTTAAAATGAACACGGACAAGACAAAGGTCATGTCAAATGCCCATGTGACACCCACTCTCGTGAAGATCGGAGACGCTACGTTCTGTTATACATAGTTTTATTGAACAGCAATTATTGCTGACTTTACTTTAATATGCTATTATAAAACTGCGTGCCATGCATAGCGAGGCAGTCAACCCACAAAATTCTGTCCGATTAACATCTTTTCCGACTAATTGTAATTTTGATGTACAAGTATAAATAAACTCAGTGTAGCAGAATCAAAGTGTTTTTATTAAAAAGGACCCACGGAGCGCCATCCTAACAAATTAGTATCAGAATTGGGATCCCAGGAAAAATCGTTGTAGGATCTATAGGTGTAGGTGTCGCGAATTCGTTTCCACTCGTCTGCACCATAGTATTTGTTGGCTCCGTGGCCTAGTAGTCCTTTCGGTAAGTGATCGACGATAAGCCTTCGGTTCCTCTAAAGCCTAAGCCCGCGCTACTGCATTCCACGTGATCGACGATCAGCCTCCGCTGTTGAGCGTGAGCCCGCGTCACCCCAGAACACCTCCTGCTACCCGTGATCAACGATAAGCCTCCGCTATTGAGCGTGAGCCCGCATCACCCCAGAACTCCTACTGCCCTGTGGTCGACGGTCAGTCTCCACTTGCGAGTGTGAGCCCGCATCACAAGAGGACCTTCCGTCGAGGTCTCGCTGACGACCTCCACCTGCACATCAAATCCATCATCAGACCTTAAGTCCTTTATCACCATCATCGGACGGTTGACTCGCCATCATCACCAGCTCACGTAGACCTTCCATGTAACAATTTTTCACGAGCATTGCAACGAGACTTCAAGGTAATACGACTCCCTGAGTAGCCGAATCGCCGGACACCCGAAGTTAACGTCATCGCTGCATTTCTAGCCACATGTTGCTCTACTTTTTAGTTTTCGGAAGTCTCCAAAATTTTTGTGAGTGCTGTTTTCCTTAATGTGAGTTTTTATTTTATTTCAATGTTTAAAAAGTGAATTTTGGTGAAAGTGATTTTTCGTAATTTCAAACTTTATTTTGCATGCTATATTTTAAATCTATTTTTATTTAAGTGCGTTTCTGATGATCTATACTGCATTTTAATTATTTAACGTTTTTAGTAAGGTCATAGTTGAAGAAGTCCAGAAATGTCTGACAAAATAACACTTTCAGTGTTAATCAAGTTCATTAAAACCTACAACGGGGATCGCGAGTCATTGCCCGCATTTTTGACGAATTGCGAAAATGCAATGTCGCTAGCCAGTACAGACCAACAGAATTTTATGTGTAAATATATTATTTCACAACTCGAAGGTAAAGCACAATTAGCAATATGCTTAAAAAACTTAATACGTGGTTTGAAATAAAACAATTTTTTAAATCCACTTTCGGGGAGAAAAAACACTCGACCCATTTACTTGTAGATTTACAAAACTGCAAGCAATTGCCTTCTGAGGATGTGACGCTATATTCTATTCGACTTGAATCATGTCTCACACGTATTTTATCTGACGTTCATTACAACTGTGAGGATGACAAAGAACTTATAGGTAGATTATCTGCTATGGAAGATTTGACCCTAAATACTTTTTTGTTAGGTTTAAATTCAAACTTTTCACACATTGTGCGATGTCGGAATCCCAAAACATTGTCCGATTCTATTTCTCATGCAATTGAGGAAGAAAAGATCTATAACCTTTCTCATAATGTCTCGAAGATCATTCAAACAATGCACAATTTGTCAAAACTTTGGCCATGTCGCTTCCGCTTGTTATCATAAAAATTATTCTACACCTAATGTTCATCAAATTAACTCAGAAGATCATAATTTTAAAAATAATTATTCCTTTTTTAACAATTATAAAATGTGCGCATACAATAAAAAACAAGGACATACAATAAACGAATGTCGCTAAAAGTCCTTCAAACTGTGTTCCTAAATTATTTCCAACACAGGTTAGTGCAACTAAAGATACTATGTGTCTTTCGAACTGTGTTCCTACTTTTTTCCAACACAGGTCAGTGCACACACAAACTCGTCTAGTAATGTATTTAAAGGCCGTGTTCCTAAATTATTTAAAACACGGATGTCAAAGAAAATAAATTGTAATGAAGTTACCGAAGACTCTTGTGTATGTCTTCCTACTAAGTTCCCACTGAAATTCCAAAGCCATTCTTCTTGTGGTCAATTCTTTGTTGCACAAGTTAATGCGTCGCCGGTTCAGTTTAATTGTAACAAAGAAAAGTTACTGAAGACTCAGTTCATTAAGTTACCTTGTGTTCCTAAATTATTTTCAACACAAGTTTCAGAAAATTCAAATATTAATCATTCTAAACGCAATTTCTCATGTCGTGAATATCTGAGTTCTTTTCCTAGGGAAAATATTAGTCTACTTCACGTTTACTTAAAACCTAACTTTAATTATAAACTTTTTATGGTTTTTACTTGACACTGGTTCTACGATTTCTACTATGTTTCCTTGGTTTTTAAACCAATCAGTTCTTGATATTTTTAATTCAAATTATTGAAGTCGTAATCTAATAAATGCAACTATCAATTCAAATAATTCAAGTTTACATTTATCAAGGCAACAATTATTTTCGTGTCCAGTTTCACTGGACTTTGTTAGCACTAATACACACTTCAAACAGCTGTCAATGATACCAAATTCCGCTGAGTTGCAATCAGCTGAACGCGAACTTGTAACTGAACAGTTCGTTGACTCGAACTATAAAGTATTATTTCTCATATCTGTTATGGTTCATAATTATAAATATATTATTGTAATAAACTTAGATGCATTAAATTTAAACATGTGTAGTGTATTATATACCTGTGTGGTGTGAGTGTGTGAATGAGTGACTTAAGGTGGGTTTGGACCGAACGCAGATAGAACCAGAGCAAGGGTAAGAGCAGTTCCTTTCCTGACATCCCTAACATTTCTGTATGTATGAATAAACCAACGAAAGAATACTCCCACTCCGTTTAGACAAAGGGATACTGGAAAAGTGGGGACAGAATAAGCATTCGGTCGTTTGGTTCAAATCAACTTTTATGTAAAAAGTGTGATGAATGAGTGTGTTATGCTCATGAGTTAAGGAGCTTCTCCGTGCTTTCATAGTCCATATTTTTACTCGGTCCAGTCCTAATGTGTAGAGGCTGTTTATGTATAGGATAAAGAGAGAGTTTCTATTTTATCAATACGGTGCAGAGTCCTTTCAGCAAGCTGCTCACCTACTTTCGTAAAGTATTGATCCAGGTTTTTAGGGACTCTGTGGGATCCAGTTATGTTCTAAGCCACTCTGGCTCTTGTTTTTAATATTGCAATATTTTTAATAGCCATCCATGTTTTTGTGCTGTATCCGTTTGCATCTTCCAATAATTTCCTTTCGCTGTCAGCTTTCAAATTTTGCATTTAGTTATTACAAAAGTTTCTATAGGTTATATATAGGATTATATTGCTGCTGTATGCTCGGGACCCCTGGCTGGAGGTTTTAAGTGTAGTAGCTTAGAAAGCCCGGTTAAGTAGTCGTGATCTCAGAGGTCAACTACGAGATGCCCTAAATAAAAAATAAAAAAAATATGCTCGGGATATCTTTTTTACGGTTTTTTTCACTTCCATGTGTAACAGGCATCGATCACTAATTAGTGATCGATGGTAACAGGTCCCTGTTTCGAATACACTTTAACAAACCTTTAGTAATCCAAGGTTTTTTACTGGCCTTTGAGTTTGGTACAGTCTCCATTGTTGTAAAAGCGCGTATTTTCTCATTCGGCGATTGCTTTTGGATTAGTTTGGGTAGTCTATCTTCACTCTATTATTACTGCTGGTCAATAAGCGGGGAGTAAACATAGAGCTTGCAACGATGAATATATCGTGATCTGTTATTCCTGAATTGCATATAAATACTCTAGCAGTTGTTTTGGATTTTAACAAAGCACGATCTAAACAATTACGGTCACGTGTAGGGAAACGATGGCCAGGATAGGTAATAACCATAATGTCCAGTGATGACCAAATAGTCGCTCGCACGATTGTCTTCAAAACCAATACCTATATCAGTATTGATATCGCCTACAATGAAACAGTTAGCTGTTGATTCACCTGATTGCATGATTTTCTCAAAATAATCACAAAAATTACGAGTGTTGTGAAAAAATGACAACCTGTAGAGAGCACCAAATATCATAAACTCTTTACCAACGTGAATGAGCAAACAATTTGCGTCATTGAAAGGCGGTTCCTCAATTTCCACTCGGAGACTACTTTTGAAAAGGACAGCTTTGCCATCGTTTTGGTTGAAATTTAGAGTAAAAACATTCATAATTTTAAGACCGAATACGGTGTGTGGCATCACTCAGGCGACACTCAGGCGACACTCGGCTTCAAACAAGTTAGGAAAACAGTGATATTATCAATTTTTTTTTAATACTTCTTATATTTTGACTGATTATCGTCAGTTTCCCAATACACATCGCCAATATCATTGGAACGTTTTAATGGGTCATTGTGCTTCTGAATAATTATCATGTCCACAAAAGCCACTAATAAAGAGTTGAAATTAAAATGTAGGTCTAGGTATATCAAATAATGAGATGATTATGTCAAGGAAGAATGTAAAAAATAAACATCGCAATTTGGGAGCATTAACAGACACTTACGAGTACATACTCATGCCGTTTATGGGGTAGCAGGGAAGCCACATGTACGGAAGGAATTATTGCCAAACTTCCTTGTCTTATGCTGCCTATTTGATAGATAAGAAAGAAAAAGATCAGCAGCTTGTCCACAAATTCCGTAGTGGTGTAATGATTGATTGTATGTAGTTTCATCTTTATTTGACTTTTCTTCTTTCTTCAAATAATAATGATTATTTTGGTTTTCTTCTGTCAGCGCTACTCTGCGAACATAGTGGACAACTATAACCACACGCGGCTTCACCGCGGCTTGTGCCTACCGCGCAGCTGCGCGCAGCACGCGCCCGCGCAGCCGCACGACCTGCGCGACGATCAGCTGCAGGACTGGTATGTACTGATCATCTAATTGCTCGCTATTAACTGCCAAAATACTCACGCTTTAAATCCGCAGTACATTGGAAGGGTACGAATATGATATACCTACCTACGATAAGTCATTTAATATGAAAAGACAATCATTTCATTTACGTTAAATAAAAACAATGAAATTTCACAACACTCAACATAGGTAACAACAAACTAAATAGTCATTTCTACCTTTGATATAAGAATTACCCAGAAATTTAATTGAGGATGGCAAACCTCACAGAAAGTAATAAGACAGGTTTTATTCGTAAACATAACTGCTAAATAATAAAAAGTTGACAATTCGAGCTAATAAAAAATTAAAATACACGATGCTCTGTTCGGCTTTAGGCCACAGTTATCAACTGAATGTGCTATTTTGGCCCTCAAGCATATTGTCCGGTACTATACGGAGAGAAGTACGCCTATGCGGCATTTGTAGACCTTTCCAGGGCATTTGACCAGGTAAGGTATGATGACGTCTTGTGGTGTAAAATGCGCGAAGCGGGAGTGCCTGACGCCATAACAAATAGGTTTCAGTATTGGTATGGCCACCAAACCAATCAAGTTAGATGGGCCAACGACTTGCCTGAGGAGTACAGGTTGGAATGCGGGGTGAGACAGGGTGGATTGACCTCACCAGCGCTTTTCAGCCTGTGTGTTAACCAACTGATTGCCGAGCTCGGTAGCACTCTTGTTGCTTGTTCTTTTGACGGACTGTGTATCAATAGTATTAGTTACGCGGACGATATGGTGCTGCTGAGTCCGTCAATTAGCGCATTCATGAAGTTGTTGGCGGTCTGTGAGTCCTATGCAGAAGCGCACGGACTTGATACAACGTGCAAAAAAGCAAACTGCTTGTATTTAGGGCAAAGCATAAAAAACCAGCACATAATATGCCACCGGTTATGTTAAGGGGTTCGGCCCTTGAAAGAGTGCTAGATTTTAAATACTTGGGGCACATAGTTACGGAGGACATAAAAGATGATGCTGATATGGAAAGAGAACGGAGGGCGTTGGCTGTCCGATGCAATATGTTGGCCCGCAGATTCGCACGTTGTACACCAGAAGCATAAATAACTCTTTTCAAGGCTTTCTGTCAATCATTGTACACGTGCACTCTGTGGGTTCGATATACGCAGAGGGCATACAACGCCCTCAGAGTTCAGTATAATAATACTTTCAGGATGTTATTGGGGCTCCCACGTTACTGTAGCGCCTCAGGAATGTTCGCGGAAGCACGTACTGACGGTTTCAGTACCATTTTACGTAAGAAGACTGCTTTGATGACGCGCAGAGTGCATGGGAGCGGCAATGACATTCTGGAGGTCATTAGTGATAAGCCGTGCTGCACCATTATGGCGCATTGGGTACGTGTACATGTGCATATACCTGGTGCGTCTGGTGAGTGCAGCAGATATATGAATTAAATGTTGTTTTTCGTTTGTTACTAACATAGCTTATAAGTAGTGTGTATTACTTACATCATATGGATCAAGGTCTAGCAAATAAACTATTTTTATTTTATTTTTTTATAAATAGAGCACTTGCTGTGTTCGCGCGTTGATGTCTTTTTAATGTATAGTGTGAGTGATCAGCGATCTAGTAGAGACGAATTTTTTATAATAATTTGATTCATATTTTATGACATCTTACTATATCTGGGCATTCACGGTAAGTCCATTTGGATTAAATCAAATGGATGGAGGCCAGTAGTCTAGGCCACCATGGCTTCAGTCCAAATGACTTTCATTTCTCGAGCGGCACGCATAAAGACGTATGGTGAAGTAGCAGAAAATGGATTCAGAGTCCGAAAAATAATTTTTACTTTCTGCAGTTGCTATTTGTTGCCATGTATTAACAAGAAAACCAAAAATAAATGGTGTTTTTGTGACCATTTCTAAATTAGAGTTTTCATCTTTTCTCTTCATAACTTGTAGTAATTGTTCCAAGGCATTTGTTCTCTAATGTTTATTTTTATAATCTTTATTTGTTACTCTCTAATTCCTTGTACTCTTCAATAAATGTGATGGCATTTTCGCGTGTCACCAAACGGCGTGAGGCTGTGGATTACGGCGCGCACGGAAAATCCGTCGTTTGACGTTTTGACGTGAAATTTGGATTGAAGAATCGACACTTACGAGCAACGCCATTTGGCGCGGTGGACTAACCGTGAGTGCCCAGTTTTAGCGCCAGTATTGTTTTAAACTAAATTTTATTTTGATTAATTCATCAACAAATAACAAGGCAATGTTGAAACATTGGATTTGTAAGTATAATCTAAGTTAAGTAAGTATATTCTAAATTAGGTTTACATAATATTTATTTGAGATTGGCTTACCATCACACTATTATATATAATATAGTCACACTAATATTATAAAGGCGAAAGTTTGTGAGTGTGTGTGTATGTTTGTCTCTTCTTCACGTTCAAACGGTTGAACGGATTTAGAAGAAATTTGGTACACATATAGTTTATAATCTAGAATAACACATAAGATACTTTTTATCTCGATATTCCCACGAGATCGAGACTAATGCGGGGGAAACCTCGGGGCGCAGCTAGTAATCTGCGAGAAAGTCCGAAAGGGATACCGTGGCCCCTGGCAACATACAGGCAACTGAAGGAACACGGGTGGGTTTTAGTCATTAAGAGTCTGACACGCTCTCCCGCTCCGCCCAGAGCGGGAGAAGTTATTTGAAAATTGCCAAACAAAAAAAAAAAACAATTTATAGATACCTATACATATTTTTCAGTTAGTCACTCCATGTAAAATGTTTTTTATTCAGCTGCATCCGGTTAGACTGGAAGCCGACCCCAACATAGAAAAGACTAGGCAGATTGATATTAACATAATTTTAATTACCTCTTAATGCGCGTTCTTTTGGTTTTCTTAATTAACATGTATTGGGGCCAAGCCTATATGCTACAGCTACTTGTAATATTATTAGTTACCTCATTAGTTGTTCGTTACGTATTCTACTTACGATAGTTATCTACTGTTATTTTATAAATACTCACAATCATAACAACACAATAGTCTTCTCAATATACAGAACTGTTATAAACAGAAAAACTGCATTATCTGAAACAATCGAAACTCGGCGGTAAATAAAGTACAGTCGAATCGTTAGCGATGTTTTCTTAAGTTGAGCTTTGAATTAGTTATGCCAGAGACCAAACGATCTATATCAAACAAAAATTTCACTAATATTCATTATTGAATTAAACTGAAGACGACACTCGTTGCAACGTAAAATGTTACAAATACAGCTCCCAAAACGCCCTCCCATCACCACTACCTAGTGTTTTACCTGGGAAGAAGAAGTGGTGCAACAAGTTCACTCAACACACACATGTGCCTCCTCCACACCCCCAGGTTCACGACCTGCGTGAACGCGTACACCTCGTCCGCCTACAACCTGACCGCCACGCTGCACCGCCTGGACTACTGCGCCCGCGCCGACCCCTCCCCAACACTCACCGGTAGCGAGCGCGCCTTCGCCGGGGTGTTAGCCGCACTGCTGGCGCTAACAGTCGTTAGCACTGCGCTGGATCTCACCCTGCCTGATCATGCTAGAAAAGGTATGTTGGTTCCATAGATGACTTAAGCCCTACCATACACGGGGAGATCAATATTAACAGATGAAGCAGCGCTAGATCAGTCTGACACACGAGACCATGAATCTGTTTAATTTCAACAATTTTCTTCTAGGTAGGTAATAGTAATAAATTGTCCTGACCGTAGGCGATCCGCCGGCCAAACAGTCATACATTTTGTTCAGATCAGAACATGTAGTGTTTATGAGAACTTGAATACAGCTTGCGTTCAATTAGGCAACCAGGTACTTACCATGAAATTAATTCATTTCAAAAGGTTTTAAAGAACGTAACAGGCACTAAACATAATATAACTATCTCGAGACTCGCCACAGTTTGGTAACCGTCGCGAAACAATCGTTTACACTGTTATATCCATGCTTTACACCTAATTGTGCATATTTGCATGACACAGGAAAACGTTGTTCAAATTCAAATTCAAAATATTTTATTTCACATAAACCTACAAGGGCACTTATGAAACGTCAGAATCTAGATGCACGGTTCCAATTGGTCGCTTCCTATGGAGAAGAGCCGGCAAGAAACTCCACGGTTACTCTTTTCAAAATAAATTGTTTCTGTAATGTTTTCAAATTACAGTGTTAATAGGTATGGGAGGACAGTGTAGGCCTATCAACAAGTACCAGGTACTTAGTAAAATAAAAAATGGTACACAAGTTTACAGCCTACAACGTTCTCACATTCACAAAATCTAAAAGAAAAGAAAATAATCTATATAAAAGATAAACAAAATAATAAAAATAAGAACCTATTTAAACCAAATGACATGATTGCCACTACAGCTGTAATAAATCGAATTTGAAATATAGAAAATTGTAGGTATATAATGTCAAATACTGAAAAGATTATGTCAATGAAGTATGTAAAAAAAGCAAAAACATAAGGCAGAACTCCAAACAATCTTTACATGATTAATTACATTTTTTAAATAATATCCAATACCAATTGAAGAGTTATTCTTAAAGGCATAAATAAGGCTACTTTGTAAACTTCATTCACTAAATTAATTATTAATATTCCGTCAACAATTTCAGTTCAAAATCTCCGCAATATTTGGAACTGCGGATCTCCATATTTTTTTCTTGTCTAACTGGAGCACGGCTCACTTTAGCTCAGAAGAAGGGAGGTGCAGGGGGGGGGGGGGCGTGCCGGATTATATGCGTTACAGCATCACCTGATGAATGAATGGGCTGGCCGGCTATCAGTTATGACTGATTTGCTGTAAATACGTGTTGAAATGTTGACTGTTTTGTTGCTTTAAATGCTACTTACGAGTATTTTGCTTTGATATTCCAGCAGAGCACCACTTGTTCACAAGCTCATATGCCTTATGGAGCAGAAAGGGCCCTTAAGCTTTTTCTACAGATCTACACACTTCATAAAAACTACTTTTTTTCCATACTCACAAGGTCCTTATCCCCTCAGGAGCAGAATGGGCCCTGGCATGGTCCATCCCGTCGTGCTGGCAAGCACTGCACGCGCCCCCCCCTCGCTCCGCGCGCACCGACCTGTCGTCGTTCGACGGGCTGCGCGTGCTCACCATGCTGGTGGTTATTATCGAGCACGTAGGCTGGATCACCACGCAGACCTACCTCACTGACACAAAGATCTACGAACAGGTTGGTTTCTACTACGATATATTTGACCTACGACCTCTTCGCTCCGATGACCGTTGGGGTAGAGTTGTACTTGACTGAAGACCGCGAATCGGCAAACATAAGTACACCCAAGGCGGTAGCCTTTACTGGTAAGGTGGTTTACTGGTAAGTAATGACTATAAATCGAAACACTATAGGTGCCTCATATTAGAATGTAATTGAAAATCGAGTTAGTGCTTGGTTTTATTGTATTTAACTCATGACATTTTAATTTTTAAAGCCCCAAGTACCCGTTGGGCGAGCCCGTCGCTCGGCGAACGTATACTGGCCCTTTTTGCGTGTATTTGCCGTTTGATTTGCGAGCCCGTTGGCCGAGTACTGGGGGCTTAATAGTAGCAAATAAATTGTTTGCTTTTACGTATGTTTTATTTAATTATGTATTTAGAGCATAATTATATACTTACTCGATAATGTGTAAGCTGTAGTTAAGTATGTATTAAAGGATAATGTATACTGTAAAAGTTCTTAATATGTTGTAGAAGATAATTGTAATGTATCTCTCGTTGGTAATCCTTAAACAAATCAATGTAAATATACCAAAGCTCACTATGTTAATCGCGTTAGATCCGTGGCTCAATAGACGTAGTGCTGATGACGAACAGCACACTGGTGGTGCAGATCTTCTTCATCATGTCCTCGTTCCTGCTGGCGCACAAGCTGCTGCAGCAGCGCCGGCGCGGGGAGAACGTGCCACCCTTCTCCACCTTCGTGGAGACCATGGTCAACAGGATCATCAGGTCAGTCATCGAATAATTAACATAATGAATATTGTGTCGTCAAAAGAATCAAGAGCGGTTGAGCATAGCAAAACCTGATCATGAGCTGGTGGGAGCCGTGTGTCTTTCCGCCACTATAATTAAGACGCATAGGGTTCCGTTAAAAGCAAATAAGATTTTAGCGACACATAGATGCAGTACAAAAATATGATCAGAAAGGTTTTAAGTATTGGCTAGCTGTTAGTGTAGAGGAAGAGCAAAGAAACATGGACGAATTGTATGGCAAGGTCGGTATGGCTACTAAGATGATTACTGAGATGGCAGCTAATAGAATGTCTAGAAGAAGGAGACAAGCTTCGAGGACGGGAGGATGATAATGATACAGAATATGTGATAATAATTGTTTACTACAGGGTCAGCCCCTCATACTGGGTAGTGGTGTGGTTCGCGGCGTCGTGGTGGGAGCGCATGGGTCGCGGGCCCCTGTGGGCGCCGCTGGTGGGCAGCGAGGCGGCCGTGTGCCGGCGCAAGTGGTGGACGCACCTGCTGTACCTCAACAACATCCTGCACGCCGACGACAAATGCCTCATACAGACCTGGTGAGTTAAACTTACAACTATCTTTGCTTACTGGGTCTATGTCCATTATTCTTGCCTTCCCGAGATACATGAATCTTTAAAATTCTCTTTAGAATTTCATGACGGCGATAGTACCTAATTTGGGATTTTTTAGTGGGAGAGGAACAACTCAGCATGTTACATGAACATCAGTGTGCATAGGCAGCCAGAAAGAGAGTACTCGAGGATCGAGTTATATAAATGGCGTGCAATTTGAGAGGCGAACATAGGCCTCTCAAATTCCAAAATCTTCAAATTTAACTGTTTTGATATTGAAGAGATGAAGATTTTAGAATTTGCAGTGTTAAATTAATCCTTTACAACTTGTAATAACCTCCCATGTTCCTGCAGGTACCTGGCAGCAGACATGCAGCTGTACGCAGTCTGCTTGGCGCTGACGCTGGCACTGTGGCGCTGGCGGCGTGCGGCGGTGGCGGTGCTTTCCGGACTGCTGGTTGGCTCGATCGCCTTGCTGTTCGGCCTCGCCTACTCCTGGAACCTCGTGCCTACCTACGTCATGCATCGGCCTGAGTGAGTTCATGACGGTTCTTGACTTATATTGCATGGCAGAAGTATGGTTTAGTGCACTCATTTGATAGGGTATGGTCGACTATGTAGGTGTGTGACAATTACTTTTAATAGGATAATCAATTTATGCTATCACGTCACCATCTTCTCAAGAGCTCAGTTGCAGGCTTCAAACTGAAAGGGATACCTACTCACGAATGATGCAGAGCCGTAGAAAGTCTTAAGAATGTCGTCCTCGTTGCAGGTCGGTGCGGCTAGCGTACCACGAGGAGACCTCGTTCAACGTGCTGTACCAGTCGCCGCTGGGCAACGTGCCGGGCGCGCTGGCGGGGCTGCTGCTCGCGCACCTGCACCACGTGCTGCTGGACATGGAGGTGCAGCTGCCGCGCTACAAGGTGCGTAGTCCACTGCTGGACATGGGCCCGTCACAATGCGCACCACAAGTGACCACAACACCTGGTTCTCCGCCTTCCACATTCAGACTGCCCCGGTCGCCTTTTAAAAGGTCGATCTAGCTGGGTGGCATTCCACGTTACGCACGCCAATCTCTTCTGGAGGACTCTTTGGCTCCATCAGTCCTTCAACAAACATAATGGCCGGCCCTGTGGCACTTCAGGTTGCTAATGCCAGCTATGTCTGTAACACCAGTAACCTAAAATATACCACCCTACTTGAGCGAGACTAATTTTAACTAAAAAGTTTTCGCAAACACCCACCACCACAACGATGGTTACGTTTTAAAATAACTAAAGTTATTCTATTTTCAAGATAACTACGGTCAAAAGACCTACCGTTTAAAATACCTAAAGATTGTTTCACCGATTTTTGTAATAATTAATTAACGAAATCCATAAAGGAGAATTCATCTACGGTTTATTCAACTACAATTCATTCACCTATGGTTGATTAAACTAACGGACAATTCACCTACTGTTGATTTATCTGTTGCCTTGTGTTAGATTTACTGGTGATTTTGAATATATGAAAACATTTCTGCGAGCAACTTGGAAGTAGCGCTCGCTCGGCTCGCGCGTGGTTGGTCACAGTTCTAACCTTACCTATTTCACCCAGTCCAAAATGTTGAATCATACAATCTGCCGCAGAAATGTTTTTACCATTGTCTAATTATCTATTCGCAGTTTTTTTTTTAAAGGCTATGCAGATTATGATGAATGCGATTACTTTTAGTTTAATGAACATTAAGTAAGTAAAACAGTAGTTGAGTAGACCAATATGCGTTATGAACATAACATATGTGAATCAACCGTAGTTATCTCGAAAATAGAATAACTTTAGTTATTAAGTATAATACGTAACCACAACGATACGATACACAGCTGCATGACGTGATTACAAGTCAGTGGAACGCTGGTGATGACATCATTATTTATGGATTAAAAACTATTGTAATGACACGTAACTGCGAGTTATTAAAGTTTCTCCATGAACCTACCATTTGATTTGATATAAAGATCTTTTCTCTACGATTCCCTCTAATCTTTGTGCGGTGCTACCACTTATCTGATGCTACTTATCGTGGCGTGCGCCATTCTTGAAGTTATTACTTTTCGTACCTATGTACCTAGGCAACCTACTACGAACATATTATAATTATTTAGTTGTTGATCTAGGAAAAACAATCGATTGATCATTCTGCCTAGAAAGTAACGCAAGATTTTTAACAAAATTCAAAGCATAAAGGTATGGTAGGTCCTATCATAACTCGGTGCAGGTACCCTAAATACCTGGGACTAAACTGTGGCCACTTTCACCGCTGCGACTGGTTGGTCGCGGTTGTGTAAAACAACCATAGAGTAAGAGCTCACACCAATTACACGCTACGGGGCAACGATAATAACTCGTACATAATACCTTCCTATTATGAGACATAGATATCACTACTAGGTATCCACGAACACCGTGTCCAAAATGGAAACATCGGATAACCTAAAAGCAGCTGGAGGACAGTTCCCGAGGATTAAGAAATAGCGCGCGGTTTGAGATACCTACCTACTATGTCTGATCACGCACAATAGTAAGGAAACGACCTAATAACTTTACTGTCATACATATTAAACAATATTACCCACTGGACTTTAAATATTATATGGTATTATTTTTCCGTTTAATATCACAAGTTAAACCGTAGTTACAAACAATATACAATGCCACCCATCTTCAAGTTCTTAATCTCAATAATTTACGAATAGGTACATTTAGATAATCGTAGAGGTGGATCGAATGATGAAGTGTTCAGCGGACGTGAGCAGGTACCGTGAGGATTCTATGTTGAAGAGTAAGTCAAACATAACATCACGCCTGCATGGCCCTCCCTAACGGAAAGTGTATTACATCTTACAAAATATACATTTCTCCAATTAACTAGGTTGTGAAGATCAGATAGGCAGTCGTTAGTCGCTCCAAAGATTTCATTGACAAAAAATGTTAATGAACAAGTCAAACCTACTGAAAAATTTGTATGCTGATTATTATATTGGCAAAACATGTTTTGTTCTAAATTGTTCTTTTACCATCTTTTTATACCGAGTTTTATGCAAATAAATATATTCTTCTTCTTCTTCTAAAAATACCTAGGTACTGGTATACAGCTGCTGAGTACCGTCTAACTAGATTATAGTATTTTCTTTCTATAGTATTTTCATACAAACTGTCATCATCATGTTAACTAAAAAAATACGAGATCATTAAGGACCCTGACGGGCTCAACAGCCAGCGATGAGTGTTTTGAATGGATGTTGCCACTTCAGTCAGCCAATCACGGCGGTTCACATAACTTTGACAATATCTCAACTAATATTCTAAAGAGAAAAGATTTGATTCTAAGTAGGTAGGTATGTATGCTTGTATGTTTGTTTGATTGATTGTTACGTTTTCACGTTAAAACGGCTGAACGGATTTGGATGAAATTTGGCACATGGATAGACCATGACCTAGGTTAGGACATAGAATACTTTGTATCCCGATATTCCGACGAAAGCGAGACTTATGCGGGTGAAACCACGGGACACAGCTAGTATCAGTTTTCTTGACTGGCCTTAAACGCATGAAAGATAATTATGTGATGTTGTAGATATTCGGGTGGATGTCGGTGGCGTCGGTGCCGGTGGCGGCGTACTGGGCGGCGGCGTCGCCGCGGGCGCTGGGGCGCGGGCCGCCGGGCCGCCTGCCGGCCGCCGCGCTGGCTGCCATCGAGCGGCCGGTCTTCTCCTTCTTCGTTGCTATGGCACTTCTCGGAGCCATGAATGGAGTGCCTTGTAAGTTATATTTAATGTTCGTATTAGCCAATTACTAAGCCGTACTCAGTAATATTATAAACGCGAAAGTAACTCTCTCTGTCTGTCTGTTACCTTTTCAAGCTTTAACGGCTCCCGATTTTTTAATTCTTTTACCAGCACTCGTGTAGTATGGCAACCATAGAATCAGGTTTTCTACGGGTTTGTAAACGGAAGAATAGACAAAATGACAGATTGTGATTGTTTAACTGTCATTTTGGCTATTCTTCCGTCGACAAAACCCGTTTCTATAATAGTCATGCTAAGCATGCAGTAGCATGCTATCACTGAGTAACATAGGCTATAGTTTATAAATTTATTTATATATTAAATACTTCAAGCACAGAAATGTACAGAGGCGGACTTAATGCAATAGGCATTTTCTACCAGTCAACCACACGGGCGTATACACCACGCAGGCGAAGCCGCTGGCGGAAGCTAGTTAGTTATAAATCACACAACAGCATTAAGTACAACACCTAGCTGTTGTCGTCGTGAAATAAAATAAGAAGGCTGATATCCATTCTGAAAGAATTGTATAATGTCTATAGGTCTTAATCGTGTAGTGGTATAACCTCTGTAACCACGGACTGTGGTCGACTGGTCGTCGGCTTCCTATGCGATTGTACAAGCTTTCTGCTTAAGTTTGCGCAAGAGTCGAGGAACGGGCGACTTTCAGTTATGTGGCGCAGACGATTGCGTAACCCACACATTTATCTACAGTTCATAAGCTGTTTATAATAATAAGATAGACGTTACTATCTATGCATACCTATAATAAAATCGTAGCGAAGTCAAAACCTTAGATTGAATATTTTTGAAAAAACTGATTGCTGCGAGGTCTGGAAACGATTCTAATGCCGAAAATATCGTTTTTAGAAAATTTTGCCTATCTGAGACTGGGTGCTAAATACGAGTTCGTTTCGCTCGCTCTATCATCCTATATTCTTCTAATACCCTTCTCAAACCTTTCTGCATAAGTCAACAACGACAAAGTAAGTATCTTCTATTTATGTACACACGGCTACACATCAAGTTCATCATTTCCAGTTTATGCTCTTGCACTTAAAAGGATTTCCGTACAATGCGAGGTCAGCTTATACTGGAAATGTATAGCTTGATGTGTAGCCGTGTGTACCTATGTAGGTACTAGTCAAAAGAAAACCTTGGGTACCTTTTCAAAGCGGAGTGCTAAAATTTTCGAGCCTGTTACGCTTGCTCTTGCGTCCTGCGTTCTCCTAATTCACAATATTTTCTGTATAACATAACAAAATATCTCATGTTTCTGTAAGAATGGTTAAAATACAACCCATTTTAATCCATACGTGGCGCGACGGTGCGGCGGCGGCGGCGGCGCGGCGGCGTGCTAAAATCGAGCTTCTCAAACTTTTATGCATTAGAAATACTGCAGCTGGTGTTACTTATGCATGAGATAAGATATTATACCTATACCTAATATTGAAAAAATTCAATGAGGCTAAAAAGCCGAAAAGTTCGTCTATTTTATTTAATTTGTGTTTGTAATTTTTGTCATCATTGATTAGCAATAAACTCATAATATATTCAATTTCCCGAGTACAGGCTGTTAAATTTTTGGTTTTGCAGCGATTCATTTCTGTCACTAACTTTTGTAGCACAACATATTGATTTTTTTGTATTTTTTTTCGGAAGTTTAGTTTTTTTTTTTTTTTTTGGAAATTTAGTATTAGGTACAGTCAACCACAGACTTTCGGAAGTTATTTTTTTTCCGGAAGCTTTATTGTTATCAGATTATTTTTACAATCCGAATTTGGTTGAAATTAAGTGTATAATTTAGCTCATTCAATTTAACGTTTTTCTTTCGCCTGGAAAATTAAAGAGTCTAGCGCCGCCACTGTGACTTCGCAGGCAGTAACCACCTATGTAGTTCAATAATATATAATACCTAATATTGATGTAGAAACATCTTGTGCTTGACTTTATTGCTCAGACTATTATTATTGTAAACTTTCTATTATCTAACATTTGCCTAGAGTAGATTCAGCCGCGGTTACGAATTATTTGCGCATTGCGATAGCAATTTGTTTCATAATACTTATAGGTACCTACCATTGCGGGCTGCGGGAGTAATCACACGATACTCACCTGTACCCTAATTGCGTAACTTATTTTCGAAACCAATTTTGCCTAATTTGTTCCATTTTGACAATTCAACAACATTCATTGCGTTATTTACGTTGTTGAGCAGCTTTTTTTTCCAACTTATGATCAATGGATTGGCAATCTGTCTCAAATCGAAACAGATTGAGATTGTGTTGTATTACGCTATACGTAAGTAGTTTAGTTGGATTGCTTATAGTAAGTGGTCGTAGGTATATAGGTAGGTACCCAATCAATGAAATAAAATAGATTATAATTTTACTACCTATGCATGCTGGTGGCGCTGGTGACAAAAATACCTATGGTTTCCTTCCTTCCCCAAAATCTCTAGGTATGTATGTAGAACTCCAAACGACGAACTTAGTACTTACCTAGGTATCGGTACGGTAGGCAAGTATAAGTAGCCACCTATCGTTTTTCTTCGTGAAAAATGTAGATGACGACCACGATAGGTTTCAATTTAAAAAATAAACGGACTTTATTTTGCCTGAATCTATAAATTAATAATGTAGTTATGATAATTGTTAGCTATTGCCATCTTATGAGGTCACTGGGTAAGTGAGTAGGACTACTTACCCTGAAAGTCCTTGAGTTTATGTCAGTGGGTAGGTACCTTAGACAATTTAAAAAGCTACGTAGCGTCTTTCCATTCTATACAAGGCTAAAACGCAGCCATAGGAAACTGCTCGCGTATAGATTGGAAATCACTTTTTTACTAAGGTCTTCCAATCTATACAAGAGTAAGTAGTACGCAAATACTCGCGTATACTTTGTAGTGACCAAATTAACTAGGTACCTCATTCCATAGTATACAGTGCCAGTACGCATACGGACTAATCGAGTTTAGATTGCGAGACATTGGTGCCGATTCCCTTGTTCACAAACTAAACTAAATTTAAGTTCAGTGCATCTTTTTCTTTCTATTTCATTAAGAAAAGGACAGAAGATAAATTTTAGTTTAGTCCTGTCAAATTATTCAGCGCCTGTCACTACTCCATACAAGTATAAACGAGATTAAAAACTTGTCAACTAAAATTACGTCAACTTACGTCAAGCGCTGATTAATTTGACAGGACTAAACTAAAATTTATCTTCTGTCCTTTTCTTTATGAAATAGAAAGAAAAAGATGCACTGAACTTAAATTTAGTTTAGTTTGTGAACAAGGGAATCGGCACCATTGTGAATAGGTAACCAACTTGTTTGCGAGGTAATGCACCTTGCGCTAATATTAAATAGCCTGACTGGCTGCGAGCAACTTGGAAGTAGCGCTCGCCGGCCGCTGCCGCGGCACCGCTCGCTTCGCTCGCTCGGCTTGCGCGCGGTTGGTCACAGTTCTAACCTAACCCATTTCATCCAGTTCACACTTTTGTCCTTTCCTTTTTTTATTGACTATATCTTTAAAACTCTGATCAGGCGTAAGTGATGTAGTATAGTTTGGAACCAGGACGCGCTCGTCCACGTTACAAACTATACACCAGCAATACGCAAAATTCGTATATACATTGTAATCACAGATTTAAAAATAGCATTACAATGTAGGTATACGCGAGCAGTTTCCTATGGCTGCGTTCTGGCCTTGTATAGATTGGAAATACGCTGCTACGTAGGTAGTCTTCTTTTTTTCGTGTGGTTATTGACCCTTTGAGTATAGTTCTGTGTTATTGACTAACCTGTACCCTAATTTGCGTAACTTATTTTCGTACAGTCCTACCAACTTATCTGTGAACTGAAAGAGGACGGCACCGTCGATTCAGTGTTGCTAATTAATATAAGGTGCCCAAAATTGAGTAAGTTTTCAAGAAGGAAATTTCACATTAGACATAATCGTTTAATAAGAATTACAGTTTTTACAAATTAAAAACAATGATACCTATATAAAAATTATAAAATAAACAAAAAGAATTTGATAATTTACAGTTACGTAGGTACGCTAACAGTTTAGTCTCTCAGCAATAAACAATGGCTTTATCTAAAAAGTAATCCAATGAAGTGGAAATTTAGCAGATAAAATGTTCCACGGGGATACAAATTTAATTTAATGCGAAGTTAAGTAGGTACCTACCCTGCAAGAGGTACCTGGATGTCTAGCATTTAGTTATGACCGTACCTAACCCCTAACACCAGATTTGACTAATTATAATTAGCAGTGGTACCTAGTGGTAGTGTAGTGTAATTAATAAAAAAAAAAACAAATTGCTTTACAATAATTTATTGAAAACCAGGTTTACAGTAATTGTGATCTTTAGATGAACCTGCATACACAACTTCATCCTGGTTGTGAGGCCATACTTTTCTGCTGCGTGCCCTTCCTTAACTATTTTTGAAATTAGTCCTTGACTCACACCTGAAATATAAGATAATAAAATAAATGTTTGTAGAAATTTGGAATTTGGCAGGTTAGTTGGCTCACTCACTTAGCAGGTTACCTAATAGATGTACGTTACCGTTACGCTAACCCGCAGCAAGAATAGAAACATATTTCGTGGACTTAAATAATTAGTTAAGTATCGGGTAATTTATAACAAGAAAGTTGACAACACTAACCTGTCGCTGCCGAAATTCGTTTGTATATTTGATTAAATGGAATAATCGGAGACCCCGCCCGAGCTTCTTCTTCAAAAAAGGTTTTAACCTTTAGAATAATGTTTCGAGCATCACTTTTAATAGCTTTCGGCATATTTAACTTTATAAAATTCAGCAATATCACGACAAAACAACCAGAGAACCCGAATGTAGTAATTGTAGTAGACACTGACAATCGAATGACATTTCAACATGACGGCCGTAGTTCCAATTTTCGCCATTTCACAGATAAGTTGGTAGGAGAAACGATTATGACAAATTTGTTTCATTTTGACAGTTCAATAATATTCATTGCGTTCTTAACATCGTTTAGCAGATTTTTTTTCTAACTTATGAAGCAATGGATTAGCAATCTTTCAAATCGAAACAAATTGTGACTGATTGTGTATTACGCAATTAGGGTAGGTACTGGTAAAATTTAGCACCTACTTACTTCGATTATAGACTCGTAATTAATTGTTTTCAGCGGCGGTGCGTCGGTTTTTGTCGTGGCGCGGCTGGGCCTCCTGGGCGCGGCTGTCGTTCGGCGCGCTGCTGCTGCACATGCCCATCAACAAGTCGCTAGTCGCCGCCAGGCTCATGCCTTCCATGCTCGACCGGCAATCCGTGGTACCTAATATACCAGTCTCTATGTTCCTAACTAGTCTGTTCCAAAACTATCACATGATTAATGTAAGCGAATGGATCAGAAAACGTGGCTGTGGAAGCCGTTTACTTTCTTTAGATCCTTTTGGATCAGGCGGTAGTCCTTATTCACGTTCATCATTTCATTATAGCAGTTCACTGCTGGACTTGTTAGGCCTATCCAATTGCATGCCATTCGACTCGATCTTCGGCTACTCTTCATACTGCTGCTGCCAGCCAGCTACCAGCTTTTGATGTTAGCATCGTGCGTCGGCTAATGTCGTGAGTTGAGACATGGGCGAATAATTTGACAATCGGGATTGACCGGCCACGTTAGCCACGTAAAAGCATGTTCTGACAATTACTTATTATTCCTGATCGCGACAAGCTTAGCTGAACCCCGTCGAGTAGATTGATCGTAACCGCGGTTGCTAATATATGAATACTCCACCTTGATAGTAATTATTTAGAATTCCTCCAGATCCTGGAGTGGTTCGGCGTGGCCGCGGTGTCGTACATGCTGGCGCTGCCCCTGGCCCTGCTGGTGGAGCTGCCGGCGCAGCGCCTGCAGCGCGCGCTGCGCCGGCCGCGCTCGAGTCCCGCGCCACCCGCGCCGCCCGCGCCGCCCGCGCCGCCGCCGCCCGGCGCCGACCAACCCACCAACAAGGCACACTTGTGAACATCCCGCACACGGAGCAGTACGACACGAGAGCTTACGAAAACTCCACTAAAATAAAATGAGAGGTCATCCCGTCTGTCATACTCTGCTATTGTTCGGCAGACTTCGGACGCACGTTTGTGCACAAAACTTAGCACTCCATTTGATATTACTCTGCGATTGTGAATGTCAATCTTCAGGGATCTTGGCGGCTTATTAAATTATTATAGGTTGGACCTAGTCGGGTATTGGTTCCACAATTGTGGGTTCCTCCCAGAACTGTAGCAGCGAATTGTTACTATCTTTTTTAACTCTTTAGGTACCAAACCTAATTTATCAGTAAAACAAATAGTTAATTATTTTGCCTCCACCAGAAACAATTTTAATTATGTAGATACAGTTAACTAAATTGACATAAAGTCGAGCGCTGTCACTGTAGACCAACTTTTATTAACTATTTGTATCTTTTTCCTAGAAAATTGGACAGAACGCCGAACGACAAACAAATAGGTATAATAAGAATTGAGCAAAAAAAATCTGTAAAATTTAGTGTGAACTAAGTATTGACAGAATTTTCGTGACATTGTAACATCACACAACTTGGTAACGCCAAGCTATTATTGAATGCGAGTTAGAAACCTATTGTAATATAGTTAGCAACGGCCCCTGGTGCCTACAGGGTGACTTGTAATACAGTGCTAGATGAACTGATTAACATAGATATTAAGTTAGAAATGTTTACTATCCTGGAAAGAGCATCGTAACAGCTGCTTTATTTACTTTAGACTTATAGCCAATACTTTAGGGAGGTTACTAGCCGAATCTGGCACTCCTTGATGGCTAATAGTTGTATTGGCAGCTGTTCCTCGAAGCAACATGTGATAGTAGATCGTAGTGTAAGGGCGCCGCCCGTGGTGAAAGACTTAACTAGCTATTTGTAACAAATACATGTAGGATTTCATCTGTACTGAACCTTAAGTGCACAAAAAATGCATTTTGAACCTTATGTAATTGGAATAAGAGTCAGACCTTGTGAAACATAACAAAAGAAAAAAACATAGGTACCGGAGTTTCTTGCATGCCTGTTATTACATAGTTTGATCTCAATTTGCTATAACACTGTGATGAAACTGATTCTCCTTTTGTGCACTTGAGGTGACAAGTTCAGTTCAATAAATCTGTACATAATAGGTTTTATTTGTTATTTAATTACTCCCCTACCAACTTCAACATAATCAGACATAGAGCCCATACATGTAAATAATCACAAAAGATACATTCCTTTGGGTCTAGAACTAAGCAGTGCTATACATGTGCATGATTAAAAGAAAGAAATAATTTTAAAGAATTTATTCTGTATCTTACACACCAGTCTGATTATATATAAAAGACTTCACACATTTACATCATAACTTGATACATTTATCAAGACAAGGTCCCCAAACCACTGCACTATTCGTAAGTTGAATTATTTATACTACCAACACACAGTACTGCCAATATACTGGTACAGTTGGCTGGCATTAGAGCCTGTATGTGACAATGTTTACATAGCCACTTTGATAATAAGGTAGCACTTTCAGGCAGGGCCACAAACTAAATAAAAATTGATTTGAGGCAAAATAAAAGCATTAGTTGAGTCAAGATTAAAAGTTATGAAGGATAAAGTGGCCCTGCCCAAAAGGGCAACAATATTGAGCATAGACACAAGCGGGACTTACAACTAAAATAAAAGTTAAAGTAGCCTACTTAGGATATATTATACTTAGACAGGTATTATCACTGTTGTCGTAAAGAGATGTTGATAAAGCGACAAACGCTTAACGTCGTGATGGTCCAGAGCCGCCCTGCCAGCCTCCGCGATGCCCTCCACCTCGACCTCCCGCCCGGCCCCGACCAGCAGCTGGAAAATTACAAATTATTCATAAATACAGTAAATTGGTTGTAACTGCCTTGTTGGTCTAGTGGTAGCAAGCGCTACTGCTGAGCATGAGGTCCTGGGTTCGATTCCCGGGTCGGGCAAAGTGTTATTGGGTTTTTCTATCTGAAATTTCTCAGTAGCAGCTCGGAGTCTGGATTTTGTGCCCGGTTGATGGCAATAGGCTCGCCCCCTATTACATGGGACTTAAAAACATAACAGGCGAAATGTGGGTGTACCTGCTACAGGGACACCTCTGCCCAACCCTTCGGGGAAACAAGGCGTGATGTTATGTTATGGTTGTCACTAATATAACAAATGCCTATAGGTTATAAACCTTAGCAATAAAGTTAGGTGAAATCTTAATAATGCATGTATTTGCATTAAGAGGGCATACAACAGTACTATAGCACCACTCCTTCAAAAAAATTTTATTTCGTGACTGAGAAGGAATTATAAATAATAGCTAATAAGAACCCTCAGTAAAGTATGTAAATGAATATGTGTGTGAATTTAGCTATACCTTATTGAGACATGAAGCACCAAAATACGATTTAGAGGAATGTTCTTTAGATCGAATTTCATTGCTTCGTGTCTCAATATGAAACCCTCTTTAAATACTGCTTATTTGCAAACCCGGCCTAAGGATGACCCTCGGAGCACAATTTCCACATCAATAAAATCATTTTACATTAAGAAGCTCTGCTAGCTGAATAGTATTACATATGCTTTATGTTGTACCTACTGGACTGGGGCAAAGAAGTAGATTTAGATAAAGAATCTAATTTGTTGTTCTTTTGACTTGTCTATCAAAACTTTACTCGTTGTTATAGGGTTGAATAACTCCAATTTTAGTACATTCAGGGTAAAACTTGAGGCTAATGATTTGACACGGCAACAGAAAAATGTTTGCAAAACAGTGTTTGTTTTTATTGATATAACACAAACGTTAGGTGAAAAACTAACTGCTGGAGTCCATAATACTGACCTTGTGCACGTAATATCGCACTTTTACCGCGCCCGGCAGTAGGCTTATTCCCTTGTCGTTTGAACATAGGAGCATTTTTCAACATGTCTGGTAATATCAGGAACCTAATTTTGGAGCCCCTGATGTACACATTCTCTAGCTGGGCGACTCGTCCGTCCCTGTATGTCACGGTAACGAGCGTCATCTGGCAATTCATGTTATCCTCAGCCTCAATCAGCTTCCCGCGATAAACTTCACCGGTATTTGTTTCACAAGTCACTACATGACCCTCCGCTTCGTGAAGTACTTTAATAGGAACGCCAATCGACATCTTTAAAGTTCCAGTAGCACTAAGACTTGAATTTAATAACGATTTATCAGGTTTTGTTTAGATGAAAATGGATTGAATTTCACAATTTATTTTTCGCTAAAGCTAACCAAACATATCAAACAAAACAGCAATAGACAAATCTTTTCAATTTTTTTTTAACACCACAGAATACATATACTCCTACTAAAGCGCCATACTCACAGATGTTAAATTCTTTATAGAAACTAAACTATCTAAACTTATTTTGTACAGGGACTTTAAACTTCGTGATTTTGTATCATTGTACACACGGCTACACATCAAGCTATACATTTCCAGTTTATGTTGATCTCGCGTTGTATAGGATTTCCGTACAATGCGAGGTCAGTTTATTTATACTGGAAATGTATAAGCTTGATGTGTAGCCGTGTGTACCCATTGCTGTCCCTAGTTTTTTGTATGTACAGACGCCAGCACATCAAGCTACCCGAAACTGTCAAATTTTCCCGATCAACTTTGAATCTTACCATACAGCGATAAAGTTGAAAAAAAATGCGTGATATGTGATAATAAAATTAAAAATATTTATTCGTTATATTTATTTTACATAAGTATAGTTAACAAACTGCTACAATTATTTATCAGTACTTCAGTTGAATAAGATGTGAAATAGATGTCTAGAAACTTAGAAGCAATTTGTATTATTTTGACATTTAAATTTAGAAATGTTTTAAATTTGAAATGGATTTTTTTCACTATAAATATACAGCTTTGATCATGTTCAAAGTAATTAACAAACATATAGACACCAACACCATCATGTCTGCCTCTCAAAATGGATGTAGGAACGGGTCCCGCGGTACTAAGAAGCTGCTCCTCATCGATATGGCCATTAGCCAACAGGTCCGTCGTTCCCGAAGGGATTTGTCGACATGTTGGATAGATTATAAGAAGGCCTATGACTCTGTGCCACATACATAGCTCATGAGGGTGCTGGAGTTGTATAAAGTAGATGCAACTCTACGCACCTTCCTGATGTCATGTATGGGGCAATGGAGGACAGTTCTTCGCTATCCAGGATGTCGACATATCCAGAGGAATAACGAGTCGATAAGGATAAAGCGAGGTATATTTCAGGGCGACAGTTTGAGCCCACTTTGGTTCTGCCTAGCCTTGAATCCTCTAAGCACACTGCTGGAGGATTCAGGGCTAGGTTACCGATTGAGGAGAGGTGGCCAGGTTATATCTAACCTCCTTTACATGTATGACTTGAAACTCTTTGCCCACAACAATTTGCAACTGCTGGAACTACTGAAGGTAACCGAAATTTTCAGTAGCGCCATCAGGATGGAATTTGGTGTGGACAAATGTGCGGTCATGCATGTCAAGCGAGGCGAGATTGTGGAATCCGAAGAAACCCACCTCTTGGACTCCATACACCTAAGATCCCTCTCTTTAACCGAAACCTACAAGTATTTGGGTATGGCGCAAATGGCAGAGCAAAGAGCTTCACGGGGGCTTTTACCGGGCCTTACATGGGCCCGATGTAGACCTGTTAGCGTCCGTATCGTGGTTGCGATTCGGTGACCTCTTTGGGGAAACCGAAGGTTTTGTCTTTGCGATTATGGACGAAGTTATGATGACGAACAACTACCGGAAATATATTGTGAAGGACGGCACAGTTGACATCTGTCGGGCATGCCACCGGCCCGGAGAATCAATCCGACACATTATTTCTGGCTGTTCTCGTCTGGCTAACGGAGACTACTTGCATAGGCACAGCCTCGTAGCCAGGATTATCCATCAGCAACTTGCTCTGAAATACAATCTTGTGGAATCGGAAGTACCGTACTATAGATATGTGCCCGACCCAGTCCTCGGAAATATCACATTGTATTGGGATCGATCTATCATCACTGACAGGACTATTGTTGCCAATAAGCCAGACATAGTGGTAATAGATCGATTAGAGCGTCGCACAATGATTATTGATATAGCGGTCCCGCATGACGAGAACCTCGTGAAAGCTGAAAAAGATAAACAGATTAAGTATCTTGATCTGGCTCGCGAGGTTGTCGACATGTGGGATGTGGATACAGCAATCATTGTGCCGATAGTCGTGACGGCCAATGGCATAATAGCCAAGAGCCTCGACCAACACCTGAGGAGGCTCTCGTTAGGCAGCTGGATCAGGGGCTTGATCCAGAAAGCAGTACTCCTGGACACGGCGCGTATTGTTAGGAGGTTCCTCTCTCAGGAGCCCTGACCACCGGTAGCTTGGACCCTGTTCCCGACACCGATGGGCGACTATTTTTATATTTTTAAATGTTTTTTTTATTTTTTTACAAGAATGTAAATGTAAATGGTATGTTTTGAAATGAAATAAAGGTTATTATTACTAAAATAATATTAAACATTTTCGGTCTATCTGCAAGAAATACGACAAACACCAAATTGAAACGTGCTTAAAAAATTCGTTACCATAAATTCTTGCAATAACGAATCTGTTGTATTTAAGTTGCTACGGTCAATATTTTATGGTCAAAAACGGTTTTCTAGCTGGTTTTATAGTTGGGTTGGGTTTATAATCTGAAAGTTCATCATAGGTGGCAGCACAGTTGTTCGTCATTAAAAAGTAAACTTAAACAATAAAACAATGGCGCGCCATTGTTTTATTGTTTAAGTTTACTTTTTTGCCGTAGTCGGGTAAAAAAAATATTAATTTAAGTGGATTATTTCAGACGACAGCCACTTTTGACTGAGCCGGTGTTTGCTCGGACGTAATAAAATCGCGGAGGGATTTTATCGCGCATTGGTCTTTCAATTCTCGGTGTTAAGCCGAGTGTTGAGAATCCAACGCGTTGGGACGCACACTCGTCCCAGCGCGTTGAAAAAACACACTGTTGGATTTGCAACTCTTGGCGCTGAGCAGAGTGAAAATCCAGGTTATGAAAAAAAAAATCGCTGCGATTTTATTACGTTCGTGCGGACGTCGGCTAAAAGATCATAATCTAAGTTGAGTAAACTATAAAAGCAATGGCAAAAAAGGTAGTCTATGTATGTCAAATAAAAAAAACTGTTTGTCAATTGTCATTGTCAAAATAGTCAAAAAACTTAAGTCATAGAGGAAAGTTGACTTAAGTTTTGTTGTTGGTGGCATTCTGTGGTGGCATTTTTCCGTAGTTTAATTTGAAACAGCAAACTTAAGTGTTCATTTTGCAAGCCATGGCAACAGATGTGATGAAGGTTGAGTTAGAGATGGAGACGTGTTGCGTCTGCGGCGGCGGCGGCGAGCTGCTGTCGCCAGAAGAGCATGATGCGGGCGCTCCGCCCATGCAGGTGCCGCTGCGCACCATGCTAGTGCACCTCAACTCCAGCAAGGTACTCTACAGAGGCATACCTTATTTGCCGGTTCATCCGAATAATTTCATAACCTATTATTTATGTTAGGCGGGAACCATCAAAGTAGACGCTGGCTAGGCTTTCAACTGTTTTACCTACTAAAGACTAGAGGAAGAGTGGAGCGAGGCAAGCTCAGAGAAGTAATCGGGGAGCCAGCAGCTGAAACAGTACCTGAGCCAACAGCTGCAACGACCCACTGACTTAAACAAGACGGAACCATTATGATCTTTCCTTACCAACAACTTGGCACTTTGCTTTGCCAGGATCTACTTTCACGTTAAGTAAATAATTTAATGTCTTTGACTTTCACATTCAACATTTTGCAAAAGTGGCAAATGAAAGCAAATGGCAGTAATGTAAGTAAGCAGTTTAGTATTATGTATTTAGCCAGTGACTGCCTCCGTACATCAGTATATTGTTCATCAAAGCAGTATTTGATTGTTAGGTGGTACCTGAAGGGCGTTTGTGTGGTAGTTGCATCCGGCGCACACTGGAGTCCTATGAGTTCAGCACGGCGCTGTCCTCCCGTGGGGGCCCGCCGCTCAGCGAGAAAATTCGTGCGCTGCGGAGGAGGTGAGCAGACTTGTGTTTTTGAAAATTTACAAAAGCAGGAGGTTCTCAGTTTGACGGTATGTTTTTTACTCAATTACTCCATCAATTACTAATTTTTTATTTTTTTAAATTATGAATTGATTTTGATGATTCTTTATTTGTTTGGTCTACACTAATATTATAAAGAGGAAAGATTTGATTGTTTTTTTGTTTGTTTGCATTGAATAGGCTCTGAAACTACTTGACCGATTTGAAAAATTCTTTCACTGTTGGGAAGCTACACTATCTCCGGTGAACATAGGCTATATAAAATTTTCAAAAAAGTTAGGGATCCATACTAAAGCTCCAATAATGTAACCCAAGGTGTGAAAAAATTACCAAAAAACTTTCTTACATCGCGTGCGCTGCGAAAACTATTGATTATAGAACAAAATAATGTACTACGTCTTTGCAGAACATATAATTACAAAAAATATCGCGACAGCATATGTCTAATTATTATAGTTATGTCACAATAAGTGTTTTTTCATTAAAAAAAAACATATATATTAATGCCACCCACCGCTATAAAAGCTCTTTTATTTATACTTTGGAATTAATCCTTATCAAAATAAATTATTTCATATTTAAGTCTGCTTCAAAACCATTATATAACTTTTTGAATTATTCAATTTGGACATTCCATTCGAAAGATATCACAAGTTCAAAAATGTAAGTTATTTGAAAAATGTCATAAATATGGTCGCCGCTCACGCCGCTTGGTTAGACGACACCATAATAATAATAAGCGATGTATGTAAGCGTCACTGGGGTACGGGAGGGGAGTCAATGTCAAGAAATATCGCGCGGTTGGCTCCCTACGCAGCAGTCGTGTGCGGAATTGAATAAATTTTGCTAGAATGTATTGTCAGTATATGCTTTAAATTCGTATAGCAGGTAATTCAACCCAAAATAAAAAACCAAAACCTACCCTACCTACCCACCCTACCTACCCTACCTACCCACCCTACCCACCCTACCCACCCTACCTACCCTACCTACCCTACCTACCCTACCTACCCTACCTACCCACCCTACCTACCCTACCTACTCAACCTACCCTACCTACCAGTAGCGATGGCTGACTTTATGGAGGAGGGAAGCCAGAGACGCACAGTGGAACGAATGTATGGGAGCGGTTGGACGTAGACATTTCCGAAAAAAAAGAGTAAAATTATGCCAAACTAATGATGCCATCTTATTCGATTACTTAATGCCTTCATAACTTGTGGTGATGAATTTCTTCATAACTCCCATATTTCGGGAGTAATTTGAGAAAATGTGAAATTTTACTATGAAAATGAGTGTATCGAGCTCTCTCCCTCCTGATTCCGGGCTTGTTTCAAGTAGCGGTCTCTAATATCATAATGCTAATACTAAGAGCTATATTTAATACTAAGACACATAGTGCGCCAAATGTGCACTTTCTGGGATAAAAGGAAATGAAAATTTAAAAAAAAAAACGTTTTTTCCCCATTTGTATTTACTTTAAACCGCAGACAGACTTATTAAGAGGTCTATAAATATATTATATATATACAGAAATATATATTAACAAAAATATTCACAAGAACTGATGAGAGTATGACTTTTAAGTAAGTTGATAATAAATTACCTAGTTTCATTAAAAGTACAATAAATAATTAAGATGTAAGCTCTAATTTACTAAGTTACACATTTTAAAACAATAACATCATTTAATTATCTTCGTCATCATCATCATCATCAATTAATTCAAATTCAGAATCGATGTCCGCTAAATCATTTATGTTAACAAATTCGATATCACTTTTCTCAGAATCCGTAAGCTCATAAAATTCCTTAAAAGAAGATTTTTTTACAAACTTATTTCCTTTTGGACGGATACTTGTAACAAGTGGATCAGAAGACAGTAAAAGATTGTGCATAATATCTTCATTGCATGAGATACTGCTATGCTTTCGAGAATGCCCCTCTCTATATTTTCTAAAATCTTTATTTCTAGCCTCAGATGCCTCTTCGGATAGAAAACCAATGGGCACAATTGACATGTTCTGAACTATGTCTGGCCCATGCATTAAAATTTTATGAAGTGAAGAAGGCATATAATACCATGGGTATAACTCCACGTAAAGCTTAGCAGTATCAAAGCAGAACTCTCGGAATTTAGTTACGTTGATCTTCTCTCCTGATGAAATACACTGCAAGATCACACAGATTTTTCTTAAAAGCATAGCATCTATTCCGGTCAGTTCAGCAGATTTAGTGTAGTTTTCAAAAAATCTCCTTGCCGAGTTGCCATTGTTGGTGGATCCACTGCCTTGTTTCACAACATCGAGAAGTAAGCCCGTTTCTCTTCTTACAGCCTCTTGAACTCTTTTCTTCCTGTCATCAACTTGCCTTTTTGCTATATCACCCCTTACTTGCCATGATTTTATGTCTAATTTGTAGGAAATGTGTAATAAGCATTCCATTGAGCGAATCCAAGCGTGAAGGGTGCTTAAGCTATATTTATACATGTCCTCGTTTGCGTGTTTATCTTTGATTAACTCTAAATTATTCATTTCTTTAGGACAAGCCTTGCATATGTCACACACTGAAGCTGCTGTATTGGATATAATGGAATGAATTTTACCATCAATCATTGTCAACAGCAGTTGGTGTTTGACACTAATTCCATCAGTGATGGTGGATGGAGTTAAGGCTTCAATCTCTGCTTCGATTTCAGCCATCTCTCTCTGCACATTTTCTTTGGTTTCCTTTATAAACTTAAACAATATTGGCCGGCAAAATGAAGTGGAAGATGGTCGCTCGTTTTCCCAAATTGTTACACCTTTTGAGACGAGCCGCAGTGGTACAAGACTAATCATAAAATTACTAGCAAGATCGATTTGCTCATCTTCACTCGTCCTTTGATGATAAATGCTTTGGCTAGATGATCCGTCAAAACCCCATTTGCTGGTCAATACGAGCTGTTGATTGGGATCAACAGGGGTTTCTAACGACCTAATAAGTCTTCTTGAGGTTAAATCCATCAAGGCTTGTAATTTGATTTTTGCAGAGCTCTCTGTAACTGTGAGATCTTCTTTGGCCGGATAGCACTTAATTTTTTCTTTAACCAACATGTAGTAACTCGGGTATTGAAGAGCTCCTTCTTGAGTGTTGAAATCCCGAAGAGTGTTATAGCGCCATTTCGATAAGTTCATCGATACATAAAGAGCCAATGCCTTCAAAGGGGATATTTCCCGTACCTGAATTGATTTACCTTCAATGAAGGCTTTGATTTTTGAGGCCTCTTCTGGATTCTCCGTCAAGTATTTCATAACATAAGCTGTATCGCTTTGTCCTGCCTTTTGAAGCGCCCTTTCGGCCGAAAACATAATTTCAGCGCTGCTACTGCTGCATGAAAGACTATCTTCAGTGCGTCTTCTTTTTTGCCGGTTACTAAGGTCCTCAAAAGATTTACGAGGACTAGGATGTGTACAAGTTGAAGCATCAGATTTAGCAGGAGAAATTATGGGCTCGATGACGTCACTTATATTTTCTGTAGAAGGTTCCATATTTTCATTCTGTAATTCCGGCCATTGAATTGCAGCCTGTAGCCAAATCTCATGTTTCTTCCGAAACTTATCTGTGCTTCTTCCAGACTGTGTCCATTTTGCATAAATGCGGTAGCAAAATCGACGACACCAGTCTTATAAACTTGTTTCAGCACTTTCACATAACTGAACACAACTGTTATCTTTTAAAACACTGAACAAATAGTTAAAGTCGCGTAAATCTTTATGTGCGCGTGCGCATAAAGCAACGTGAATATCAAGATTTGTATTAAAATTTGGAAAATACATTGCGAGATTAGCTTGGATACAACGAGGTGTAAATCAACACTGATTTTAAAGTTACTAATAGTGACCTATTTATATAAAATCCAGGTATCCCAGGTATCCTTTGTTAAATATTGCAAGGTAATTAGTTATTGTGATAATTAGTAAATGATGCATGCTAAATTAGTGTATTAAGAGCCATTTAGTAATTAAATAATAGCAATGTTCTTATCAGTAATCATTAGTGCATCAGTTTTATATGTAAACCTTAAGTCCCTAATTATATATCCTAATTAGCTTATATCTTCTCTAATTGGCTGCTCAGAAATGTTATTGTAATAAGGTAAACCTTTAGAAAAACGGTTTTAATCAACAAAATAAACAAAAAATAAAAAAATTGTGTTATAAAATAAACATCACTCTTTATCCCAGAAAGTGCACATTTGGCGCACTATGTGTCTTAGTATTAAATATAGCTCTTAGTATTAGCATTATGATATTAGAGACCGCTACTTGAAACAAGCCCGGAATCAGGAGGGAGAGAGCTCGATACACTCATTTTCATAGTAAAATTTCACATTTTCTCAAATTACTCCCGAAATATGGGAGTTATGAAGAAATTCATCACCACAAGTTATGAAGGCATTAAGTAATCGAATAAGATGGCATCATTAGTTTGGCATAATTTTACTCTTTTTTTTCGGAAATGTCTACGTCCAACCGCTCCCATACATTCGTTCCACTGTGAGACGCAAAAAAAAAAAACGCAAAAAAAAAAAAAAACCGTTATGAGCTTCATGCAAATTAGTGAAAATAATTCTATTCCTACCAATCCCGAACTCATAAAACAGCTACGAATATGTTTTTCAGTCTGCACATCTGTTTTAATAATTAATTAATTTTATTTAATAAATCAAGTAACAAGATTCATAGTGTTAGTAACTTATAAAATACGTTTGTAAAACATTAACACAGAAACAATTTGTGACAAAACATTAAGACAGAAACAATTAAAACACAGAAACAATTTGTGACATCACTGCTGCAAGTAAGTAAGTAAGTAAGTAAGTAAATCATTTATTTGCGTAAAACATGGTATACATTGATGTTAATATTATTACAGTAGCTCAACATGTTTCGCTAAGCAACATAGCATGCAAAAATTTATATTTTAACAAAACGAATCAACATCTCACATCCATAAAATCTTTTAAACTGTAAAAATTACATTCAATAAGCCACTTGTGTAATTCTATCTTAAACTTTCTCGAGTTCAATATTTTAAAGCGACTTGGTATTTTGTTATAAATACGTACGCACATTGCAAGGCAGTTTTTGTTGTATTTCGCAAGTCTTGGCAAATCACTTAATACCAGTTTATGGGGATCTCGTCTGTTTCTGGGATTTACATCCCAGCCGATACCTTGCAGCAGTGGTTCACAAACACAATCTAGCCTGCTTCGAATGAATTCGTCAAATTAAAATGTAAAAAAAAACCCTATGTTCTATAAACAACTACAATCTAAGAAAAGTAAACACGGGAACAATACATTTTATTAAATTTACGACTGCCAGGCAGTCATTGATATTTATCGTAAAGGGAAACATTACAATGTTTGAACGAACCATCGCGGCGTTTGTAATTTATACTCACATCTGGGCGAGCACGTATTTTCAAAACTTAACCTTGAAAAGCATGTTTCTTCACAAAGTAATCTGTCAAACGACATTCTAAAACTATGAATGCCGCCATCCTAATAAGATCGAACTAATTAGTTTTCAAATCTACTCTAAATAAGTAATTTCAGCTTATTAAACGATCTACTTACCCCAATACCTAATTACACTTTACTTTCATATCCAATAAACTCAAAACACTATGTTAATCACTGTCCTATAACTACAAACAAATATTAATACTATTAGTAATGATAAACTAATGAATTCAATTCATACTGTGCGAACAAAATGCAAATTAATATGGTTCTAATGCGATTACGTCAAAAAGCAACCACACATTGTCATACGAATAATGAAATGTTTACGAACTTCGAACTCCTACGAACGTATTACGAAATTCAACGAAAACTACCGAATCAAATGCGTGTGCCAGAAAGAGGTGGTGCAATAGCAATAATTCCTTCTCGCTCCCGCGCGCACGTTTCTGCTACTATGTGCCTACAATAACTCGTTACATACCGGCTTACCCGGCTCATAGAAACCGCGGTATCACGTGACCGAAGTGACGTCATGATGACTTTATTTTTTGTAAGGAAATTGAATTTAGCATAAGCCGGACGCGCCTACGAGTTATTTTAGCGCAGTGTTTTGTTGTTGGGTTATTAAGACAATGTTTAATGTATGTAGGTGTTTTGTAAGGTTCACCCTTGTTTGGTATAACAACTTTTGATGTAATGTTACTAATTCGAACAACGTTTAAGAAAATAATCAATTTGTATAATATCGATTAACATAATTTTCATTTCATCGAATATTTATTTGCGATAACAACATTTGCGCTATTGATCAAAAGGTATAATGTTCATTGAATGTTATGCTTAATAAATTTATGCTTTAGATTTTTAGAATGTTATGTTTTATCATTATTATGATCAGAGAAATTATGCGTAAGCTGTTATGCGTAAATAATATTATGCGAAAATATAATTAGGACAAACAAAAGTATGCCAAGTAATATTAGGTCTTAAAATTTTATCTAAATGACATAAAAATAACATTAGTTTAAATAAAATTAGTGCATTTGAAAATTCGGTGAAATGAAATTTGTTCAAATGAAATTAGTTCAAATAAATAATTATGCTAAATAAAAATTTACCAATGAATTATTCGGTCGAATGAATAATTCTACGAAATGACTTTATTGCAACTAAAATTCGCCGAAGTGATTTTCGACGAAACATTGTTCGACCAAACAAGGGTGAACCGTTTTGTAATAGGTATTTTAATTTTATGGTGTATCAAATACTTATAGTTTGATTATTCAATGACGATAGAGTGGTTGTGTTCCCAATTTCCAAAGGGAAGCCGGTAGGAATCGGCTTATATGGACATTTCGCCCCTGCTACCTACTCAACCTACCCTAGCTACCTACCGAGATATCAAAAAAGCCGATCCACACAAAATGTATGAGAACGGGAATTCTCTTAATATTTTTTTTTTCCTGAGTTTTTCCTAATTTTCTCACCGTTTAGACCTTCCCTGGACTACGACAAACATTTCAAAACCAAAATCAGCTAAATCGGCCCAGCCGTTCTCGAGTTTTAGTGAGAATAACGAACAGCAATTGATTTTTATACATATTCCCAGATAAGAATGCTTGGAAGCATGCTGGTCTAGCTCCATAGGACAATTTAGAGTCTAGACAAAATCAAACTGGTTGCTAATTTAATTGTGTAATTAATTATTATAACATTTATTTTACATTCTGTGATTACTTGAACTCAACCACTGACTTATTAGTATTACTTATAATTTTTTTAGGAATATCGTATAGGTACCTACTTTTACAATGCTTGTAAATATGTGAACACCATGTATCCATTACATAATTATTTTTTCTGTCATTGCTTCATTTTTAATTATTTTATATATTATTATTATTCATACGGATAAATGGGCAAACGCCTTAAGTCTGAAACAAATGAATTATTATTTTTTGTCCATGTGTGTAAACCAAATTATTTCAAATTATTACTTAGCTTCAAATAAGCACTAAGCAGAAATACTGGCCAAAGTTAAAAGATAAAATATTTCAGTCCAACAGTCAGATGTGGTATTTAGTTGCATTGGATCCAGTTCGCTGGAAGCCGGTCCCATAATAGTTAAGCAGATGATTCGCCAGTCAAGGAAAGTAAAAAACCGGCCAAGTGCGTGTTGGACCACGCATAATGAAGGGTTCCGTAGTTGGGATGAATTTATCCCAAAAACAAACTTAACTTTGTAGTTGAAAAATATGTTCTCTTATACGGAATGTATGGGAAAACATGTTTTTGCAACTGCAAAGTTAGGTTGGTCGATTATTACTCGTTAACTTGTAGAGCCTACTTAGCTGTGATAGTTTTCCTTTTAATTTCGTTATATAAACTACTGCTGTGATTTTTTTCACACATCCAAAACCAACCATTTGGCTGGCAGAGGGGGGGGGGGAGACACTTGACTCTAACAAAAATTAGCACTTTATAGCTTAATATTTCGCAAACGGATCCTTGAATCCAAAAATGGTTTTCACAAACTCACAATGTTTTTAAAGGACCTTTCCAATGACAACCCCACACCATGGGTTAAAAAAAAAAAACTTTGTGTAGGAGAGGTACCCTAAAAAAAATGTTATTCATAATTTTGTTTTACCACTTTGTCGGCGTAATTAATTGTATACCTATGCCAAATTACAGCTTTCTAGTACTAAGGGTCTCGGAACTAGACCGCGGACAGACAGACAGACAGACGGACGGACGGACAGACAGACAGACAGACAGACGGACATGACTAAACTATAAGGGTTCCTTGTTTACTACGGAACCCTAACAATATCACAAAGAACACTTGTACGCCCAATGAAATCAATAAAATAAATGCATCACTAAATAATACCAATGCAGTGGGATATGATGACATTGCCATCCACATAATAAAATCATATATTGTCTTCTAGCTAGTCTCATAGCTCATCTTGTTAATTTAATTGTATACTCTCATTGTAATAGTAAAAAATGTTGTGGGTGTTATTTCCCATTAGAAAACAGTTATTTTTTCTGACCGGCCCTTTTGTTTTTGGGTACAAAATGTTCGAAACTTGAATGCTGTCCTTTGCAGTTGCAATGTGTAGTTTGTTCTTGGGATAAATAAAATTCATCGCAACTACGGAACCCTTCATTGTATGTGGTCCGACATGCACTTGGCCCGTTTTTATATCAAGCTTTTGTAAATTTTAGAACCTTCTTCAAGCATAGTTTCATGCCACAATAACTTGTATGATGTAATTTCAATAAATTGGATAGCTATGAAAATGTAAGATTTTTGATTGGCAGAACTGTAGTTTATGTTGTTTGTTGTAAGACTGCACGAGCTGACGCAGAAGATAGACGTGTTCATCGTGGTGGGGGGCGCGGGCGCGGGCGGCGCGTACTCCGAGGAGGACATCATCATGGTGGAGCGCGACACGCTGGCCGCCGCCGCCGCCGCCGACGACGACGACCTGGAGCGCGCTCGCAACGCGCGCGGCGACTCCGTGTACCAGTGCTCCGTGTGCCCGCTGTCCTTCCAGGTGCGGAGATAGTTACGGCCCAACAGGCCAACATGGATAGAGAATATTAGGACACGCCAAACACTTGTCAAAATGTTCATTTTGTTCTCAAAATTTACATCCATGTGGGTCTGTTGTACCTTCAGTATTGTGAAACGGATGGGGGTGATATTCTGTATATTGTCGTTTGCAGCGCGTGGCGGAGTACCGCGCGCACTCGGCGACGCACGCGGCGGACGCGCTGCACTCGTGCTGGACGTGCGGCGCGCAGTTCAGTACGCGAGGCGCCCTGCGCGCGCACGCGGGCGCGGCGTGCGGCGCGGCGCTGTGCTGCGCGCTGTGCGGCCGCGCGCACGCCGCCGCCGCCGACCTGCGCCGCCACGAGGCCGCCTGCCCGCCGCGCTGCCCCGCCTGCGGTCTGTATACACACACGTGTCACCTAGCGCCTCCTGCGCCGCCACGAGGCCGCCTGCCCGCCGCGCTGCCCCGCCTGCGGTCTGTATACACACACGTGTCACCTAGCGCCTCCTGCGCCGCCACGAGGCCGCCTGCCCGCCGCGCTGCCCCGCCTGCGGTCTGTATACACACACGTGTCACCTAGCGCCTCCTGCGCCGCCACGAGGCCGCCTGCCCGCCGCGCTGCCCCGCCTGCGGTCTGTATACACACACGTGTCACCTAGCGCCTCCTGCGCCGCCACGAGGCCGCCTGCCCGCCGCGCTGCCCCGCCTGCGGTCTGTATACACACACGTGTCACCTAGCGCCTCCTGCGCCGCCACGAGGCCGCCTGCCCGCCGCGCTGCCCCGCCTGCGGTCTGTATACACACACGTGTCACCTAGCGCCTCCTGCGCCGCCACGAGGCCGCCTGCCCGCCGCGCTGCCCCGCCTGCGGTCTGTATACACACACGTGTCACCTAGCGCCTCCTGCGCCGCCACGAGGCCGCCTGCCCGCCGCGCTGCCCCGCCTGCGGTCTGTATACACACACGTGTCACCTAGCGCCTCCTGCGCCGCCACGAGGCCGCCTGCCCGCCGCGCTGCCCCGCCTGCGGTCTGTATACACACACGTGTCACCTAGCGCCTCCTGCGCCGCCACGAGGCCGCCTGCGGTGTGTACACACGTGTCACCTAGCGCCTCCTGCGCCGCCACGAGGCCGCCTGCGGTGTGTACACACGTGTCACCTAGCGCCTCCTGCGCCGCCACGAGGCCGCCTGCGGTGTGTACACACGTGTCACCTAGCGCCTCCTGCGCCGCCACGAGGCCGCCTGCGGTGTGTACACACGTGTCACCTAGCGCCTGTCCCTGCCCGCAGGCTTGCTGCTGGCCGACCGCGCGGCGCTGTCGTCGCACTGCGCGGCGTCGCACGGTCGCGCGTCGCGCGCGCCGCACGTGTGCCCGCAGTGCTACCGCACGTGCGACACGCCCGAGCTGCTGTCGGCTCACCTGCTGCGGCACAGACAGGCCAAACAGTTCGTCTGCGGGTATGACGGCTGTATATTGCGTTTCGGGACCAGGTATGTTATGTTACTTTTGCTTTTTTATTTCACTTTATATCTTCTGTTCAGATTTCTTAAAAAGTTGTGTTCAAATAAAAATTACGTGTAACAAGTGTTTTCTTTTCTTGTTGAGTTAATATTGAAGAACTCGTCTGTACAAAGTAACTCTTCGAATGAAACAGTAGTGTGTAACCCCTTCTGTCATGGCGCAGGAGCAACCTGATGGCGCATATCCGCAAGTGCCACACGGGCTCCCCGGCCGAGGAGCCGGGCGCGGCCAGCCCGCCAGGCGCGCCCGGCCCGCCCGCGCCGCCCGCCGGCTCCACGTGCGACGAGTGTGGCCGCACGTCAGTATACACACTTTACTACTGTTCCTTTTACCAATACTAAACAATTACGCGCATGTAACTACGATTTTTTTTTTGCTGGTTTCCTGATAGTATTTTATAGGTACCCAAGTTTGCAACCCTGAAAACCTTGTGCTACTCTTATGGTGCTAGAAAAACTGCGGAATTCTGGCACTTCGTTCAGTTTTATTGATAAATAGACCTTAGGACGCGTTTTTATATATCTATTAAAATCAAAATCCATTTATTCAAAGTTGGCTGAGAATCTGCACTTTTCGAACGTCACATGACGTCACCATGTTCAAGCCCCGGTTGAAGGGTATCCCAAGCGCGCTCGGGTCACGTCGCCCACTCGCCGGCCGCGCCGCCGCCGGCTCGCACGTTGTCGACGTTGTAGTGTTCGTTGGATTTGGATATATGTGTGTGAACATATTCCCGGGCCAGCAGTGATGATGAGTTGAACAGTCCAGCCAGGTTGATTGGTTGGATGATGAATGCATGCGGTTTATGTTGACTGATTAAGGTATGATCGATGATCGGTCCAGATAGGTTAATTTTGGGCTCCACTCTTTTCTTAATCTTTATTAATGACCTGTGTGATCTCAATATTGATAATGCAAGGGTTGCAGATGATACCGCTATAACCTTCACCGCGGATTCCTGGTCACAACTCGAGCATCTAACTCAGCTTGGCTTTGACGTTGCGTTAAATTGGCTTAAATCCCACACTCTCACCCTAAATACCTCCAAAACCAAATTTCTGACTTATTCAAACAGCTCGGTCTCTCAGCCACAGACTCCAATTTTAATCAAAGCTCACACTTGTCGTCCAGAAATACAGGGCTCAAATTGTCAATGTCCTCTTTTAACCTCTGTTGAAAGCATTAGATACCTAGGAATAGTCTTAGACAGGAATCTCAATTATAAATCTCATATCGGTCTGCTAACTGGACGAGTTCGCAAACTGATTTACATCTTTAAAACTCTTCGGTATATTGCCAATTCCATTGTAATACGCAGTGTCTATTTCGCACTTTGCCTATCTATTGTAACTTATTGTATTTCCTGTTGGGGCAGCGCAGCAAAAACCAGTCTCAGGCCGCTAGAAGTTGCACATTTTAAAAGTGGCCACTTTTCGTCCTATTCTTTTTCCGACCGACCAACTATACAATCACTGCAAAGTTCTAAATGTTCGGCAACACTTCATACTACAGACAGTAATTCTGCTACACCGCAGAACCCCATACCGAATTATAGAAAATAAAAAACGTAGTAAACGTCAAAAAGATGGGATATGCATTCCCGCGAGTACGCTCAACTTTTGTAAAGAGATTTTTTCATTTTCTTGGTCCGTTCCTATATAATAAAATAAACGAAAAGTGTCAAATCTACGGACTACCGTATTACAAATGTAAAAAGATTGTGCAATCGTACCTCCAAAATAAGTCATATGACGAAACAGAAAAAATCTTATCTTAACATAATCAACATGGACAAGCAAATACAGACACACACACACACACACCCTTACACACCCCGACACTCTCATACACACACACGCATTTACTTACCTTAAAATTAAAATAATTTTATTTTCATGTTTAATAAACCGTATATTAAATTTTAATTGTCTATTACAATACTCCAAAATTGTAACAGTAACATCAGAAGCACTATGTAACCTTTACGTCATTATACCTTAGGGGACCGGACGGCTTCTCCTTAACACAGGTTTTCATAACCTAGCTAGGAGAGCAGTGCTCACCCACACGTAGATATAGTACTTATTTTGTAAAACTGTTTTTTTTTTTTAACGTGTACTACAATGCTTTGTTTTGAGTAAATAAATATTTATTATTATATTAATTGAAGAATGACTGTTCAGTTTGGTGGTCAATCTAATAACAGGCAAATTCTGTGGAATGCCCTTCTGATTGTACCTGACTGTACATTAATGTCCGCTACGCGAGCCTCTCCGTCAGGTCCCGCGGAAAGCTTCAGAATTCGTCCCAGCGGCCGTGAGCTGCAGGTAGCGCGTCGTCCTCACGATGAACCCTCTGAGAGCGCGCGTGTGAGCGTTGCCACCGCTTCTTTTTGGTGCAACTGGGAAATGTATTCCTTATTAAAGCGTCTCCAAAAATGCTGGCGCAGTAGTTCGATTCGTTGATGCCTCGGCAGCTGTGATGGGTTGCAGTCGGACATCTGTGGGTAAGGTATCACAGTTAGAGTACGACCGATTAGAAAATGGAAGGGGGTGAGACCTGATAGATCAGTGGATCGGATGAAAGAGGTGTGAGTGGCCTCGAATTAAGGATGCCTTCTATAATAATGTGTACATTTCTTCATATTATGTGAGGTGTGCCAAGCCTAGAACTCTTTTGAGGTGGTATTTTACTGATTTAACAGTACTTTCCCACAGGCCTCCGAAGTGGGGTGAGTATGGGGGAATGATGTGAAAGTTTATACCTTGCTCTGCAGCGCAGCTCTAAATTGACTCACTGTGTTTTTTAATAAAATTGGTGATCACCCAAGCAGCACCTACCAGATTTTCCCATTGTCTGAATACATATTATTGGGTTTGCCCCTACGAGAAATGAACCTCTTAATTGCTGCTATGTAAGACCCTGTCGTCATATCAGTGACCAACTCCAAATGCACAGCTTTGACTAAAAAACAAATGAAAATACAAATGTATGATTTAATTAGTACACTTCCACGCCCTTTACGGTTATTAATCATGATTGGCCTTGCATAGTCTACACCTTCGTCGCTGAATACAAAAGCATGCAGTCTCTGCTCAGGTAACGGCCCCATTATGGGAGTTATAGTTTTCCCCTGAAACCGTTTGCATGTTATACATGATTGTGTCGTCTTTCTAGCTAGATTACGACCTGAAATTGGCCAAAATAGTTGACGTATGTGTGATAGCAACAGTTGTGGGCCAACGTGTAAAAGTTATGTGATATGTTGAAAATATGATTTTAGTAATATGATGAGCTGGATGCAAGAGGATAGGAAATTTCCTATCGTAATTGTATGGCGAAAATGCCAACCTTCCGCCCACACGAATGAGTTGATTATCCCCTAGAGAAGGGTTAAGTGAATTTAACTTACGTTTAGCAGGTAACTTATTATTGTTTAATAACAATTCTGTGGTCAAGCTGTGGTTATCATCATTCCTTAGAAAGTCAGGCACTGAAAACCATAAATGAGTCTGTAGTAATTGATTTGCATTTGTACACTTTGTTATAATGTTGCCATGTCACGCCCCAAAACGCCCACCCTTCACCAGTTCCTAGTGCCTTTAGCTGGGAAGAAGAAGTGGCGCAACAAACTCCCCAGCGGCACAGCTGTCTGTTAGGTTAGAAAAAAATGATTCTATTCAATAGTATGCAAAATAATTTACATTACGCAATACAAAACATAATTTAAATTATTAGCCGTATGTTAGCTAGCTCACGCCAATATACCAACTAAAAACATCGAGAACTATACTCGAGAAATAAAAACTTTTTACAAAAAAAAAAACACTACAAAGCGAAAAATAACTTTAATTTCGGAAGTCGGTGTATTTGGTTTTAAATTTTCGTTTTTTGCCACCGACTTCCGAAATTAAAGTTATTTTATTTTATTTCTTAAGGAAACTTACAGCTAGGATACAAATAGTTGATAGTTAGTGAAAGAAGGCCAATTTTTCGCTTTGTAGTGTTTTTTAGGGTTCCGTAGCCAAATGGCAAAAAACGGAACCCTTATGGATTTGTGATGTCTGTCTGTCCGTCCGTATGTCACAGCCACTTTTTTCCGAAACTATAAGAACTTTGCTGTTGAAACTTGGTAAGTAGATGTATTCTGTGAACCGTATTAAAATTTTCAAATAAAAAAAACAATAAATTTTGGGGGTTCCCCATACTTAGAACTGAAACTCAACAATTTTTTTTCATCAAACCCATGTGTGTGGGGTATCTATGAATAGGTCTTCAAAAATTATATTGAGGTTTCTAATATAATTTTTTTCTAAACTGAATAGTTTGCGCGAGAGACACTTCCATAGTGGTAAAATGTGTCCCCCCCCTGTAACTTCTAAAATAAGAGAATGATAAAAATATATGATGAACATTGCCATGTAAACTTCCACCGAAAATTGGTTTGAACGAGATCTACGAGTAGTAAGTAGTTTTTATTCAATACGTCATAAATCGTAAACCGTAATTTACCTTTCATTCAATGTTACTTGCTGCTACGGAACCCTTCACGGGCGAGTCCGACTCGCACTTGGCCGCTTTTTTGGAAGCCTGTTGATTATTTTTTTGTAAAAAGTTTTTATTTTTCACTTCTTAGTTGTGGTACCCCACCCACACAAATTCAAATACCACTACCTGCTATGTACCTAAATAACAGTGACAGGACCTTATCATATCATCCACATACTAAGTGGAAAAAAAATAAAACGTATTATTGAACCCAATTTAAAAACTATACAAGCAAAGTTAATAAAATTATATCGACGGTTAAAAGGAAATGTTCAGGAGAGCCGTTCAAAGTTTAAAATTTTTGAAAAACTGACGTATTTTTGTCATTTATTAAGTTCTCAATGCCAACATCGTCTTAGATAAAGAGGTGCTGGAAACTGTAAACTCGGCAGTTTTTCTGGGCATTACAGTAGATTCCAAACATTAGTGGGGCCCACATATATCGAGCCTAGCGGGAAGGCTTAGTTCGGCCGCCTACGCCGTCAGGAAAGTAAGACATTACACTGACGTTGATACAGCTTGGTTAGTCTATTTTAGTTATTTTCATAGCGTTATGTCCTACAGTATTCTGCTATGGGGCAAAGCTGCTGATATTCGAAATATATTTGTCCTTCAAAAACCAGCTGTTCGAGCAATTTACCAGCTAGATGCCAGAGTTTCTCTGAGAGATTTTTTCAAAGATATTGGTGTCCTCACAGTAGCATCTTAATTCAGCTTCGCTAAAATCTTATACAACGTGCCGCTACAATGGCGACCTTAATTCAAAACACGGGTAGGGCTAGTGGCCAGTAATCATAAAAACATAATAAGAAAAAAATATCGTTAATTATAAAATTCAAATTTTCAAACGCTTGCCGACATAAGGCTCTCCCTTTCCTTCAATTCGCCTTCTCTTTGCACGTTATTCGTTTTTAACCGACTTCCAAAAAGGAGGAGGTTATATGATCGTAGCGTATGTTTATTTTTTATTATTTTTTTTATTATGTTTGTCCGCCGATTTCTCCGTCATTTGTGGACTGATTTTGAAAATTATTTTTTTGTTTGAATGGGTATGCTCTCAAATTGGTCCCATATAAATGTTATTAATTTTGCATGGGTAGTTTTTGAGTTAGCTACAAAATACGTATTTTTTTCCAACTTAGTATGTAGATGATATGATAAGTTCCTGTCACTGGTAGCAGATAGTGGTATTCAAATGTGTGTGGGGTAGGTACCACAACAAAAAAATGAAAAATAAAAACTTTTTACAAAAAAAACAACAGACTTCCAACAAAAAAAACACTACAAAGTGAAAAATAACTTTAATTTCGGAAGTCGGTGTCTTGGGTTTTGTATTTTCTATCTCAGCGGCGCGAGAGCGGCGTGTTCAAATGCATAGATTTATATGTAATTGGCCTCGAAAGCAGCGGCGCGGGGAGCGAGCGGTTCCATATAAAACTATGCGTTGCCGCGCCGCCGCCGCCGCCGCCGCCGCCCCGCTGCCCGCAAGATTCGAGGCAGAGGCCTAAAACCATAGACTTCTTATAGGTTTTCCTGTAATCTATGAGTAAAGAGTCTTACTATGTATTTTTTAAAATTGTAGGTCTTGTAAGTTCGGAGATAAGGCCCATTAATAAGGAAAATTTACCATTCCCCCCGGAGATAAGGGTCCCCCTTATGGGAATGGTAAATTTTCACCGAATTTCTTAAATATCTTTAAAAGTTTTTATTTTAAAATTACATAAAAAATATGTTTAAGATCCTCGGAACAAGCCCTTTTATTTGATATGTCACGGTACCTACTGTTATCAAAACTTTATTCAAAATTCATTAATTTACGTTACACGTTCGTGTTTGGGTCACAGAAATACATGTGTATTTCAACTTAATCGGTCCATTAAATTCGGAGCAAATTGGCTGTGACAGACAGACACACGAGTGATCCTATAAGGGTTCCGTTTTTCCTTTTGAGGTACGGAACCCTAAAAACATAAACATTGTCTTGAGTTAATCACAGCGACCAACTATTCTTATCATTTAAGTAGTCGTTGATACAATAGTATGCCTTTGAACAAAGGATGGATTTTACTTTAGTTTTAAGCGCATTCAAAGGCAAATCTAGCAAAGAAGAGGGTAGCTTGTTATAAAAGGTTATAATACCAAGCCCAACAATTGAGTTATGAACCTTATGAAGCCGGTGAAAGGGAGCTCGTAGTTTGTCCTTATTTCTAGTGTTAACATTGTAAATATCACTGTTTTTAGTGTATAAGTGTATATTTTGCCTAATATACAACGTGGCGCTTTAATGGTGACATTAATTTAACACAAGTATACGGATTAGCGTTTTCATTTTATGAAAATATTTTAATTTCATTAAACGTTATTATTTATTGTTTTATTTACGATTTTCTAAAATATCATCTTGAAGCAACCTGTACTTAAGAGGGAACAGGGCCTGCGATTCTCCATACAAATGTATTCCCTTTTTTTCTTCCTGAATAATGCCTCTAGAGCAATAATTTTTTTTCTTAAGATCAAGGTCTGCTGTAGACACATCCCTGTTATTTCCTTTTTTCAGCAACTTATTGGTAAAGAAAATATGACCCTCCAAACAAAAATGCCCCATTTTTACCGCCGTGATTAGAGGACTACCAGACAAATTTAAAAAAATTTAATATAAAAGAAAATGATAGGAACCTCTTTCTTAAAATTTTAATGTAAAAAATAATTGAATCGGCTCAGTTTTCGAGGAGAAAAAAAGGGGAATACCAAACGTCGATTTCGTAATTTTTTTTGTGATATAAGTCGGTCTGAACTGCAGCTGTCCCTATCGCACTCTACGGGGGCAGACTTGAAGTAAGACGACGGCAATAGTTTCTTCGAATACCTATTTTTCGAATTCCTCGCATGCCCTGTTTCCTCTTAACAACTGTAGCGCAGAGGTCATTTATCGGGGTCACGGATCATAACATCGCATCAATGAAAATAAAAACTTTTTAGTCGGTTGTTTTTTTTGTAAAAAGTTTTCCTTTTTTACTTGTTGTATCTACCCCACCCACACACATTCGAATACCACTACCTGCTACCAGTGACAGGAACTTATCATATCATCTACATACTAAGTTGGAAAAAAATACGTATTTTGTAGCTAACTCTACCCAAGCAAAGTTAATAAAATTTATATGGGACCAATTTGAGAGCATACCCATTCAAACAAAAAAATCATTTTCAAAATCGGTCCACAAATGACGGAGAAATCGGCGGACAAATTTATAAAAAAAAATAAAAAAAACAAACACGCTACGATCATATAACCTCCTCCTTTTTGGAAGTCGGTTAAAAACGAATAACGTGCAAAGAGAAGGCGAATTGAAGGAAAGCGAGAGCCTTATGTCGGCAAGCGTTTCAAAATTTGAATTTTAAAATTAACGATATTTTTTTCTTATTATGTTTTTATGATTACTGGCCACTAGCCCTACCCGTGTTTTAAATTAATGTCGCCATTGTAGCGGCACGTTGTATAAGATTTTAGCGAAGCTGATTTAAGATGCTACTGTGAGGACACCAATATCTTTGAAAAAATCTCTCAGAGAAACTGGCATCTAGCTGATAAATTGCTCGAACAGCTGGTTTTTGAAGGACAAGTATATTTTGAATATCAGCAACTTTGCCCCATAGCACAATACTGTAGGACATAACGCTATGAAAATAACTAAAATAGACTAACCGAGCTGTATCAACGTCAATGTATTGTCTGTACTTTACGAGAACAGGTGTTCAAGGCCCAGAAAGGCAATACTTAATATGAAAGTGCCAGATAGTTGCGTTCCTGTGTTTAAGTCCCTCAAACTATTAACTTTCCCGGGTATGTACATTTTAGAAGTCGCAATTTTCGTTAATTGTAACATAAACCTGTTCACTGCAGTGTCAAAAGATAGGGAGACCTATAAGAAGTCAGTATACATATCTACTTCATGTTGAGAGTTGTAATACCGCATTACAAAAAAAAAAGAATATTAGTATGGGCCCAATAATATACAATAAAATACCTAACATAATTATAAATGACACAATTCAAAACTTTAAAAACAAACTGACATCATTATTAATTGTAAAATGCTATTATTCTGTGAACGACTTTCTTAATGATACTGACTTAAGTACTGAATAATTTAATGTTATTTTTTTTTGACATACCTACCTAATTATGACATTGTTTCAATTTATTTAAGTTTATTCCTATTGTGTTTATTGTATTACAGATAATTATGTAAATTAATGTTATATTAAATGAATGTAGGTACCTGGTGCCGACAGTGTTCCATTTGATGAAAAAAAATTCCCTCTGCTGTTTATGGTATTTATCGATCAAGGGATGCATTTATAATGCACGAGTAAAACACCCACGTGTCCATTTCAAAATACTTTTTTTTTTTTTAATGATTTAGTTTAGGTGACCTTTTCATTAAAAAAAATTCAAATTAATTCTGAGAACGTAACTGTACAAGATATTTATTTAATATAAATTTATTTTGATAGAGCATCTTTGGACGCATATTTTCCAGTTTTTATTTTTGGAAAATCACCTCCGGATACCGAGTAATTGTTTTTTTTTTTCAAATTTTAGTTTTTATTTTTTTTCTCCCTAAAAACTCAAAAGTGCGACTTGACACTAGCACAGAAATATTGCTCGTAACATAGCCTATCAATACTCAAACTCAAACTCAAACTCAAAGCATTTATTTCAAATAAACCAATTACAGGCACTTTTGAATTGTCAAGGGGTCGGTCAGTCAGAAAGATGAAGCTAGTTGCCCATTCCAAAGCGTAGTAGGTACCTATGGAGAAGAACGGGCAAGAAACTCCACGGACACTCTTTTAAATCAGAATATGGTTACAAAATTTTGGGTACATCATTCATGTTGAAGTTATACATGTGAGAACGATGCAGAACGTTAAAAGCGTCCGTAATAGAAAATAAAACAAATAATACAATTCAAAAATTAAATTAAAATAAGCCATGTCAGCTAAGAGATGACCAGTCCCTACTGACAGCGCCCGTTCACGAACATGACGCATGGATTAGCACCATTCAGCTCAACCATTTTGAAGGGAGCTAAATGATCCAACACACACGCCACCGTCAGCGAGACATTAGAGTGAGCATGACATACTCTCAGCCGCCAGGGCACATTCAAGTCAATGAAAGACGTACCTAGTAAATGGTAGCTTTATAGTAGGTACATAGTACTCACACGTGTTATGCAATTATACAATGCTAAGCGATTGAATCTATACAATGCAAATAGTTTTTAAAAATCTTCAGCAGTTCCAACAGTATTTTCAAATGCTAATCAATTAGTTTATGCGCCCTTGTGGAGCAGGACCAGCGTTCGGCCAAGCACTTATATCAGCGATGTAATCCCCCAACTTATAATATGCTTGGCTGCATAGTGTGCGTTTTATATAAGATTTAAATTTCGTTTCATTCAGCTGAAGATAAAAAATGAATGATAAAAAAGTCACGTCGCACTATTGCGGTTTTTGGGAAGAATACGCCATTTCGTTCTAAGGTCAAATAATACAACATAGGGTTGTCGCAAAAGGTCAAAAAGTTTTCTTTTTTTTGAGCTGGTGTACAAGGAATAAATAAGAGACATCACTGTCATACTTATCATATCGCAAGCCCGAATCTATGTCATCCCGAATCAAGGCACAAAGAATTTTGTATACAACGCGAACGAAGTCGCGGGCGGATACTAACAGGCGCATTATATAAAAAAAGTGATTTGTATGGATAAGCCGCAGCTTATTCATACAAATCGCTTTCGTTGCTCATTGTTAACGGACAGTCATCGTCATCATTGGATGAATCTTCTTCATCATCATTGGATGGATCTTCATCGTCCACCTCTGCCAACTGCAAGTTTTCTTGGTGAATAGGTTTTAAAAGTTCACGTACAGCTTCTGGTAGACAAAGCCGCTTAGAATACCTTCGACGTTGATTGAGATGTGCCATAGAAATGAATGGATCCGATGATTCTAGTGCACGGTGAAAGAGGTCGATCATCGTTTTTCTCCTGTTCATTTTGCGACAGTGGTGTTCCCTATCTGAGCGCCAGAATTTGTTACGTGACTCAGCCGCTTGCTCTGATAACATTCCGACAGGAAGTGAGCAGGATTCAATAATCTCTTCACCGTGTACTAGAATTTTGTGTACAGTAACAGTCATCGGGTGCCAATTATACGACTGGACGTACCTTTCCGCTAGTGTGCGGCAAAAAATGCCAAACTTTTTAGCATTTATGGGCAACTCACAGGATATGGTGACAAAGATAACATGCAACCCATCGACTAACCATGCTTCCAGACCTAAAATCTCAGTAAACATGTCACGGAATTTGTCTGATAGTGCTGTCCGGGCCGAATTACCATCATTCGTGGTTCCGGCATTAGGTTTTACCACGTCCACTAACAATCCAATCTTCGATCTTATTTCAGCCTGAATGCGTTTTTTTCGTTGTTCAACTATTAGGCTTTCGTTACTGCCCTTATTGATTCGCCATTTTTGTACTAAAGGATCGTTTTTATAACTTAAATGCAACAAAAACTCAAAAACGCGTATCCATGCATGAACAGGATTAATACCGTGTCGCATGTTTTCTTTTATGGTTGGTTTAGTATAAGATGTTCCCAAATCATTGAACTGGCTTGCCGTAAGCTTACAAAATGGGCATCTTAACTGTGAAGACGTTCCAGTAATAATGTTAAGAACTTTTCTATCTATCACGCTCAAGGTTAAGTCATAAACGAAACATGTTATGTTGTGACCTTCTGAAGTTTGTGTAGTTATAGGTGTCAAACTTTTGATCTGTTCTTCTACACAGTTTTTTTCGGAGAGAATGAGGTCACTGGTTTCTTTTTTATACTGTATGTGCAGTGGTCGACATAATCTGTACGACTGGGGTGTAGGATTGAGCCAGGCAATGAAATGATTGTCGGCTACGATACGTAACGGTACAAAAGTAGTGGCGAAAAGGCTGTTTTCGTTGATGGAAATATCTTCTGATTGCGGGAAGCACTGTTTGTATAAAGCTTGGCCTGTACTGCCATCGAAACCCCAGGATCCCTCAAATACGCATGCGACTTCTTGCTTGCCTCTTCTATTGCAATATTCGATGAAACTGTCTTCATAACTTATGACAATACGTTGGAAAGTGTGTGTCAGTAGCCCTTGTAAAGAAACTGATGCTCCCACTTCAGAAACTTGTATGTTCTCTGTTAGATAGCATGATTTTCTTGCATTTAGAACTTCATGATAAGATGGATAAGCAGGGTATCCTCGACTATACAAATCCTGCCGCATGAGTTTATACGTCTCCACACTCAGTTTCCTATCGATAATGACACCCAAAGCTTCCTCTAGTGTGTAAGGTTTTGTGACCGCAGAAATCTTTTTCAAAACCACGGAAGCTCGTTTTGGTGACTTTAAACAGGTTGTTATTATTTTTTCTAAATCTTTATATGACTTTTAAATCTTTATATGCGTTATCTTTGTTCTATCGTCTGTGGAGACCGTAGAAGCAAAAGTTTTATCACTTTGCTCTGTGGTTCACTCTCTAGTGTCTCCATGATTCGTTTTCTGCTTTGAAGATCTTGTTTATAACTCATACTAGGAACACTGGTTGCTTCTGGAAGTGGTGAAATACTGCATACCACTCTCTTGAACTCATGTGGTATGTCGTCGATGAACTGTTTGTTCAAGAAAACGCCATGCTTGTTCTTGAACCTTTTTTGTTCCTTCGACATTCCTTATAATATGTCATGGCTTAACCGAGAAATGGTTTAGCAACTTCGCCTATGAGTCTATCTTTTTCGCTAGACGAGAGGTCTTTGAGGTGCTGACCCATTTCTCTGAAAACGACGGTTGTCAATTCCAAGGATTTTAGGTCGTCAGGTGACCCGTTCTTCTTATATTTTTTGCTTTCTGCGTAAAAGCATTCAAAAATCTGTAATCGCGTACAACCTCCTTGCATATTTGCGGATACTTCCGGAGTTTGAGAAGTACCGGCTGTGGCGCAGTCCACAGCATCGTTTTCCACTCGCGTACCAACATGAGGGTTGGCGCCCTCATGCCCCCTTGCATTAAGTCCTCCGGTCGGGGCCCGGATGGACATCCCTCAGCAAGTTGGGTAAGCCCCTGCTGAGGCAAAGTGGCGCCATGGGTCTGTAACGGCTCCATGGTGCCTCACCCCCGTTTCTCCAAGTCACATGTATTAACGCGGGGTTTTAGCAAAAGCCTAACGAGGGTGAACCTCTTCCCGCGATACGTGTGTCCCTTCATCGAAAAAAAATAGTCGCCAAACGCGTGCCCATCAATAGCAAAAACGAGCCTTACAGTAGTCTCATATGATGTCTGACATGGACATCTCACTTTGATAATAAGCAATACGACTTCGACTTCGATACAATAGACTTATCCACAGACAGATCTCGGCATGAGTTGCTTAACTTGAACGGATGCTCTTGTCATCCGCTTCTTTCGATTCGTCGGTATTTTGTGTTTTTCTCCTAATTATGTACTTCTTTTCTTTTTTCTTCATTTAACATGCGTTCGTTTTCATACTCCGATGTCACTTCGTGGACAATAGTGTGGGCTATACGTTTTTTCGACTGTAATATAACTACTTTTTGTAAATGCTGTAATGTAAAACTGTTTTTTGTCCCAAATAAATAAAATAAATAAAAATTTTGGTGACCCATCCAAAGACAGAACTTTTTTTTAAGTTGTGTCTGTTAAGTACTAACAAGTGTTTGTGTTCCTGAATGACTATTAATAGTGTTACTAACCGCTTGTGAACTAGAAAAACTAAAACTAACCCACTAAATGATTCCCAGATAGTCAAGATGTTACACATTAAAAAAAAAAAAGGAAAAGGTGTTCCAAGCATTTCATTGGATTTTATGTCTAAATTAGATTAGCTATTGTAATATAGAAAAAAAATATAACTCAAAACAAAATAAAATGAATTAAGGTCAAATACAGTGACAACCCTAACACTATATTTTGAACTTCAATTCCTTCTAAAAACCGCGATAGTGCGAAGTGACTTTTTTATCATTGATAGGCTATGTTACGAGCAATATTTCTGTGCTAGTGTCAAGTCGCACTTTTGAGTTTTTAGGGAAAAAAAAAAAATAAAAACGAAAATTTGAAAAAAAAACAATTACTCGGTATCCGGAGGTGATTTTCCAAAAATAAAAACTGGAAAATATGCGTCCAAAGATGCTCTATCAAAATAAATTTTTATTAAATAAATATCTTGTACAGTTACGTTCTCAGAATTAATTTGAATTTTTTTAATGAAAAGGTCACCTAAACTAAATCATTACAAAAAAAAAGTAGTTGAAATGGAAACGTGGGTGTTTTACTCGTGCATAATAAATGCATTCCTTGATCGATAAATACCATAAACAGCAGAGGGAAATTATTTTCACCAAATGGAACACTGTGGCGACTATTGTTCATCTGTAATGCCTACCTTAAAACAATTTATCATAATTGCTATTCATTTTATATTAATTCACTCGTGTTATAATAATGTTGCATACCTAATATAAGATAGATTGTACAAGGATCACCCATATTTTAACTGTTACATCTTATTTACTGTACCTGCAATCTATGCAAATAAATTTTTACTTTACTTTACTTTCCTGACGGCGTATGCGGCCGAACTAAGCCGTCCCGCTGGGCTCGATATATGTGGGCCCCACTGAAGTTTGGCATCTACTGTAATGCCCAGAAAAACTGCCGAGTTTACAGTTTCCAGCACCTCTTTATCTAAGACGATGTTGGCATTGAGAACTAGATTATTTTTCGTAAATCAATCCGCAACCACTAACAGTGCCCTGTTTACATCGTCAAAATCTTGACTATTCCTGTCTACTTTAAAAATAAGAGAATCTGTAAACAGTACAACTTCACAGACACCTTTTAAATAGAATGGTAAGTCATTAATATACACTAAGAACAAGAATGGAGCCAGTATTAAGCCTTGAGGTACACCTAACTGAACTGGTAGCCTGGAAAATTTCACACCATTAACATCTACACATTGGAACCTATTATGTAAATAAGAATTTATAACGTTGAGAGCTTCGTTTTGCATACCGTTATGACGTAGTTTACGCAAAAGCGTGTCATGGTACACACGGCTACACATCAAGCTATTCTTTTCCAGTTTATGCTGATCTCGTTGTATTTCCGTATAATGTGAGGTCAGCTAATACTGGAAATGTACAGCTTGATGTGTAGCCGTGTGTACACGCAATCAAAGGCTTTGGAGAGATCACAGAAAACCCCAATAGCATTTTGCGAGTTCTCCCATATATTAAATATGTGTTTCAGCAGAGCAACACCCGCATCTGTAGTCGAACGACCTTTTGTAAAGCCATATTGTTCATTATGAAGGAGGCTATTTAAATTAAAATGTCTTTTTAAAGCATACAATTTGAACCCAACCCAAGCACTCTAGGTCTGTTGGTTGCGAAGATGCATTTGCTAAGATACATAGCGGCTGAAGTTCCTAGAGAAAGTGTTTAACAAGAGAGTTGATATTGAGCCCCTTACCATATTCCAGACAGTCTGCGTCACAAAACAATCAAATGAACAAAGATACCTACCTAAAAAGGCGTCCTTAAGGTATTTTTTTTTAAACTGAAACAATTGCCAGCATTTCGCAGTTTTTGGAGCACCATGGGAGTAGCACAAGGTTTTCAGGGTTGCAAACTTGGGTATAAACTACTCTCAGGGGACCTAACAACACATAAAAAAAAATCGTAGTTACATGCGCGTTTGCGATGTTTGATGTTGTTGTTGTTATTCATTACAATATACCTGCCAATACCGTTCACGACAAAAACCAATAAAACAGTTTAACTGATAGATATAACAAAATCTAACTCGAACAATATTCAAACCACAATATCTGAAAAGCTCATTAAGTAGCAAGATCTCGCCATAGAAATTAAAACCCAATCGGATGCACAAACCGTTCATAGTTTCCCCATTGTTCTTTCATTTACTGGTGTGATACCAAAATCTCTCACACAAAGCCTTAACACCTACAGATGCCTGCTCACACCCTTCACATGCTCTAAAAATTTCATTTATTTACGTTACACGTCCGTGTTTGGGTCACAGAAATTTGTATGTGTACGAAATTTCAACTTGACTTGTGACTTCTTGAAGTTTAAATTGAAGAGGTCAAAATATAAATCCAAGATGGCGGCTGCGAAAATTTTAAAACTTTTCGTCATGGGTGTCGTTTTCATAGCTTTCGATATTTCAATATTTTCGCAGCCACCATCTTGGATTTACCTTTGGACCTCTCTATCAGCTTTAGCACCTTCGAAAGCTATGAAAACGAGCGAACTTGTCCTACTTACAGTGAAATGTTGCAGTTTGTTAACCCCACACTAATTGTACATTATTACTTTATAACATATTATTTTTACACAACGTAACATAACATCACGCCTTGTTTCCCCGAAGGGTTGGACAGAGGTGTCCCTGTAGCAGGTACAGCAGGTATATTATTTTTAGTAGCAATAAAACCTTTATAACAATCAGTAGTTTACTCGTTCAATATAACATTCCAATACACAACATCAACATAACATTTTCACTGTTGGGAGTTACGCCCCAACATTTGGTCCTTCGAGCAATTTAGTGTTGTGTGATTTATATATTACGGTCGGTTGGACTGGTCTCTCACAAGCGAGTCGCCCCAGTAACCAATTGAGAAGGCGCATATCGTAGAAGAGAAAGATTGCACAATACCAAGAACCAGGAGTGTGGAGCAACAGTCTAAGCTCGGAACAGAAGAGTTCATCTTGAAGTCAACAAGAAAAACAACATGACGTCAGCTGATTCATACAAGAATCAGAACGAACTCTATGACAACATAAAGAATATCGGAAAAAATATCAAGAAAGATGGTTGGGACAGGAAAAACCCCGACTATTTCAAACGCCGTATGGCAATGTTGGGAAACTTGTGGTCAGAATACCAATTCAATCACGACCGCCTGTCTACCGAACAAAGTGTAAGTCATCCCTACTTTAAGAATGACTGCTATAGTCAAACGATGCAGTGCTACAATGAAGTAAAGGAGCTTATCCTTCAACAACACTAACAACTCACGACCCTTGCTCGTTCTCCAAGGGAGCCATCGGTACAAACAAAAAAATTGGGAGGTGCCAACCTACAAACAGAGGAAGGTACCTTACGTCAGACAAAACAGGAACAAGAAGCCTTGAAGAGTGAGGTGGCAGAACAAGCTAGGGTTGCCAATCAAGATAAACAAAACAGAGAACCATCACCTCCTCCTACTCGGCAAGAACAACAAAACACTGCGAAAAAGGATACGGGATCCAATAGCAAGCTGGACGATATGATGCGCAAAAAGACGGCAAACTTCAAAGCCTTCATGAGAGCAGTTGCGAACATAAACGTGGAGTTTCTATCTGAAAAATGGGAATTTCAAGACGCTCTGCAAACATTACAAACGCGCTGGTCAGCAATTGACAACCTTCACTGGGAGATAGAGTGTGAAATCAACGGAAAGAAGATGATAGTGTACGAAGAACGCTACACCAGGTATGAAAACCAATTCAATGAACTGAAAAAGGCTTTGAATACAAAAATGTGGTCCGGCGCTCATCGTGAAAAAACAACACCGAAATTAGACATTAGACACCAGTCTTCTACGGTAACTACAACCAGTGGATCCCATTTAAAGACCTTTTCACGGAAGCAATACACAGCAACAATTCCCTTTCATCTGCTCAGAAGATGCAGTTTCTGAAGAGTAAAGTGCAAGGAGAAGCGGAACGCTTGATTCAACACCTACAGATAAGTTCGGACAGCTACCTCGTGTATTGGGATATCCTCAATCACCGATATAACAATGAAAAACTTATCTTCACATCGCACATCAACATGATTTTCAATCTACCAAACATGCAACAACAGTCAGTGACCCAAATAAAGAAAATCCATGACGTCAGCATAGAATGCTTACATGCGATAAAGAATTTAGGAGTGGATGTCGAAACTTGGGATCCGATTCTCATACATATATTATCGCAGAAATTAGACGCAGACACACATTTAGAGTACAATGACTCGCTGAAGAATTGCCGAACGCTGCCAATACTGAAAGATTACATCGTTGGAAGCATCGCGCCGCAAACAAGAACACAATCAAAAACCAAATACGTCATCGAGTCAACATCAAAATTCTTCGTACTCTAAAAAACAATACAGCAGTAATCAAGCAACTAGCAACAAGAAAATTACGAAATCGTTCCATGCGTCAACATGAAATGCCCTCTTTGCGATGACGAACATGACATGTGCAATTGCGGAAAGTTTTTAGAAATGCCTAATGACTTAAAACTTAGTACAGTCAATAAAATGAACCTTTGCGTAAATTGCCTGTTCAGCCATAACGGAAAAACATGTACGTCAGTTTACCGATGTCGCAAGTGCGCGGGTCAACATAATACATTGATACACGATGCATGTATTAACAAAACAGAAAAACAAACAAATTCTTCCCATGTATCAAAGGATGATGATACTACGGAGATACTACTAGCAACCGCTCTTTAGTAAACACAGAAACAGCTGATGGGACCCAAATCAAGTTGCGAGCTCTCATCGATCAAGGGTCTCAGATATCTTTGATCACGGAACACGCCAGGACGCCGAATAGTGTTCTAGCTAGTTTTCCAACTCCGTCAAAGTAGCCTCGTTTTTGTCTTGAATGTTGAGACAGCAGCATGGAGTTGTAGTTTTCCAGGTGGCGCAGTTCATGACGTATAGGTGACTGACAACAGGTTCGCACGGCATGTACTCGTGCACTATTCTTTGGCATAGGCTATCAATTTGGTTAATGTAGATGTTGATGTTCTTTGGAGCTTGCCAGTACGAAGTTAGGTTAGTCCATTCATCGTGTATGAGTTGTAGTTTTCCAGCTTCATCAAAGTAGATCGGTTGGTTATTCAGTATGGATGTCAATTTATAGTTGCTTGTGATGGGTGCTGATTGTACAATGCCCATCATTCCTATCATAGTTATAAGAACAAAAGACAGTAGACTTTTCTTGTCGGCTCTTGTGCCCTTTCTTCTCTGACTTGTGTTCGTTTCTCTCGCGTCAGTGTTTGTGATGTTCGCGGTTTCATTCGTGGCTGGCTGGTTTTCTTGTATTGGTAATGGCGACAGTTTGACAGCAGGTCGTTTTATCATTCCTGTCTTTGTTTTGATAGTTGCTACTCGTACTAAACCGTCTTTGCCAGGGTGAGTTTCCATTACTCGTCCCATGGCCCATTTTCCAGGCGGTAAGTTTGTCTCCTTGATTAGTACTACATCATTAGTTTTGAGGTTTTGTGTTTCTTTGTTCCACTTGCATCGAGTCTGTAATGTGTTTAAGTAATCGTTGGACCACGCTTTCCAGAACTGATCCTGCATTTGTTCCGTTAGTTGCCATCGTTTTCTCAAATCCATCTTTCTGTCGTCAGGCTCCGGTTGAGGTAATGACAACGTAGCACTGCCGGTTAGAAAGTGGCCTGTAGTAAGAGTATTGTAAAATTCGTCTGGATCTTCTGTTAGCCGACACAGGGGCCTTGAGTTCATGCAAGCTTTGATTTTTGCTAGTAAGGTGGTGAATTCTTCCCAAGTAAGTTTTTGTTCTCCTAAAACTCGCCGCAGGGGCGTTGAAGTGCCGCTGAACTTCTAGTTTCCCGATCTCATCGAAGAACTCAGGAGAAAGAAGCTTTTTGAAGTTTATGAAATCCTCTTTCAGCACTTTGGATGCTCCAGTAAAGTTAGTGCCATTGTCTGAGGTAGGAGGGTACATGTGTGCAGGCGTTCCGAGCCGAGCACACATTCTTTGAAACGCCGCAATAAATGCTTCCGTGCTTAGTTCCGAAACTAATTCAATATGTACATATTGAATTAGTTGCGGAAGCATTTGCCTATATCGCCGTTTTTGTTTGTATGGCTACTAAAGCTGTATAAAAACGGCGATATAGGCTTTTGAGGTCTTCACTCCTCTGCCTTTGTTAAGCTTCACGTCTACGTGACCAGTAAAGTCAACACCGGTGTGAGTGAATGGACGACTTGGTGTTATTCGTTGTTTCGGCAGATCAGCCATAAGTTGAGCGTTTGCAGTTGAGTTGAAACGATGACACCTTACATCTTACACAGCGGCGTATTTTTCCCCTTTACAGATGCTATCCAGTACCATTGCCGTAGGTAGGTCAGAGTGAGTCGGGCTCCGCCATGAAGTGTGTTCAGGTGTGCTTGTTCGATAAGTAGTTCGGTGTAGCGACTGGAGTTGGGTATAATTGCTGGATTTTTCATATTTGCAGGTAGAACAGAATGTTGAAGTCTTCCGCCTACGCGAATTATTCCCTGTTTATCCAGTAATGGTTTTAATTTATAAATATTGCTTTTAGGCGACACAGTTTGGTTTCGTTGTAATTGTTTGTATTCTTGCGCAAACTCGCTTTGTTGGACATATTTCAATATGTATTCTGCTGAGTATTTTAGGTCGTTTGTTGTTAAGTGTGTAGTGCTTGGTCGGCATTTTTGCTTTAGCGTTGTAATATATCGCAATATACGTGCAGCAATTCTTGTGATTCGTGTCAAAGAACTGTGGTTATTTAACAGATTACAAACAAAGTTTTCAGTGTTGTAGGTTCGCGCTCTGATGTTTTCAGGTTCGATTCTGCGCGCAACATTTGTAGTTATGTAGTAGTTTACGTTACGAGGAATTTCTGGCTCTGCGAAGTCTCTTATAAACGTGGGTCCGTCCCACCATAATTTGAATCCCACTAGTTTGTTCGGTAGCAAGCCTCTTGAAGCGCAGTCAGCAGGATTAAGTTCCGACCGTACGTAATACCATTGTTGAGATGGAATTCCGGCTTTTGTCTTTTCCACTCTATTGGCTACGTATCTTTCCCATCTTGAGAGGTCTCCCTGAATCCAAGCTAGGACAACTTTAGAGTCACACCAGCTGTAGGCTGATAAGTTATGTTCCGTTAGTGATTTCTTCACCTTGTCCATGAGTTGAGCTGGAAGTAGTGCGCCGCATTTGAACTATGTCTAGGTAACGAAGTTTTTTGTGTAATCGGAACCACCCTGGTCTTTGACACTAGCAAGGTAGTCCTGGGATTGCCCTTTTCGTCTATTGCTCGGCTGTATATGACACAAGCGTATGCTTTCTCGCTTGCGTCGCAAAATCCATATAGTTGTGTAGTTTTCTGCGTACTGCCAATCCATCTGTTTATTTTAATGTTTTTGATGGAATGCTGGTCATTGTTTAGCTGCCAGCCCCAAAGTTTTCATTGTTCCAGAGCTTTTGAAGTCAAAAATATCCTTTGATATTTGATCTTCATCCAAGTGTCGTAAAAGCTCAGGATCGTTGCTTGACCACTTGCGTAAATTCATTCCTCCTCCTTTTAGTAGTTCGATTATAGTTGTTTTGGATTTCCCTTGCTTGCTCGATGGAATTGTGACCACTAATGAGGTCATCGACGTAGAAGTGATTTTGCAGTATTTCAGCAGCCTTGGGGTATTTGTGACCATCATCATAGGCTAGTTGTTTTAGTGTTCGCATCGCTAGCCAAGGAGCACTCTTTGTTCCGTATGTCAATGTTTGAAGTTGATATTCTTTTAAAACGTCTATTGGTTGACTTCTCCAAATAATTTTTTGTAGGTGCTGCTGTTCAGAATGACACCATATGGAACGGTAAATTTTTTCTATGTCCGCTGTGTAGACGTATTTGTAGCCCTGCCATTGTAGTATTAATGCCTGGATGTCCTTTTGCAGGTTAGGGTTCTATGACATCGTTAAGGCTACAACCCCCCGTGGTTTTCTGTGAAGCATTAAAAACTGCTCTCAGTTTAGTTGTAGTTGAGTGTTCTCTTAGTAACCCATGATGCGGCAGGAAAACTTGACCTTTGGCGAGTGTCGTGTTTGAAAGCTTCATATGACCCAATTCGATATATTCGCGAACAATGTCTTTGTACATTGAAGCGAGTTTGGAATTTCTCTCAAATTTCTTTTCCAGTTGCAAAAATTGCGAGATTGCAATAGATTTTGATTGTCCTAGTTTTTCTTCGTAGCCAGCGATCATTGGCATTTTCACAATATATTTTCCGTTGGAATCTCGTTCAGTGGTAGTTTTGTAGTAAGCTTCACACCAGTTATCTCTTGATGTATCTTCATCATTTTGGAGGATGTCTTCAGTTTCCAAAAATGTCTTAAAAAAAAAAAAACTTGTTTTCCGTTTTGAGCTTCAGGCAAATTAGTGAAAATAATTCTATTCCTACCAATCCTGAACTCATAAAACAGCTACGAATATGTTTTTCAGTCTGCACATCTGTTTTGATGAATTCGTCAAATTAAAATGTAAAAAAAACCCTACATATATTCTTCTTATCGTAAAGGGAAACATTAAAATGTTTGAACGAACCATCGCGGCGTTTGTAATTTATAGTCACATCTGGGCGAGCACGTATTTTCAAAACTTAACCTTGAAAAGCCTCGACTTGCCTCGTTGGTCTGACTTGACTGCCTCGTTGGTCTAGTGGTCGCAAGTGCTACTGCTGAGCATGAGGTCCTGGGTTCGATTTCCGGGTCGGGCAAAGTGTTATTGGGTTTTCTATCTGAAATTTCTCAGTAGCAGCTCGAAGTCTGGATTTGTGCCCGGTTGATGACAATAGGCTCGCCCCCTATTACATGGGACTTAAACATAACTGGCGAAATGTGGGTGTACCTGCTACAGGCACACCTCTGCCCAACCCTTCGGGGAAACAAGCCGTGATGTTATGTTATGTTATGTGTTAACCTTGAAAAGCATGTTTCTTCACAAAGTAATCTGTCAAACGACATTCTAAAACTATGAATGCCGCCATCCTAATAAGATCGTACTAATTAGTTTTCAAATCTACTCTAAATAAGTAATTTCAGCTTATTAAACTATATACTTACCCCAATACCTAATTACAACGTACTTTACTTTCACATCCAATAAACTCAAAACACTGTTAATCACTGTCCTATAACTACTAACAAATATTAATACTACTAGTAATGATAAACTAATGGATTCCATTAATACTGAGCGAACAAAATGCAAATTAATATGGTTCTAATGCGATCACGTCAAAAAGCAACCACACATTGTCATACGAATAATTAAATGTTTACTAATTCCGAACTCCTAGCCGAACGATTACGAAATTCAACGAAAACTACCGAATCAAATGCGTGTGCCAGAAAAAGGTGGTGCAATAGCAATAATTCCTTCTCGCTCTCGCGCGCTCGTTTTTGCTACTATGTGTCTACAATAACTCGTTACATACCGGCTTACCCGGCTCATAGAAACCGCGGTATCACGTGACCGACGTGACGTCATGATGACTTTATTTTTTGTAAGGAAATTGAATTTAGCATAAGCCGGACGCCCCTACGAGTTATTTTAGCGTAGTGTTTTGTTGTTGGGTTATTAAGACACTTTTTAATGTATGTAGGCGTTTTGTAATAGGTATTTTAATTTTATGGTGTATCAAATACTTATAATTTGATTATTCAATGACGATAGAGTGGTTGTGTTCCGAATTTCCAAAGGGAAGCCGGTAGGAATCGGCTTATATGGACATTTCGCCCCTGGTATCCAGCCTAAACGGGTCTGCTGGGCCGTCGGCGTTTGAGTATTTCCCTTTATGACCCCTTCTAGTATTACTTCAGAGTAAATATCCGCTCCCAGCAGTAAGTCTATGTTCCTTGATAAGTTAAAATCAGGATCTGCGAGTGGTAAGCCTTGTAAGTGAGGCCAGTTGCTTTTCTCGAAAGTTTTGTTCCCTAAGTTGTTCGTAATTTTTTGCATTATGAGGGCGTTAGCGGGGAATGTGAAGTCGGTGCAGTGTGATTTACATTCCAGATCTAATCGTCCTTTACAATCTCCCGAAATAGTTCCCACGCCGAAGATCGTGGCGTTCAACCTTTTTCTAGGAAGTTTCAGTCTTTGCGCCGCATTCTCTGTGACGAGGTTTACTTGTGACCCTTGGTCAAGTAAAGCTCGCAGCATTATAAAGTCTCCCGTCGACTTCTTTACTTGAATTTCGACTGTGGTTAGTAAAATTTCCGTAATGTTTTTGTTTGATAAATGGTTCGAACTATGCTGATCAGCTGTTGTTGAAGTTCGATGCTCCCGTTGTTGGTAACGCTGATCCGTATTGTAGTGATTCATGTAAGACCTCTGTGTCGGTTTTAGTGTTGTGTGATGTAATAATTTATGATGAGGTTTGTTGAACTCTTTGCAAGTTTTGTTTGACGCGCAATCGGTGTCGCTATGCTTATACAGACAATTTTTGCAAATCTGCAGTTTCCTTACTGTGTCATTTCTTTGCCGTGTGTCCATGTCGATAAACTTTGGACATTGCATTAGCACATGGATGCCTCTGCACAAAAGGATGACATTTACCGAATGACGTATGATATATTCTAGAGACTTCTTTTCTGTTGAATTCAGCTGATTTTAGCGAATTGTATCTCATTTTGTTGTTGTAAGCCGGGTCTCTGTCGACTCGTAGCTTCTTTCTGGTAACCTCTAGCCGATTCCAGCGCCATGAATTTTGACTCCAGAAAGGCTAAAAATTCACCTAACTCCGGGAGCTCCTTTGGCTGTTCTAGCTCTCTGGTGTATTCAGTGTGAGATGTTGAGTCCAATTCCTGTCCCATCAAATACACGATAATCGGATCCCAGCTGTTTAGACCGATGGAATGCAGACCATTCATACACTCGTTGATTACGTCATGCATTTTCTTCAAGATAGCGCCGTTAGCTTGGTGGACTGTCGGTAAATGCATCAAAGTATTCATTAAGTTCACAAATTTAAGTCTTCTGTTGTCATATCGTTGAATGAGTATGTCCCGACAAGCCTCATAGTTTTCTCCGCCAATTAAATGTTGAACCAGTCGTTCAGGCTTCCCTTTCAGTTTGGATTTTAAATGCTGCATTTTCTGCGACTTTGAGAACTTCACATTGTTGTGGATGGTCTCCAGAAACATATCCTTGAACGTAATCCACTGACTGTAGTTTCCAGTGAATTCTGGTAATTAAATTCTTAGCGCAGAGTTTTAGTAGTGCGTACCAGCCCATATTTTCGAGTTTAGGGACCTTTTCAGTACGTCATATTGTCGTTCTTTACTGGCGAATAGTTCGTTGTATACTTCGTTTGAACCTTTAAGAATAACCTCTAGTTCCCAGTGTGATTTTTCTACGGTTGCCCACTTGCTTTTCAGTTCGTTTAATTGATCTTGTAACTCTCATTTTTCTATTACACAGTCTACATCAATTTTCGACATTGCTCGCTCCAGTGCCTTTATGTGACACTCTTGGCGATCCAGTAGTTCTTTGGTCTTGATATCTGTTCTCTGAGGATACGGGATGACAACTTCTCCTTGTTTCCCATCAACATCCAGCAGCCGCTGCAGTATGTCCAGTCTAGTAGTTTCGTAAAGATGCTTTGATTTTTCGTGAATTTTCTCAGTAAAATATGTAATACCTTTATCCTCCCGTTCCAGAAGTAGATTGTGCCTGCTTGTGAAATCTTGCCAGAGATTTTCTAATGACACTAACCTTTGAGTTAAGTATTCTTTTCCTTTCCGAGTCGCACTGTCCTTTTGGTAGTTAAACTACAGAAACCCGTATATCGCATGAAGTCTGACGAGAGCCTCTGCATGAAGAACAAGGAATCTCTTCACTGCGAAACCAAACATGAAACCTGCCGAGACAAGTGGTTGGAATTAAACAATGTAAATAATTACCTATATTTTTGCTGTCAACAATGCAAAATACGTATTATTTGTGGGCATCAAGTTTCAACGCAGCTACTACACAAGGCCGGTGTCATTACGCTCAATGACGATTGCATAATTAGTAGTGAAACATTTGTTGTTTACCCTCAAAGGCAACAAATGAACAAAATCCAAGCCCAAGTCGACGCAGGTCCTGCAGAAATTCCTTCAATCAACAATATCATAAACCTACCTATACCGGTTTTAAAACATCTTCACGAGAATGAGACGGTAACGGAGCAGAGAACACTACTGCAAGAGCTTGGCAAACAAGTAGAGCAACTGAAAGCCGCAACATCAGAAGACATCCTGTCAGATCATGCAACACACCACGATGTCCACCAATACGTTGTCATCTACCTATTAGCTGCCGCCGCAGCATTCGCGGGCGTAATATACGCTTACAACCGTCTACGCAAGCATTGGGTAAGTCGACAGAAACCAGAAGCTCCATCTGTTCCCAACCCGATGCCACGAAGAACGTCGACAGCGAGCATCGTGGACAACACATTATTTGACGTCACAAACGACAACAACGCAGCGCACTTATCGAGTGCACGCACACTCAATAAAGCAACGTCGCCTATTGCGCGTTGTGAATTACCATAATAACTTATGACTTTGTTTGTATTTACCTTTTACATTATAACTTAATTTTTAAACAATTTCCGATGTACATTTAAGATAAATGATAACTTATCTTTTTGAGTAGGCATATTATGTACGAGCTACGCTGTACATTCAAATAACTTGTCCTACTTACAGTGAAACGTTGCAGTTTGTTAACCCAACATTAATTGTACATTATTACTTTATAACATATTTATTTTTAGTAGCAATAAAATCTTTATAACAATCGGTCGTTTCCTCGTTCAACATAACATTCCAATACACAACATCAACATAACATTTTCACTGTTGGGAGTTATGCCCCAACAGACACCCATGACGAAAAATTAGAAAATTTAATTTGAACTATACCTTCATTATACATATTTGAACTTGAAGCGGCAATGATGATAAAACGCGATATAGATAAGTATGAAACGTTGAGAAGTGCGAGACATAAAACTGAACTAGAACACTGGTACTGATAGTGGACATCATGATCGCGATGTAACACCAAGCACTCATGGTTCACAAGCCTCTTAAAGGCATTAGATGTAGAACAGTAAAATTTAAATCGAGTGTATTTGGTATTGGAGTTAAAATCTATAACAAACTCCCAAACTATATTAAGAATATCTCATCATCAAATATTTTTAAATTAAAGCTAAAATAATTTCTCTTATGTAAAACGTATTATTCAATTAATGAATTTCTAAATGACCGAATTATTGACTAAAATAGTTTAACTATATGACCGTGATAATATGTCTAATAATGTATGTAGTATGAGGTTGACTAAAACTTGACATGTTAAACTTATTTATTGGACTTATTAAACGTAAATTGTATGACAGTAAAAAAATATGTATAATAATTAATGTAAAATGAGGTTGACTAAAACAACCAATGCAATGGATAAAAATTACCAACAATTAGGAGTGTAATTGTATTAATTATTTTTAACATAGCCAATAATATTGACACACATATAAATATTGTACACCCCATGGGTATGTTACAGTGATACAATAATGTTACGAACTGTCTTTTCACCTGTGACAAACAATGAATAAATTAATATGAATTAACTATTCCTAAAGAGTCATAAAAACTCTGTAAGAAATCGATACGTGTTTCACCTCTCAACGAGGCATCCTCAGGATGACGATTGACTTGTCGCGAACCCGAACACGGCGTGTTGCCACACCGAACGCCTCGTTGAGTGGTGAAGCACGTGTCGATTTCTTACAGGGTTTTTATGACTCTTTAGGAATAGTTAAGCGGAATAGCTTACTTAATAAATCTACGTATATTGTATTTTATCATGGATTTCCGCCTGAATCAATTAAGTTCTATCTTTATTCTCGTCACAATAAGGATGCTGTTGGGTTGCTTCTGTCAGAGGTAAAAGAACTGTAAAAGAACTTAAAGTTAACAATATGCTTTGTTCCCAGGTTCGGCTCGGTGGCCGCCATGAAGCGCCACGCGCGCGTGCACCGCCCGCCGCGCCACTACGCGCGCGCCGCACAGGTACGTTATGTTACAGCTGTACAAGCGCCACGCGCGCGGGACCGCCCGCCGCGCCACTACGCGCGCGCCGCACAGGTACGTTATGTTACAGCTGTACAAGCGCCACGCGCGCGGGACCGCCCGCCGCGCCACTACGCGCGCGCCGCACAGGTACGTTATGTTACAGCTGTACAAGCGCCACGCGCGCGGGACCGCCCGCCGCGCCACTACGCGCGCGCCGCACAGGTACGTTATGTTACAGCTGTACAAGCGCCACGCGCGCGGGACCGCCCGCCGCGCCACTACGCGCGCGCCGCACAGGTACGTTATGTTACAGCTGTACAAGCGCCACGCGCGCGGGACCGCCCGCCGCGCCACTACGCGCGCGCCGCACAGGTACGTTATGTTACAGCTGTACAAGCGCCACGCGCGCGGGACCGCCCGCCGCGCCACTACGCGCGCGCCGCACAGGTACGTTATGTTACAGCTGTACAAGCGCCACGCGCGCGGGACCGCCCGCCGCGCCACTACGCGCGCGCCGCACAGGTACGTTATGTTACAGCTGTACAAGCGCCACGCGCGCGGGACCGCCCGCCGCGCCACTACGCGCGCGCCGCACAGGTACGTTATGTTACAGCTGTACAAGCGCCACGCGCGCGGGACCGCCCGCCGCGCCACTACGCGCGCGCCGCACAGGTACGTTATGTTACAGCTGTACAAGCGCCACGCGCGCGGGACCGCCCGCCGCGCCACTACGCGCGCGCCGCACAGGTACGTTATGTTACAGCTGTACAAGCGCCACGCGCGCGGGACCGCCCGCCGCGCCACTACGCGCGCGCCGCACAGGTACGTTATGTTACAACTGTACAAGCGCCACGCGCGCGGGACCGCCCGCCGCGCCACTACGCGCGCGCCGCACAGGTACGTTATGTTACAGCTGTACAAGCGCCACGCGCGCGGGACCGCCCGCCGCGCCACTACGCGCGCGCCGCACAGGTACGTTATGTTACAGCTGTACAAGCGCCACGCGCGCGGGACCGCCCGCCGCGCCACTACGCGCGCGCCGCACAGGTACGTTATGTTACAGCTGTACAAGCGCCACGCGCGCGGGACCGCCCGCCGCGCCACTACGCGCGCGCCGCACAGGTACGTTATGTTACAGCTGTACAAGCGCCACGCGCGCGGGACCGCCCGCCGCGCCACTACGCGCGCGCCGCACAGGTACGTTATGTTACAGCTGTACAAGCGCCACGCGCGCGGGACCGCCCGCCGCGCCACTACGCGCGCGCCGCACAGGTACGTTATGTTACAGCTGTACAAGCGCCACGCGCGCGGGACGGGCCGTCATTTTGTCAAAATATCGGAACAGTTTATAGTATTGTTAAAAATTTTCAACAAACACACACAATCAGTAATCTCGCGGCGGTTGAGTAAAGGTAATAAATTAAATTTTTTACATAGCTTACGGTAGTTTTCCGAATGGTACGGTACTTTTTGATGATGACATAGATACCTTATGAACCTTTTTTGGATGCTCTCAATGCGGTTAATATATTTGTGGTAACATGGGTTCCATATTTCCGACGCGTATTCCAAGTGGCTTCTGACAAAAGTGCAGTATAGAATTTTTAGAGTTTTGGCTTGAGTGAAGCACTTGGATAACCGCATTATGAAACCCAGTGATTTTGAGGCCTTAGCGACTTTTGCATCAACGTGTTTCAAAACTGAGCTTGGAATCGTGGTTAATCCCTAGATCACGGGTGGAGTTTGATCTAGGTAGAGCTTGATTACCTAGGGTATACGATGTAGCAATGATTGAGCGCTTCCGAGAATACGTAATAACCGAGCATTTAGCGGCATTAAGATCCAGATTGTTTCTTTGGCAGTAGTCTTCTAGGCGACGCAGATCATTTTGAAGTGCCGTTACGTCCATCTGCGATGATATTGTGGCATAAATTTTCATATCATCAGCAAAACACAAAAGATTAGATGAATTCAAGCAAGAGTCGATGTCGTTAATATAGATAATAAATAGCAATGGACCAAGCAATGAACCCTGCGGGACTCCACTAGGAACAGGGACCCAGCTAGATATATAATTATTTAGTACTACTGCTTGGGACCTGTTGACAAGGTAAGAGGAAAACCATCTGAGTAGATCGCCACGAATTCCCATGCCATTTAACTTGGATATCAGAATGCTATGATCAATTCGATCAAAGGCTTTGCTGTAGTCTGTGTAAACGACATCAACCTGCTTACCGTTGTTACCATTAAGGAGAATCAAGTTGGTGACAGTAGACCTCCCTTTTAAGAAACCGTGTTGGAACGAGCTCAATGAATTTTTTAGAGCAATAAGAACCTGATTATATATTATTCTTTCAATGACCTTTGCTATAATACACAGTTTAGGTATCGGCCTATAATTCGCTGTCTGTTTTGACACCTTTTTTATGTATAGGCGTTACAAACGCAGATTTCCATATTTGCGGCACAACACAGGCATTCAAAGATTTTCTAAATAAAATTAAAATAGGTTCCGCTTTAGAAGATGCACACCGAACAAGAAGTTTGGATGGGATGTTATCAGGACCTGCCGATTTGCATGTATCCAACTTACGAAGCAAATTAATTATTTCGTCAATATCAACAATGATACTGCAGATATCAGATGTGAGGTTTGACGAATCGTTAGAAAGAAAAGGAGAGAGCTTGGATGGCTAACACTGGGATTAGACAGAAAAGTAGAATGGAAGTATTCGGAAAAAGCCTGACAGATAGATTTACCCGTCCGCAAGGTATCACTAGTATAGTTCAAGGTGCTTGGGACTGCGTTTGAGTTATGACGTTTTTTTACAAAAGTCCAGAAATATTTTGGGTTATTTTTAGTTAAATTTTCTGTTGAAACCAAATAGTTGCGGTAGCATTGAGATTCCAACGTTTTCACCCTTTCACGAAGAAGCTTGAATGTTAATTCGTCAGATATATTACCATAGGTTTTGAATTTTTTTAGGTATTTATATTTTTCTTTAATTGTTTTAATAAGTGACGAACTATACCACGTTGAATACTTTTTATTCCGAAACAGTTTTTGTGGAATATATTTTATTTGAAGATCAAAAATAAACTGATTAAAAAAGTTTACTGCATCATCAATTGATCGCGCGGAGAACTCGGTTTCCCAGTCAGCCGCACAAATGTCTCTGTTGATAGATTCATAGTCCCCTTTATCAAACAAGAATTGAGTACGAGGCGCACATTCCAGCAGAGGTGATACAGATAAGTCCAAATTAATTAATAACGCTGGGTGTTAAGCATCAATAAGTACCAGTGGGCTAGAACATTCGGTCACATTTGCTTTTTCATTGAAAAGGACGAGGTCTAGGATTCTACCAAACCTATTAGTTACCGTGTTGTACTGTCCAAATCAAGAGTGCATAATTCATCACAAAGCAAAACTTCGTCGTTACTGTTAGGATTCAATGGGACAAGCGATAGGTTTTCAGATGGAACCCAGTTAATACCGCTCATATTAAAGTCACCTATTACGAGAAAGGTATCAGAAATATTATTAATAGTTGTTCGGTTTAATTTAGTAAGAAAATTGAGAGTTGTGAAGAAAAAGAAAGGCCCAGGTTTTGTTGGCATAGGTTAATATCACAAATATGCAAGGTTATTTTGTTCCGTGTGATACGATTTTTTAAGTATATGGATAGCCAAAGGTCCTCTGCTGTAGAATGAATTTTTTTTCCGAATGACGGCATAAAAATTACCAGTACGAGCCTGCGCGAATATCTCGGAGGCACTGCAGAAACGAGGAAGTCCCAATATCATCCTGAAAATGTTATTGTATTGAACACGCAGAGTGTCTAGGGATTTTTTGGTATAACTAGCCCTTAGACCACCCGAGTTCAGACCCTGACAATACACTTTAAACAGCGTGATCTTGACTTGGTCCGTACAGCGGGCGAATCTACGGACCAGCATATTGCCACGGACTGACAGAGCCCTGCGCTCCCTCTCTATGTCAACATCATCCTTAAGGTCGTCGGTAAGGTAATGTCCTAGGTACTTAAACTGCGACACCCTATTCAAGTTAACACCATTCAAAGTAATGGGTGGAACAGATTCAGGACACTTACCGGCGGCCTTAAAGACCATGTACTGACTTTTCTTTACATTTTAAATGAGTCCGTGTGACTTGGCATAGGCTTCACAAACTTTCAGCATTTCTCCGAGCGCCCCTGCAGTGGGACTCAGCAGCACCATGTCGTCCGCGTAGCTAATATTATTAACACTAATACCACCCACCCGGCATCCGACACGCATGCTGCTGAGTTCCACTATGAGATCGTTTACATACAGGCTGAAGAGTTTTGGAGATGACAACCCCCCCTGCCTCACACCACACTCCAGCCTGTACGAATCGGAAAGAGTGCCAGACCATTTGACACAGTTCGTCTGGTTATTGTACCAATATTTAAATATGTTCAACATCTCCACCGGTATACCACTGTCCCCTAGCTTCCTCCAAAGCACCTCGTAAGACACGAGGTCAGAGGCCTTGGAGAGATCCAGAAAACAGGCATACACCGGTGTCTTACGATCAGTGTAGTATTGGACGGTGTGCTTGAGACTTAAGATTGCGCTCTCAGTAGATAGTCCGGGCCGAAACCCAAACTGCGCATCATGTAGTTTTAGATACCTTTGCAAGCAAGAATCAAACAAACCGTCCAGCACCTTTGCTATCACGGTCGCGAGGGAGATTGGGCGATAGTTATCCCTATCCGAGATGTCACCGGTCCTGTTCTTAACTATGGGCACCACTGTGGTTTTCATTAGGTCAGCTGGAAGGTACGCATGACTGATGCACATTGTAAACAACAGAGACAGGACCCTCGGGAGGTGCACTCCAGCATATTTCAGGTATTCGACGCTGAGCCCGTCATGCCCAGGTGATTTGCCTTTGGTCATTCCTTTAATAAGAGCACTAACTTGACTTGCTGGGAAACGCAACAGAGGCTCCTCACCTTGGCTGCAGGGCGCAGCGCCAACCATCGCAGTAGAAGGACCGATCGGCGACTGTACTCTAAAATGATTGCCAAACAAATTCGCCATCTCGCTCGGATCGCTTAAGCCGCTCACACTCGCCGGGAGGCCAGGCTTAACATCAAATTTTCTGGTAGCTTTCCAAAACTGGTAAAAATTTTTAGTGGCTCCACACTTCGCTAGCACGTCCATTTTCAATTGCTCTTGATTCTTTCGACACCACTTTAGCCTGCCTTTAAAAAAAATTACGAGACTCTCACATTTGAACCGGTGGTCGATTGTGAAAAACCCACGACTTAAACCTAAGCCTGGCATCCCAATGAGCTTCCCTTACATGTTTGTTCCAGCCACACAGAACCTTTTTGACAGACTGAGCGCGACCCGATTGACTATTTTTGTGTTTATTTAAAAATTCTATTAACTCAAAATGCAACCTTTAAATTCCCTCTAAAAAACGATTACCTTATCGTACATGCAATTTTCATACTATTTTGTGCTGTACTTAATTAGAAAATAAGACGTATTATTTGAAATCGACCCTGTTTCGGTTTTTTTTTTTTCATCGAGCAAATTACAATTTGTTGTGTTTTGAACCGTTCATTTCCCTAAAACAAAGATATATCTATGACATATTTTTTTTACAGGACTTAAATACTCTAATTTGACTATTTAAAATTGATTCTAAAACAGGTAAATTCGGATAATCCCATTGTGTTTTACATTGTGATTGTCTCATTGTGTTTTACAGGAGGAAGGCAACGAGTCGCAGGAGGGAGAGGACATGGAGGGCGAGGTGGAGTACTTGGAGGTGGAGGAGCTGGACGAGCTGGCGTACCGCGACCACGACCAGTACGACCACAAACCCGACATCCACCATATGGAATGAAGACAACTCACTCCTAACATATGACATATAATGTCAGTCTGTTCCAAAAGTATCTGATGCAAGTGTAAACCAACCCAGTTCAGGTTAAATTCCTACGCAATCACTCACTAAAAAGAATTAGTAGCACATTCATTTGTATTACGGTTTCTAGTTGATATCTCTCCACTTGAATTCAACAACTTGTTTGATTAACATTATGAAATTGCAATTTTCGACGGAAATTGAGTTTATATATTTGGAACTCAATTATCCAATGAAAAACATCTTTCAATCTAACAACTCAGCCTATCGCAGTCCACAGCTGGACATAGGCCTGTCCCGAGCTGCGCCACAACGCCCAGTCTGTCCGCGCCACGTCGCTGGGCGTCCCGCGCTACGCTTGCAGATACGCGGTGTCCACTCTAGGACTCGTCTGCTCCCCCAGTCATCGGTTCTTCGACAAAAATGGCCAGTCCTCTGCCACTTCAGCTTCCCTACTTTGCAAGCTATCCGAATAATTTAATTTCTGATTTTATCCCTCAAAGAAACTCCGAGTATAGCCCGCTCCATAGCGCGATGAGCGACCTCGAATTTATGGACCAGCTCGACTGTCGAGTGTACCATTGATGTAAATCAAGGATTCGCCCTCGCCATATTTACGTCGCGCGAAAAGTGTCACTCCCTAAACTGAGCGACATAGCTCTCTTGCGAAACATTTCCTCATTCGTCACAGTTCGTGACACATCGGAGTAACTTTATTGTTTTTATCAAACATAGATGTACAAAGATGCCTTGTGCCTTCAGGTAATGTACCACCAACTCCAAAAATTCAAATCAACCTAAAGGTGTTACTTTCCAAACGTAAATAATTTTTTTTCAAATTTATTACGATTTCTAAAATAAATATTATGATGGAAGATAACATATAACAAAAATTACGTTCCCATGACAACGAACGATTGTAACGTTGGCAAAAAAAGTTTAAAATGTGAATTAGGAAGTATGGAGGTTGTTACATTATGATTTTAAAAGCCGGATTTAAAGATTAACTTTTCTTTGCAACTACGTTTTCGAATACAAAATTATAGGTACATAAACAATTATTATAAAACGCGACTTGCTTCGAAATCACAGCGTGAGCCATTGGCTTTTTTTTTTTTGGTCGTAAATTATCAAAGAACTTCTCGCGCTCTGGGCGGAGCGGGAGGAGTTATTACCAGGATTAAAACCCACCCGTGTTCCTTCGGTTGCCATGTTGCCGGGGGCCACGATCTCCCTTTCGGACTTCTTCGCACCCCCGGCAGGCATCGGCCCTAGCGGCCCTCTATAGTTGTGCTGACATGTCTGCCGGCGCGCGCGGGCCCCGCCGGGCGGGCCCCGCCGGGCGGGCCCCGCCGGGCGGGCCCCGCCGGGCGGGAGCTACCCATCGCTCACCGTCCGCAAGCCCGCGCCGACGGTGGCCGGAAGTCGGCCTGCGATTCCCGATCGCCTCCACCGTGTCCTCCGGGCGATCCACACAATGGTGACACCCGGGCGTTTCCTCCCGCCTTATCCTGAACAGGAACCTCCCGAAACAGTGGGCCCTTCGCCTGATCTCTCACCGCTTGTGGTGGTTGCCATCCCGTCGGACTATGAGAGTGAAGAAATGGAGATTCCACCTACTCAACAAGCACGTCGAAAGAATCCAGGGGAAGTAGCACGAATAAAGGCGTAGTGCACAATTTCGTCTTTCAGCCTTAAGGCGTGAAAAGGTAACAAACAGACAGTTACTTTCGAATTTAAAATATTAAATAGATGTACTGATGATGAATCATTTGTGTTTAAAGAAAAATGGATTCAAATAATCCAAGAAGAACAAAGAGACGATGAATGGTTGCCAACCAATACAGCTGCATTTGTCCACCACACTTTAATGATGATATGTTGTTCTACTAGACAAGACTATAAAAATATTTTATTATTTCAAAAGCACCTCCTTTTAAAATTAAGTATTCTTTTTAAACAAGTGTGCTGACGGTACAGCGACAAGTCTCTACGTCATTGTGTGACAGATGACAACGTATGCACAAATGCAGTCATCTTTTGGCGCGGAAAGGCGTATCGGGCGTATCCTTCGATGTAAATCGATGCAGTGTACACGTTTCGGCACCGTATGTCATAACGGGCAGGACGCACTGGTTGAAGACAGTCTTCAAACATTACGAGATAGGCGACGAAAATTAAGATGATTTAGAATAGAATAGAATATTCTTTATTATGTACACCAAAAAAAAATTACAAACATTAATTTAGAAATTTTACATTAGGTGACACAATGGGCGGTCTTATCGCTAAAAGCGATCTTTTACAGACAACCTTTGGATGGATTTAAATGGAAAAGGAGAGACAATACTGCAGGTAGTCAGTGGTGTACCATTTAAATATATACATAGACATATTAGATAAATAACAGATATACATAAAATTATAAAAATGAAACAAGAGCAAGGAACTATATGTAATGATGATGTTTAAGGAGAGAGGAAGTGTTTTTTTACCAGAATTTTAAAAGTGGACAAAGATTGAGCACGCCTTATCGACACGGGCAAGGCATTCCATAACCGTACTGCGTATTTAAATAAGATTTTCGGGTTAAAGTATTCAAATACAGTCAAAACTATTTATAACGACATCGCTTAAAACAACCGACGTATCGGTTATTACGGCGCAATTTTGAGGTCCCAGCATTTCTGTTTACCTAACATAGATTTTGGTTATAACGATTATCGGCTATAACAACCGCAATTTCACGGTCCCTTCAAAGTCGTTACAAACGGTTTTGACTGTAATCATATTAAAGCACTTTGGCATCCACAGATACGTTGTTACATTCATCACATACTTTTGGAACAGTGTATATGTTACGGCTAAAGGTGGGTGTGAACATAAACTTAAGATTAGCCGGCTAAACTTAAGTTTATCTTCGAGGAGGTGTTAATGTTAGTTTCTTCTATCTTTAGCCGGCTAAACTTAAGTGTAACTGAAGACCCTTGGTTAGAAATGTAGAAGGAAATGAAAAAGGAAACAATGTAATAATGTTTACTATACTTCTTGAATTACATCATCGTACTGTTCGTCACTCGAATAAAAACTATTATCAGTTCGTTTTGATGTTAGTAACTCACGAAACTTACTGTCAAACTACGTTTCGAGATTGTGCGACGCTGACATTGCAAGTACCTACGTGCAATCAACCGCAAGGAAAGATGACGCAATACTAAACAAAAACATTGCCACGTGTGCGCGCATTGTCTCCCCACCGCCCCCTCAAGCCCTCCGCCGGCTCGGCGCGTCCATCGAATACATTTTTAGCCGTTTCGTTTCGGTTAATGTGCACATTAGCCGGCTAAAGATGGATATCACGACGCAAACTAACATGATATCGAACTTTAGCTGCTTCTCGAAGATAAACCTAAGTTTAGCCGGCTAATCTTAAGTTTATGTTCACACCCACCTTTAGCCGTAACATATACACAAACACGTGAAGCTCTGCAGTTGCTGCTGGTAAACAAGAGATGTGCAATATTGCTGCAGCACCATGTTCTTGTGTTGCTGGCAACATTTTAAAAAATCCTTTTGTTTACCATAAATATGTGGATACACATCAAACACGGAAGCACTAAACACACAACGCTCACTTTTACACACACACACCATTATGTTCATTTATTATCATACTTATTACTATTTTTGATTGACCAGCTAAGGTATTATAGCTTACCATATGGTATTGAAGGAAACTGACTCCCTTTCTAGCTAATCGTTATATACAAGTCCTAATTGTATGGTTATCTATTCACTACATAATACGAGCCTCTATGTAAGCTAACGTTAAAAACTTCAAATAGGTTAGCAAAGTGTTGACAAAAAGTGCCTGGTTAGTGTTTTAAAATATATGAAATTTTATCCAACTTGGGTATAACTTAGAACAGGCAGGCGTATTGGATAAGATTAGATGATAACACATTTACTTTATAAATGTAAGTACATTTTACTTTTATGGCTTCCTTTCTTTTTTCCTTTTAATTATTGTACAATTAAAATATATCTACGTGTATTTCCATTATTGTGTTATTATTTAATAGTTTTCTCCCACATAGTCATCTAGATGCACCCGAACAGGGTGACCTTAAAGTGTACTGAGGTATTGAAAACTGAATAAAAAGCTTGTAAAAAGGGGTTGATTTAAAATAGAAAGGGTTCAACAATAATACTTTATTATGACAACATTACAATACTAAATAATCGTGGAAAAATACTTTAATGTCAACTAACAATATCACAATATATTAGGTAAGGGTCGCCGGTAACTAATATCTATTAATTACTTCTCGATTTTAAAATAAAAATTCATCTATTTAGAAGGGCTACTAACACATCTCGCAGAACTCGAGTGATCTATAGTACGACCAGTCGAGGATCGAAACCAAAATGTTGAAGAAGCCTCCAAAACCAAAGACAGAAAAAACTGTATTCAATTCGTATCCTGATCAGAGTCCATTTGTTGCCCGCACTGATGTGTTAGTTGAATGTCGCAGCAAACGTCGCTGAGAGCACAGAGTCGGGAGTACATGGAGTGCTAACTTTTAGCGGTAGTCGCCGCGTAAACGTTTCTGTCTTCGTTTCCAAAGAAAGCAGTGCTGTCAAAATTATAACTGTCGTCATGTGAACTCAATAGCTAGAGCGTTTAAGCACCGCGTCAAATACCCACCGTCATTTTTTGACGGCAGTCATTATTGCGACTGCACTGCTTTCTAAGAGAACCGTCGTAACTTTATTAAGTTCTGTTGGTTTTCCTACATTCCAGGGGGCCAAGTCTTCTAATTTACAAACGTTTCAATGGTCTCTCCATTATTATGAATTTTTGACAGATTTGTCATACAAACTCTGTCAAAAACTTACAATGGCGAGACCATTGCAACATTTGTAAATTAGTAGACTTAGACCTCAGTTCGCTCGCACTGGTTGGTCATGTCCCCGACGTCGGGCGGTGCGTCGTGCGGGTTCGGCTGCGTGCGACAGATGAGCGCGACTCGTCTCTGTCGCGGCAGCTTCTCGCCACGCCACTCGCTCTCTTCGTGGCCCAGCACCGCGTGCGTGAAGTCGTAACGAGCCACGCCTCTGGAACGTGGAACATTAATTGCTTTAATGATCAGATCACACCTGATCACACTGAGCGGAATGAGGGAAGCGACAGCGCGCGTTTATTGTCTTAAAATGATTAAGGAGTTACGTGACTATTGGCGCCACTATGAACACCTTACAAGTTGACTTAGGCGCAGGTCACACTGGAAACGAAAGTGAGGCCTGCGCAAAAATGTTGTCTAGCAACCCGGGGATTCGCGTTAGTTTGGTCAGAGTTTTAATCAGGGCAGGAATTACAAAATCATAAATTTTGCAGACACTGATAGTCGTTTTTGTGTATAAATTGATACTTTCTCTTCCATGTTTAAAATAATGCTTTTTGAGTTAAATTAATCATAGGAAGTATTATTATTTATGAAATGCACTGAACAGGTGACGCTTACTTCATGATGTAGACCGCGCGGCGCGCCAGCAGCGCGCGCGCCTGCATGTGCGCGTGCGACACGTGCGTCAGGCACATCACCGCGCTCGACACCAGGCACAGCCCCGTGATCACGTCGCCGCAGAACTGCGCCCAACGAGTCTTTGTTAACACTTTCACTGCCACCTGTATTCTCATCAATTTTTTAAGGGTGCCGCTTATGGTGACGGACACGTCGCGCGTCGGCTCGGTGGTACTACATGATGAATTTATGACATTATTTTAACAACATTTTATCGCGTAATTATTCCATACTAATTTTGAATAGGACATACAGCTTAATGTCCAAAATATTACTGAAAGTTTCAACACACGCAGCGTGTCAGTGGCAGTTGACGAATTTACAGGCACACATTCCTGATAATTTCTTACAATGAAATACTCTTTTTATTTAATAGAATATGTTGCGTGCCTTTTAGTTTCATTCTTTCTAAAACATGCAGGGCTCGAGTTAATATAATCAACAAGTACTGGCGACTCACGCGCACGGCGTCGACGTGCGGGCGGATGTGGCCGGCGGCGGCGAGGTCGAGCACGTGCACGCGCGGCAACAGACGCGCGGGCGCGGCGCCGGCGCCGGCGGCGAGCGCGCGCACGCGGCTGAGCACGGCCGCGTTCGGGGCCGACCACTCGCTGCGCTCCGTCTCGCGGAACCCTTGGATTGCCTGCAGTAGTCGTTACAGACCAGACGCAAAGATGACGCTAGTGCTATTATGCTATCTATATTATATCTAAGTAATAAAATAATTAGTACATTAAAGTGCAATTATATTTATTTTATGAAAATCCATCTATTTTGCTAGAAATATTATATATAGTTCTGAATAAGTTAAAAGCTTCCTCTCTCCTACTATTTCGCTGTGCCTGACGGTCCATAATGATCTAACAAAGTTACCACCAAAATACATATTGTGGAATACAATAACTGAACAAGTACATCTATAATATAAAAATGAGTCGCAAAATGTGTTGGTAAGCGCATAACTCAACAACGCCTAGACCAATTTGGCTAATTCTTTTTTTATTGTGTTCGTTATTTTCAGGACAAGGTTTTAGGTAGGGTAGGTAGTAAGTGATACCCCAAACATTTATATGGCATAACAACGTTTGCAGGGTCAGCTAGTATTACATAAAAGTGCATCATGGTAAGTTTTATGATGAGGATTACTGCAAATTAAGAACAGAATGAGAGCAACCTTGCAGTTAATCCTGTATGCGTAACTCAAATCTCAAATTCTTTATTGCGTACCATAATGTATATAGTTGGTTGGGTTATCATTATATTAGTCACAATTATGGAAAAAAATTTTTAAAAAAGTGTGGCACTCGGGGACTGCCGCGGTAAAGCTATTGCATAGCATTTGTAACCTCCATACTTCCTTTTTGTCAACGCTACTGTCGGGCACAGCATAGATCAAGTAGGAGAGAGGAGGAAGAGCACTGGTCATTTAATGTGACAAATTATTTATTAGTTAAGTAGTTAATAAGTTATATATTTATTAATACAGAATTCAATTTATGAATTAATATTATTATTTTTTAAATTATTCATTATTGTTTTATTTACTTATTATTGTTTATTACGTAATTAATATTTTGACTGCCTCGTTGGTCTAGTGGTCGCAAGCGCTACTGCTGAGCATGAGGTCCTGGGTTCGATTCCCGGGTCGGGCAAAGTGTTATTGGGTTTTTCTATCTGAAATTTCTCAGCAGCAGCTCGGAGTCTGGATTTGTGCCCGGTTGATGGCAATAGGCTCGCCCCCTATTACATGGGACTTAAACATAACTGGCGAAATGTGGGTGTACCTGCTACAGGGACACCTCTGCCCAACCCTTCGGGGAAACAAGGCGTGATGTTATGTATGTTAATATTTATTATCCCTAAGGTAAGTTATTTATTGAATGCTTCATATCTATTTATTTTTAAAATTTTATATTTTTCGTAATAAGAGTAGGGTAGGCGTATCTTTAATAGTGAGTATTTGTAGATAAAAATGGATAGTATGCAGTTACCTATAACTTATCATTTAAGTATTCACTTATACTATTAATCCTACTATCTTACTATAATCTTACTATTAATAAAACATCTTTATCAATAAATTGAAGCAAAAGCTTCAAAATTGAAGCAAAAGCTTCAATTTATTGATAAAGATGTTTTATTTATTTAAATTCTTTTTATTATTTCGGACAACTTATTATAAATTTTTATAGACATGACAAATGTACAATTGGAGTGCATGTTTAGTCGCGATGTTGGTAAGTTTAGTCTATTTTTGTGTCTTAAAATAATTTTCGTTTGTATGTCCTCCCTTTTTGTGAAGAATTCTGGGTACTTACGCACTAACTTACAGACTTCAAAAATATAGAGACCCCTACCCTAGGGGTAAAATATTTAATTCCTGAAAATGGGGTTTACAGCTATCGGTGACTTCACTATTTATTAAGATTCTAATTAGTTTTTTTTGAAGGGTAAATAGCGTGGGCGCGTCAGTGCTGTTGCCCCATAAGATGACACCGTATTTGAGCCATGCGTAGGCGTACGCGTAGTATGTTACTAGTGCAGTTTTAAACTGTGGTTTTTTTGATCTCGCGGAGGGCGTATGAAAATTTAGATATTTTTGCTCTTACTTTCTGAATGTGTGACTTCCAATTTATGTGTGTTTCAATGTTTAGGCCTAGTAGTGTGAATTTATCAACTACTTCTAATTTATTATTTTTAAAGCTAAAGTTTATATTTTATTGGTGTTTTTTGGCAAGGGTGGAATGAAATTATTTTAGTTTTATTGAAGTTAATTTCTAGGTTGTGTTCAGTCATCCAATTTGTTGTAGAATCTAGTATGGAATTTAATTTATCATTTAGATTGGTGTTATTTTCGCATGAGGTAAGTATAGATATGTCATCCGCAAATAGGACACATGGCTCATTAATGTTATTAGGAAGGTCGTTTACGTAAACAAGAAATAAGAAACACCCTACTACGCTTCCTTGCGGGATTGAGGCGGTTATTTGTTTACTGTCGGATCTAATTAATTCTATTTCATTTTTGCTGTTGTAATGTTCGATTTTTAAATAAGATACAAACCAGTCATAGCATTTGCCGCGGAGTCCTATAGTATATAGTTTATTTAATAATATTTCTAATTGAACTTTATCATATGCTTTAGTCATATCAAACAGAAGTCCTACCTACTGCGTACTTTTTATCATTAATAATATCAAGGGCTTTTTGAATATATTTGTAAACGGCCAAGATAGTGAACCCCAGCAAAATGTTGCGCCTAGAGAAATGAGAGTATTACAGATAATTAGTTCATAGGTAGTTGCAATTTGTTCAAGTATAGCAAAATTTGTCCAAATTGTATTTTCGAAGTTATTCGAGAAAAACTGATTTTGCTGGTTTTTTTGCTTGATTTGTTAATGTATACCAATAGCAAAGGGGTTTGAAGATTTTTGTATGGAGGGTGGCCCTAACGTCGGCCGCCATTTTGATTTTTTTTCAAAATCGCGGTGCACTACGAAAGTTATATATTTAGATAGAGGACACTTATACAAACAAAAATATTCATGAAACACAATATCCTAAAGCGTCAGGTTTTGGAGTTATTCACCGAAATATGAGTCGAAAACTGAACCTTGAAGAAACAGGATTTTTTTGTTTTTTCCCCTTCAGGTAAGCATATTGAACTATGAAAACATAATTGCATCATGTGTAGGTAATATTTTAGTTATGAGCGAAAGAGACAAAAGTATACCCCCCGCCGAATGAGGACACCCCGACGTTTTTTTATTGAATTGTGCGAAAAAGTTGCCATCGATTATAATAATAATAAATAATAATAATAAAAATTTGTTATATCGGAGGTGACATGACATACCTCCGATATAACAACAATACAGAAAATAAGAAAATGAAAATGAGATGTTGACTAGATCGGCTGCACGCCTAGCACGCCCACCACCTCCGGACTCGCCGCTCAGCTCCGCCTCGCCGCCGCCGGTACCCAGCCCCACTGTGAGCGCTGTGACGACACCGGCCGCGGTACCACCAGCCTCTGATAGGGTCCCAGCTCCCGGCGGAAGTGTGCAGCGCATGAGATGGACACGATCCATTAACGAAAACGTCATGCGCTCATACTATGGGGCTACAGAGGGGGGAAATAATCTGACCGCGTACCGTGTTCGGATGCTCTCTTTTTTTCAGGCGCTTGAACCAGCTATCAACGTTTCGGCACAACGACTGTCGGATCAGGTGCGGGTCATCCAGCGTAATCATATGTTGGATGACACTATACTTGATCGCCTGCGAAGTGAAATGCGAAGTAGCCATGTCATCGCCTCCCCGTCACAGGACACTACAAGTCAAGCTGACGAAAGGATTGATGACAGGGCTACAAACGTAAGTACCCATTGCAATGAGGAATTGAGGAGTGCTTTGGAGGATGCGATTCAGGAATATCGGTTCATGTTGCCCGAACTTAGACCACGTTTACCTCGTTTGCCCATGCATAACAAAAATAGGGCGCTGATGGCGGTTCTGGATTCGCAGTTGTCAAACTATTTTGATGACTGCGAAGACCTCACTGATACTCATTCAATTCTGTACTGCGCAGCTGTAGCGGCATGTCGTGTAGCTCACGTCAAATTTGCTAATGACTCTAGAGCTACACGACCGAAACCAGGCGTACCAGCTTGGCAGTGCAGAATTGAGCGCCGTATTGGTGGGGCCAGAGCGCTCATCGGCAAACTAATCTGCTTCACTATTTTACTATTCGATACACTCAGAATCGCACCTTCCATAGCGATGAAAGGTGGGTTTATAGGGCTTGGGAGCGACCGAACCAAGGTGTAGCTGACACGCATCTACCGGTTGATGATGCCATGTGCTCTTTCTGGCGCAGCATCTGGTCGGTGCCTGTCAGTCACACCGAAGGTGATTGGACTCGGGAAGTCGAGCGAGCCTGCGATCCAATACCAGAAATGGGGGCTATTACCATCTGCCCCCAAGATGTAGCTCGTGCAGTCCGTCCGTTGCCTAACTGGAAGTCTCCAGGGCCGGACGGGCTGCACAACTTCTGGATCAAATGGTTTTTAAGATCGCACGCTCGCTTGGCGGCTCAGTACCAGACAGCTTTGGAGTCTTGAGTCGCTACACCAGTTCCTAACGACAGGAGTTACCCACCTGCTCCATAAATCTGGTAGCACCGCGGAACCCAAAAATTATAGACCGATCACGTGTTTACCGACGGTCTATACAGTTCTTACATCCATTTTGAGAGCTAAAATTAACAGACATATAGTCACCAACTCCATCATGTCTGCCTCTCAAAATGGATGTAGGAACGGGTCCCGCGGTACTAAGGAGCTACTCCTCATTGATATGGCCATTAGCCAACAGGTTCGCCGTTCCCGAAAGGATCTGTCGACATGCTGGATAGATTATAAGAAGGCTTACGACTCGGTGCCACATACATGGCTCATGAGGGTGCTGGAATTGTATAAAGTAGATACAACTCTGCGCACCTTCCTGATGTCGTGTATGGGGCAATGGAGGACGGTCCTTTACTATCCAGGATGTCGAAATATCCGGAGGAATAGCGAGCCGATAAGGATTGAGCGAGGTATATTTCAGGGCGACAGTTTGAGTCCGCTCTGGTTCTGCTTAGCCCTGAATCCTCTAAGCACACTGCTGGAGGATTCAGGTCTTGGCTATCGGTTGAGGAGAGGTGGTCAGGTTATATCTCACCTCCTCTACATGGATGACCTAAAACTCTTTGCCCCCAACAATTTGCAACTGATGGAGCTACTGAAAGTATCTGAAACTTTCAGTAGCGCCATCAGGATGGAATTTGGTGTGGACAAATGTGCGGTCATGCATGTAAAGCGAGGGGAGATTGTGGAATCCGTGGGAACCCAACTCTCGGATTCCATAAACCTTAGAGCCCTCTCCGCATCCGAAACCTATAAGTATTTGGGTATGTCGGAAGCGTTGGGCATCAATGTTACTGACATGAAGCAATCGTTGAAGGAGCGCTTCTTTGGCCGCCTGAAGAAAGTATTTAATAGTCTTCTATCAGGCGGAAACAAGGTGCGCGCTTTCAACGGTTGGGTCATGCCGGTTCTGATGTACTCTTTCGGCATACTCAAATGGACTCAGACCGAACTAGACGCCTTGGATAGGAGAGTCCGTACACTACTGACTACATATCGAATGCATCACCCACGATCATCGGTAATGAGACTGTATATCCCGCGAAAATGTGGAGGTCGAGGCTTTTTAAACGCTGAGACACTCCACAATCGCGAGATATGCAGTCTTAGGTAATATTTCCTAGAAACCGACGTGGGGATGCATCGAGATGTGGTTGCGGTGGACAAGGGCCTTACCCCGCTCTCCTTGGCTAAAGAGAACTGGCGCAAGCCTGTAGTGCTTGACACTAACGAACGCAAGGAGATATGGCAGAGTAAGGAGCTTCATGGGCGCTTCTTCCGGGCCCTACATGGGCCCGATGTAGATTTACTAGCGTCCGTAGCCTGGCTGCGTTTTGGTGACCTCTTTGGGGAAACCGAAGGTTTTGTCTGTGCAATTATGGACGAAGTTATGATGACGAACAATTACCGGAGATTTATTGTAAAGGACGACACGGTTGACATCTGTCGGGCATGCCACCGTCCGGGAGAATCAATCCGACATGTTATCTCCGGGTGTTCTCGTCTAGCTAACGAAGAGTAGGTACTTGTAGCCAGGATTATCCATCAGCAACTTGCTCTGAAATACAGCCTTGTGGAATCGGAAGTGCCGTACTACAGGTATGTGCCCGACCCAATTCTCGAAAATAGAAATATCACATTGTACTGGGATCGATCCCTGACAGGACTATTGTTGCCAATAAGCCTGATATAGTGGTGGTGGATCGAGGAGAGCGGCGCGCAATGATTATTGACATAACGGTCCCGCATGACGAGAACCTCGTGAAAGCCGAGAAAGATGTCGACATGAGGGATGTGGACTCAGCAATCATTGTGCCGATAGTCGTATCAGCCAATGGGTTAATTGCCAAGAGCTTCGACCAACACCTAAGGAGGCTCGCGTTGGGCAGCTGGATTAAGGGCTTGATTCAGAAAGCGGTACTCCTGGACACGGCTCGCATTGTTAGGAGGTTCCTTTCTCTGGAGCCCTGACCGCCGGTAGCTTGGACCCTGTTCCCGATACCGGTGGGGATACTATTTTTTATATTTTTAAATGTTTTTATATAGGTAATTTTATTCTAATATTTAAAAACATAATTTATATGTAAATAATGAAATAAAGGATAAAAATTATGACTGATCCTAGGCTTTTAAGAGCCCGAATCCACTCAAGACACCAAAACAATCGAATTTTATTTTGTCTACATCTTGCTCGATAATACTTTGCAAGGCAGGAATAAAATAGTTGGCTACTATTGTAATTGCATTGTAGCAAAACGGACACTTGGATGTTGCTCCCATGTTATGTGTATTATTATATGGTACATGGTTTGGGCGCGACATCAAGAATATCCTATTCAGCCTCCCGCTGCCTTCTTGGATGATATTATTCATACCGAATATGATGAATAAATCTTATGTTTTATCCACTAGGTATTCAATTATTTCATGTTTACCTACAAAAATATCATTGTAATTCGACACATTTATCTCATATTCTTGTTCCGATTGTTATTAAAAAGAACAAAATAAATTATTAGTATTATAATGTTTGTTTTCTTTCTCTGTCTGGTTCAGATTAACAGTAAATAACTTAATCGACATGAATTAACTACAAAATAAATTAGTTATAACAATTGTCATTTTTATCTTTGAATATCTCAGAAACGTGACGCTTTATGATGTTATGTTAAGTTCGTTTTATGTTTGTATAAGTGTATGATATCCAAATATATGACATTAAATGTGCACCGCGATTTTGAAAAAAAATCAAAATGGTTGCTGATGTTAGGGCCAAAACCTTCAAAGCCCTTTGCTATTGATATACATTTACAACTCATCAAAAGCTATAATTTTATGTACTGGGTTCCAGGCTAAATGCCTTTTTTGAAAAACATTTTGCTGGGGTAATGTTACTCCAGCAAAATCAGTTTTTCTCGAATAACTTCAAAAATACAACTTGAACAAATTTTGCTATACTTGAACAAATTGCAACTAACTATGAACTAATTATCTGTAATACTCTAATTTCTCTAAGGCACAACATTTTGCTGGGGTTACACATACGTTAATCCTTGTTTACCAATATGCAAATAACGATAACAAAGAATTTTTGTGATATCAGTTTAAAAGAGGAGTTTTTTCTATTATTCCTTATCTCTTTTATCTCAAACAAAGAAAGAATAACTCACACTGTGCAAAAATATTTGCTATTCAACAAGTGGAAATGGCAATCAGTCCAGGATGAACTGAGCATACAATAACATATTACCACTTGTGGGAGCTATTTGTAAACCTTTTCCTTATGTAGTAAAATTGCACAGTAGGTACTAACATTATCCCAGTGATCGAACTCATATCTCATGCGCCGCAGCACTGGCTCCAACTCCATAAGCAGGGTGTTCTCCTCGCGCTCCGTGATAAAATCAGGGTACAGCTGCATGTCCCGCACCACGGCTCTGCGCAGCTTGGGGTTGTCATTCTCCTTCCACGATGGATTGATCTCAACTAAACTTGGGTCGCCTGTGTGAGACCATTTATTTGCATTAGATTAATTGAAGTAATACAAGTACCTACTGACTGCTGGGCTATCAGGTTTAAGTTCAGTCAGTTCTCAAGGTGGATTATGTGTATTTCTCAATTCAATATTTTAAGTCAGTAATATTTTTTCATGAGAATAATTTACTATCTTATCTTCTGTTTCAAGGCAATGCAATGTCGCGTAGGCTAGAAATTTAGATTTTTTATGAATGATGATGAGCCTTTAAGATTCTCCTAAGACGACCCACTAACCGATTCGTGAAAATTAACAGGATTAGTAAAATAATGTACGAGAAAATGTTTTTTTTTTTAAAGACCCACGGAGTGCTATCCTATCGTCTGGTTCCATGAAGCTGCAAATCCTGCGAGGAAGGCCGATGCATAACTTCTTATATTTACAGGTTTTCAGAAAACTAAATGTTAACAAACGCATTTTTTTGCGTTTTTTAAAAACTAGATCTAAAACACAAAGTGACCTAAAATAATTCTAAAACAGTGTGTTTTTGACAAGAAGAGATCACACTCACTTCACTTCACTCAAGATTGAAAGTTACTTTGTCAATGTCAAATTGACATTGACACTTGACAGAACAGAACAAATGACTGCTTGCTTGAGGTGCGTTCCATTACAATATAATTACAACTCTACGCACTAGGAAGCGGTGATTGGATTTAGTGGACATGATAATCGGGGGGCACGGCAGTGCCCCCGCCAAGTCGAGCGCGAAGCAAACACTGCCGCACGGTGGGCTGAAAATCGGCTTTCATAGACTTAGGGATTTCAATTTGCAAGTGCTTGTTTTTATGCTGGATATCGCTTCTATTAGTCATTACTATGTACAAAAATGACACCCGAGTTAATTCTGCCCAAAAACGAAGGAAATATATTTCTTTTACGAAAAATTTGTTTGAAGCGAATTATCTCCTAAACGGCATGTTTAACCGTAATATCCTTGGAGGTGGTCATAGTGCTAATTGTTTTTGGTTGCCGATTTGACGAAAAATTTCATGCCGTTTTTTTTTTTAAATTTTCAAAATATTTTTATTTGTTTTTACATATGAAACGATTCCTTTTAGTGTTTATGTTGAAGAACACGGACTTTTAACTACACGTAACATAAAATAGCATCACTCCTATATTTCCGAAGGAGTTGGCAGAGGTTTATAGTACACCCACACGTAGACAACTATGTTTGAGCTAGATATTTATCAACACATCATGAGTTTTAAAACTTTTCATACAACCAAATTACCAATTGTTTACTCTTCTAATGAGTCCGAAAAGAAGTGATTAAGTAACTACACTGATTAGGTCTTCTAATGAGTCTTTATAGGTGATTATTTTAATGATTTTCAATATCTCACGACAATGCCAACTATGGATTACATTCAAATTTTCCTGATAGGTAAGCTAATTTGTTAATTAGCAGTGCTATGAGTTCTAAGAATAGTTAGTGACAATTGTAAATTTTCATTAGCTAATGAGGAGATAACTAATGAGGGTAGTTACCTAATTATTGGCGTTTTGCAATAAAAGGGTTAGTTTTGTTTTATAATTTAGTTTGTTCACAACTGTGTAACTGCTAACACTAAATCTGCGACTATAAAATCTTAGAATGGAAAGTTTAATCACCAATTTAGACTTGTTTGTTCTTCTACGAAGTGAGAGTACTTCATTTGATCATGAAGTATTGTTCAGTGCAGTTGTATCCCGCATAGGCGATTGCCTGTCTGACGAAGATCGTGTTGTTCTCAAAGAATTTTGTCGGAGATTTACGCGAGCCGCTTTACAAAGGTGGCAGAAATCCAACCGATTCCTTGATAATTTCAGGAGAAAGTACGAGAATTGGTTGGGAACAAATATTGATTGGCCGAGTTTTGTGCAAACTTTAGTTAATCAAGAACCAAGTGTTGATGAGATACCAAGAGCGCCCTGTCTCTCCAGAACCGTCGACATCAACGTCCATTGGAACAATGACGAAAAAATCCCGTAAACCATTCGAAGATCTGGGAAGTAAACAAAAAAAGAGAAGATCTGATGAACACATAGGCGAAGATTCCAGTGAATTGGCATATGCAGCTGCAGCACGTTTAAAAGAAGAAGGGCATGGAGATATCGCCTCTGTCATCGAATACATTATGAAAAATCCTGAAGCAGCCGCTAAATTTAATGAAACGCTTAAGAAACCAGCAAAAACATTCATATTTACGCCAGAAAAGGCGCTTGGATTGCGCTTCTTTCGCTAAAACTCTCAAAGTGGCAATATATTACGTTGCGAGAGGCTGCCATTCGGGAAGGTGCTAAGGATATTTATCCATCTTACTATAAAGTGCAACAAACTAAGCTTGATTGCTACCCTCCGAAGCAATCAGTGACAGTTACTGATTCATCGGCTAGGATTACACTTCAAGCTTTACTTGATATCACAGTTACAAGAATCCTTCAAAGCCTTTCTAAGGAAGAGCATAACAAGCAGTTGAAGCTGATATCCAAGTGGGGATTTGATGGTGCTTCTAACCAAAGCCGATACAAGCAGAAAATGGAGGGTGAGGAAGATGACTCGAGCATTTTCATGACCTCCTTGGTGCCACTAAAACTGACAGATGGAGACAACATCTTATGGACGAACCCAAAACCATGCTCAGTTTTGTATTGTCGTCCAGTTCAGTTTACTTTTGTAAAGGAGAGTGAAGCAGTTGTCCTTGAGCTAAAAAAACAAATGGATGAAGAAATTGAGGCCCTTATCCCCACAGAGTGCAATAATAATAATAGGGTGCCTCATGAACTAATGATGACGATGATCGACGCTAAAGTTTGCACTTACCTTTCTGAAGCTAGATCAAATGCATCGTGCTACCTGTGCTTAGCAAAACCTACAGAAATGAACCGCTTAGATGCTGTAACATCAAAAATTGTGTGTTCTGACCTGTATGAATTTGGCTTGTCATCCCTACACGCCCGTATAAATTGTATGGAATGTCTGTTACAGATTGCATACAGGCTCGACTTCAAACGGTGGGCAGCGAGAAGTGATGAGCACAAAGAAATGCTACAGACAAGGAAGAAAATAATTCAAAATAAATTCAAAGATGAGCTCAATCTGTTGATTGATATAGTAAAACAAGGCTCGGGAACCACCAATGACGGGAATACTGCAAGAAAATTCTTTGAGTTTCCTAATAAAACCGCAGCTATAACCGGTTTGGATGAAGACCTCATCAAAAGATTTGCTGTAATTTTACAAGCAATTACATCTGGAGAGCAGGTCGATATAATAAAATTTAGAGATTATGCCCGCAAAACAGCAGAAAAGTACGTATTATTATACGACTGGTACTACATGTCGTCAACCGTTCATACATTATTAATCCATGGGGCTGACATAATCGAGAAAAATAATATTGTGCCGATTGGGACTCTCTCAGAAGAAGCCTCAGAGTCTCGAAACAAAGATTTTAGGAGGTTTCGAGAACATCATTCGCGGAAAAGAAGCAGGCAGGATTTCAATCAAGACATTTTAAATATATGTTTGTTGTTACTTCGGATCCTTTGCTAAGTGCACAAAGGCCTAAGTTAGATGCCAAGAAAAAGCAGAGCTTTTTTGCTGAAACTCTCGACTTAATTCAATTTCAGGAAACTGAGTTCGAGTTTTTGGATATATCCAATCTGGATGCTGACTCAGAATTGGAGTCTGACAACGAGAGTGATAAGGAAAATTTGTAAAAAAATTATATATGTACATATTTGTAAATTTGTATTTGAGTGTGTTTGGGTTTTTTTTTTGTAATATTTAATGATATTTTGTCTTTTTTTTAATTTAATTTACTTTATTTTACAAATGCTTAGTATTAATTCCTTAAGGCACCCACAGGAAAGCTAGGTTAAATAGTCATGATCTTAGAGGTCAATTACGAGAAGCCCTATAGAAAAAAAAAACGGGAAAATTCAGTTGCAGCTCAGCCACCGAAGAGGCAACATCAAGATAGCGCAAGCCGAAGTCTCAAGAATAATTCAAGAAAAATTGTGTTTTATTTCGCTGCCTCGTAGTCAAGTCATAGTATGTGTCGTAGTACCCAGGTACGTATTCAGGGGTACGTGGTGTGTGTGCTAGCCAGTGGAGCCACCTAGGCTCAAGTAGTAAGGAGCGCACATCGTTATTAGTGGGAAATCGTCCCAGGGCGACTGAGGTTCAAAAGGCACCTCTGCCGTCCGCAACAGTTTTTGACTTTTGACGAAAACTTAAAAAAAGAATACCGTTTCTGACGAATATAGGCCTCGCCGATGAAAATATTTATGTTACACGTCCGTGTTTGGGTTACAGAAATACATTATGTGTATCTCAACTTAATCGGTCCATTAGATTCGGAGCAAATTGGCTGCGATAGACGGACAGACAGACAGACAGACACACGAGTGATCCTATAAGGGTTCCGTTTTTTCCTTTTGAGGTACAGAACCCTAAAAATAAATAGAAAAAAACTGCTGATTTTTCCCATTTTTTACATGCCTAGTACGTAATCAGTATTCCGAAACAACTTCCGTATGAGTAAGTCAGTATTAGTCTTCAGTGACCGCTACTCGTTCCGCTTACTCAGACTAATAACATTGACTGTTTAAACATTCGCGAGGACACTCGTTGTTGAATTGATTTCAGTTGTTGATAGTGTGACCAAATTGTTTCCTAAATGAATTGCTTTTCTATTTAAGTACATTTCTAATCCAATCTATATAATATATAATAATCTATTATATAAATAAATAAAAGTGAAAGGTCACTCCACTCACTCACTCATCACGAAAACTCGAAAACCACTTAATAAAAATGTTGGGCCCAAATGTAATAGGTTGAGATAATGATCTAAAAATTAGTCATCTTTTTTATCCTTGATTAAGATAGTTTTCGTGAGATTATCGATTACACAACTACAAAAAGAAAACCTACCCACTAGGTAGCACTAGGTAATATAATTAACTCAAAGTAATTAAATGCACTATATATACTTTTATACAATATAGTGCATTTAATTTAAATAAAACATCAATATTTTGTAACAATTTTTTGTTTAAAAAAGTGTCCGTGGAGTTTCTTGCCCGTTATTCTCCATAGGTACCTACTACGCTTTTGAATGGGCAACTAGCTTCATACCTATTTCTGACTGACCGATTCCCTGACAATTCAAAAGTGCCTGTAAATGGTTTAATTGAAATAAATGCTTTGAGTTTGAGTAATTCAAAGACTGGTTTGTGCAATGAAGACTGTTTGAAGTTGAACCCAGGACATAAAACGGTTCCATCATCAAAAATCAAAATATTTTATTTCACATAAACCTACATGGGCACTTATGAAACGTCAGAAGCTAGGTGCACGGTTCCAATTGGTCGTTTCCTATGGAGAAGAGCCGGCAAGAAACTCCACGGTTACTCTTTTAAAAATAATTGGCTTTTACAATACTTTCAAATAACAGTGTTTCTAGGTATGGGAGGACAGTGTAGGTCTTTCAATAAGTACCAAGTACTTAACAAAATAGAAAATGGTCAACAGGTCTACAATCCACTAAAATCACAAAACACAAAACGGTCTTTGTAAACGGTTCGTTGTCACAATGCCCACCCCTACCCTACTAGATAGCTGTCCCTTATTTCATGTTTTCCAATGTGTTTTGAGTGCTTTCTCAATTATTTTTCATTTTCAACGACCACTGCTTTGATTTTTATGGATTCTGACCCTGCCTACCTTGTACGACCCTTGTTTTCACACTGGACACCGAAGGTCGCTCACATGATTGACTTGGAATTGTTATTTTGGATTTTACCGCCGCTTTGTGGATTGGATATTGTTGAAACTATGGATCGCTGTGTGAATTGTGGGATAGCAACTAGTCACTGCAATACACTAATGTATGTTTGAAACTTTGAATCTATAAATTCACACCATTTTCATCTCGTTACATTCAGGCCTAGAGTGTATGTAATCGTTTCCGTCTCCTTTGCCACGGAGATAGTTTATAGTTAGTAAACGTCCGCTAAGAAAGGGTTTCTGGAAATTCGACCTAAAAGGGGGTGAAAAGGGGGATTTTGTTTGAATGAAAAATGTTATTCCTTGAGTTAAACTTGAAACTTGGCACTAATCTATGTAAATTATAAAGATTGCCATTTTTTGTTTTTCTAAAATACTTCCTAAAGGAGGCTTGGGGGGTGTCAAAGTTTGTATGGAATAATTTTAACGCACGGTCTGATTAACTCGAAACTCAATATTTATACTTAAAACTAAAAATTAATAAAAACATATATCAGGAATTTTTGAAAATCTACCCCTAACGGGGTGAAAAGGGGTTTGCATTTTTAAACGGGAGGATTTTACTATTTGGCTTGGTTAACTTGAAAATTGGTATAATTATTTTAGTCAAATAATGGAAACGTCACAATAGACTTTTCAAAAATTATTATCACGCTATTTATTATGGGGGATGAGCAATATTACAATAAATTCGTATTCTTCTATAGTTTACCGTAAATTGTAAAAAGGCTAGCCAAAAGGTTAGAATATTGCAGATAGTTATCGATTTAACATTTTAAAAGATTATCATGACGCTATAGCTTTATGGATCTAAGCATTGACTGCTTAGATCCATAAATCATAACATATACAGGGTTGGTTTTGAGATGGGGCAATAAAGGGCAGGTACCTTAATCGTTGTCGCTACAAGAAAACAGTCTTAGTTGACAGTCCTTAACTTTTTGAAAAATTTTAATCTTCATTCACAAATTTTGAAAAAAATTACAGTCAGCAAGAAAATGGCAAATTTTCACAAAACTTTTTTGATACCAGTCGATCCTATTTCTTATTACTAGGGTCAAAAAGCTATATCGGGCCAACTGAGCTTTGAGTACAAGAATGTCTGTCTGTACCTTTTCACGCCTAAACTACTGAACTGAATTCGATAAAATTTGGCAAGGAGGTAAATGGCATCCTAGGGTAGGACATAGGCTACTTTTTGCCTTAAAAATTATCCTAAAGGTGATGATATATAGGGAATGAAAGTTTTTTCGCCAAACTTCATGCTGCTAGGTCAACGGGAAGTACCATATAAGCTTTTTTTTATTATTGAGTGTCAACATAAATATGCGGTATAATTAAATGGCCGTATTTTTTATTGCGTTGACTTGGAAGTTTGATTTTGAAAGAAAGACAGAAAGAAAAAAAATAAATTTATTTGACACAGGTTAAGGCACACAGTTTTCAAAAACAAAAAACAAAGAAAGCTTAAAACAGTATTGTGTGCCTCACGGCTGCGACAAATAGGCCCAGTTCAGCATAAATGCCAGACAACTAGTGCCTGACGCTGGTTTTCAACTGAACCTTATGTTACAAGTATTTTCTTTACAGCTCCAAGGGACCGTAGATCTAAGTTTTTGATAGGTACCTATCTATTTCAATTCGATGCCTCCACGCGTTTCTGAGAAAAAGGGTCTAGACAGACAACGAAGTCATCCTTTATCGGTTTAAATTTTTAGGGTTCCGTAGTAAACAAGGAACCCTAATAGTCTCGCCATGTCCGTCTGTCTGCCTGTCTGTCCATCCGTGGTCTAGCTCCAAGATTCTTAGTATTAGAAAGCTGTAATTTGGCATGGGAATACATATAAATTTCGCCGACAAAGTGGTATAACAAAATTATGAAAAATAGTAGATTGTTACAAGGGTCGAAAGGAATCAATTCCCATACGAGGTATTTAGACGCCCGAGCGGTATTGTATAACCTCATTGCCCGAGCGCAGCGAGGGCGGCTGTAGTCCGAGTAGGAATTGATGACTTTCACCCGTGTTAAACAGTCTACTTTTCATTTCGAATTTAAGGAAAGTAAAAATTTGTAGTTTTTCAAAAATATTAAGTGATAATATTAACATGAGTATTCTAGTACCTATTAGTCTTTTTTTAAATTTTAAATATGGAACACACCGCGTCACGGCCGCGGGTCGTACCGCTTAGGGTCAGTGCACACCGAGACGCGACGCGACACGACGCTGCGCGCACTTTTAAACAAGTATCGAACTAATTTTCCTCACAAAAGGTATATTTCGTCGTTCACGCTCGCACTGAAATATACTTTTTGTCAAAGTACGCTGAGATGCGCGGTGCTGCGCAGCGCGTGTACCTTATTGCGTAGTAAATAAATTCGATATTGTATCGGATGGTAAAAACGTGCGCGTCGCGTCGCGTCTCGGTGTGAGCTGACCCTTAGGTATTTTTTTAATTCACACTGGCTGTTTATACAATGACAAGATTGTAGATTTTTTTTTTATCTGTATTTTTCTATAAGGGATTATAGAAAAATACAAATCACTAAATAACACACACACACAACACACATAACTTAATTGTAAAATAGACATAACATGGGTAATTTGTGAGCTTCGTAGATAGGTATATGACATAATATGATAGTGTAATATTCCTCAAGGGGGATATACCCATAACAAATGTCTATTTTACAATTCCATTATATCTTCGATCACAGATCCATGACCGCAAACTCGACAGTGTAATACCCCCCTTAGTAAAATTTTTCGTAGCCGATTACCTAACCAAATTTAGTTCTATTTTTAAAATTCATTCCCGCCCTAGAGAGGGAAGCAATTACTATGAGTTTTTCCCACTCAAGGGTGGGGATCAGCGTCTTCCACCCGCTACTTGGATCAAACAAACACTACTTTCCGAGTATGAGAAATGAAAAAACTTTTTTTAAGTGTTCCTCCCTTACACGTGAAGTGGGGATGTTTTTTATTTTTCTATCCCATGGTGTTGAGTATCATTGGAAAGGTTCTTTTTTGGATTTAGGGATTCGTTTGCGAAATATTAAGCTTTAAAGTGCTAATAATCACAGCAGTAGTTTATATAACGAAATAAAACGATCACCGCTAAGTAGGCTCTATAAGTTAACGAGTAATAATTGACCAACTTACATTTGCAGTTGCAAAAACATGTTTTCAACTACAAAGTTAAGTTTGTTTTTGGGATAGATTCATCCCAACTACGGAGCCCTTCATTGTGCGTGGTCCGATACGCACTTGGCCGGTTTTTCATTTTGAGTATGGAACCCTAAAACAGATTTATTACCTGCCTGTTACCTTTTCATGCCGTAACGGCTGAACGGATTTAGATGAAAGGTATACGGATAGGCCATAAGCTGGGTTAGGACATAGGATACTCTGAATTCCGGTCGCATGTTCCTGTGGGATATTTTCAGACATCCACGCGGGCGAAGCCGCGGGCAAAAGCTAGTATCATCATATAATTTAGTGACATCTAAACATACAGACTTTGGAACATTGTGTTGAATAGTAATGCTGGTATTTGTCAGGTTTGAACCTAAGTACCTACATCGTCCTTTAACCTTCAAGCCATCAAGAATCTACCTCTGCCTACCTACATTTGTTTGGCAGTTGTATTGGCAGTTCGAACCTACGAGGATCACGATCAAATCTTGGCAATAACATGATAATAATTGTTTAATGGTGCACTTCAAATCAAAGCTTATCTAATCGCTGGCTATCACTACTTAATTTATAGAAACCGTGAGTGGTACTAAAAGATAGCCGCACTTCACTGCGGAAGTGCCCTCTACCTATCAGACGGCCTCGAGGAAGGTGATGTATAGAGTAAATGAGTGTCAATTTAAGTGACAATACGTAGATACATCATATTCCGGTGCAATCTGGGCACTGAGCAATCAGCTCGATACCATCTTCCTGCTCGCGACATGAACTGTTTGTGAAGCTCGTCACAGCTCATAGCCGCACGATAGAAGAAGAAGGTTCGGTCGGATGTCAAGATGCAAAGCTCGCCACTTCCTGTGATTTGTGCGCGAATGACAGTGGCGAGGAGTGGTGCGCAGGCGCGGGAAGGCGGGGCTGTGCCGCGCGGCGCACATCCGGCGCGGGCGACACGCGCCGTCGACGATGCCACGCAGTGAGAAGGTGTGAACTTCCGCACTCAGACCAAATAAACTTGACGACAGAACAACGAATCTTTTATTTGCAAGAGTACGGCGTTCTCAAGTGACTCTCATCCAAAGACTACAGCTTCACAATGGTGCTTATTGTATCTATCGCTGATGAACAATATACAAGCCATGTGACGACTGACGAGTTGAGGAGCTCGTGGCTAACTACTAACAGCCGCACGGGTCGAGTCATCAGGTTAAGCTACATTTGCCGGGGTTGGTCCGTGGATGGGTGACCATCTTTACATACCGAGACTCCTCCGTGCCTCGGAAAGCACGTTAAGCCGTTGGTCCCGGCTGTCATTTGTGGATCTTTGACGCTCGTTTCGGGTCGTCAGAAGCCCGAAAGTCTGACTACCAGTCTTACCAAGATACCCAGTTACTGGGTTGTATTACTCAGTTACTGGGTTGTATTACTCAGTTACTGGGTTGTATTACTCAGTTACTGGGTTGTGGAGGTCAGATAGGCAGTCGCTCCATGTAAAATACTGGTATTCAGCTGCATCAGGTTAGATTAGAAGCCGACCCCAACATAGTTGGGAAAAGGCTAGGCAGATTGATCGTGACGACTGACGAGTAAGAATTGAGTAGGTATTGAGTCAGACTCAGGACAATAAAATTAATTTGAAGATGGACTGCCGACATTAGGAAGATCGGCTGGGACAAGACTGAATGCGGAAAACGGAGAGGTCGATGATTTGGCACAGTTTGGGAGTGGCCCTTGGCCAGCATTGAACTGCGAAAGGCTGAGTGGATTGATTCAAGAATTAAGACTTACCATGAACTGTAGCTTGATCCAATGAATACTTACGAGTAGCTACTGCTATCAGATGAGATGTGTTTGTAAGAATGTAACCTTCTGCAATTCGTAATACTGTGGTCAGGGTTGGTACGACTCTATAAATACTAGTATCAGCACGACTGGTATTGCTACTCACCCACCGGTTAACTATCGTGCTACGGTGACAAGCGTGGCATTCTAATACCTCGTTACTCGTAGCTAAATCGTAGCTTCTTGACACACATACCAAACAACATGGATAACCTTGACGCTCGTTACCCAGGGACCTGGGTAAGCAGTGCAGTCGCAGATAGCACACACATTTTGCTGATGACGGTACTTAAGTTTTTTAAATGGGAAAATCTGAAAAAATAATGTATTATCAGTTTTATCGGTAGTTTATAGACCGTAAAACAGATGGCGCTGCATGTCGCTCAAACTTTCGAGACTTTCATTAGATGTAATGTGAATGTTGTTGATAGATGATGCACGTTGTTGCTACTGACTTTGCTTTATGTTACTGCGTTAGAGGTGGTAGGCAATCTTGCTGCGGCATGCGCTATGAAATCCCTACCAGTACCTAACACATAAAGGTACGGTAAAGCCTCGTGCAGACAGGCGCGACGCGACACTAGTATTGTTCTACCGTGCATAAAGGTTTCTTAGAGTCGCATCGCGCCGCCGGGCCAGTCTGTACGAGGCTTAACTCTTCCAATGCGATATGTTTTAAGAGTAGTCGGCAACGAATTCTGGAAACTTAGTGCATCACATAAACCGTCTGAGCTGTAACTAAAAACTACTAATGTAATAAAACCACGTTTTATACTAATAGATTGTATATTACTTACTAATATCAAAATGGACACACTTGATATAATCTCGATATAACAATCAGCATAACCTTAATATAATATTACTATTATAACCTGTTACTTAGAACGTCTTATTAAGTCGACTGCTCTCTGCGAACTGAACGAGCGACTCCAAGCCTGAGGCTAGTCTCAATTTCACCCCACCATGATGCTGTTTCAAAAAGCTTGGCGGTTGGCTGTGTTGCCAGTTGAACTAAATAAAATTCCCGAGCATAGTACTATAAAAATAAAAAAAATAAAAAATAAATAAAATAAAAATACTTTATTTCAGACCTTGATCCATATGATGTTAGTAATACACACTACTTATAAGCTATGTTAGTAACAAACGAAAAACAACATTTAATTCATATATCTGCTGCACTCACTAGACGCACCGGGTATATGTACATGTACACGTACCCAATGCGCCATAATGGTGCAGCACGGCTTATCACTAATGACCTTCAGAATGTCATTGCCGCTCCCACGCACTCTGCGCATCATAGAAGCAGTCTTCTTTCGTAAAATGGTACTGAAACTGTCAGTACGTGCTTCCGCGAACATTCCTGACGCGCTACAGTAACGTGGGAGCCCCAACAACATCCTGAAAGTATTATTATATTGAACTCTGAGGGCGTTGTATGCCCTCTGCGTATATCGAACCCACAGAGTGCACGTGTACAATGATTGACAGAAAGCCTTGAAAAGAGTTATTTTTACTTCTGGTGTACAACGTGCGAACCTGCGGGCCAACATATTACATCGGACAGCCAACGCCCTCCGTTCTCTTTCCATATCAGCATCATCTTTTAAGTCCTCCGTAACTATGTGCCCCAAGTACTTAAAATCTAGAACTCTTTCAAGGGCCACACCCCTTAACATAACCGGTGGCATATTATGTGCTGGTTTTTTATGATTCGCCCTAAACACAAGCAGTTTGCTTTTTTGCACGTTGTAAACAAGTCCGTGCGCTTCTGCATAGGACTCACAGACCGCTAACAATTTCCTGAGTGCGCTAATTGACGGACTCAGCAGCACCATGTCGTCCGCGTAACTAATACTATTGACACACAGTCCGTCAATAGAACAACCAACAAGAGTGCTACCGAGCTCGACAATCAGTTGGTTAACATACAGGCTGAAAAGCGCTGGTGAGGTCAATCCACCCTGTCTCACCCCGCATTCCAACCTGTACTCCTCAGACAACTCGTTAGCCCATCTAACTTGATTGGTTTGGTGGCCATACCAATACTGAAACATATTTGTTATGGCGTCAGGCACTCCCGCTTCGCGCATCTTACACCACAAGACATCATACTTACCAGGTCAAATGCCCTGGAAAGGTCTAGAAATGCCGCATATACAGGCGTACTTCTCTCCGTATAGTACCGGACAGTATGCTTGAGGGCCAAAATAGCACATTCAGTTGATAACTGTGGCCTAAAGCCAAACTGAGCATCGTGTATTTTAAGATGTTTACTAATTTGACTCTCAAACACACCGTCAAGTACTTTGGCCGTAATAGTCGCCAATGAGATCGGTCTGTAATTACCCTTACCCTACCCTATAAACAAGAAATCATGACATTCGGCCATCCGACAACGTGCTACTCCCGGAGCACAACTCTCGCTTTAACTCGCTCAATCAGTTCTTGTTTCAAATTACAAATGTATAGTAAGATAAAATATCTAATAATGATAATATTTAATACAGGTCTACACAGATGTTTGTGACTTTGAAGTATAAATAAAGAAATTTAACTATAAACAATCATAATATTCTACAATTAATACACACCTTTACATGAAAAATAAAAATATCGTGAACATGCTAAGTTGAATCATGACATATGGGATATTTTATAGGTACCTAATTATTATTAGGTGTAGTAACTAAATTAACCTATACAATACACTCTTAGAAAAATATTAACTACTAGTTTCCTCATCTGAACTGATATTAACATTGTCATCAAGCTCAAGGGCCTTGAGATGTATCCAGGGTCTAATTCTATCTGAAGATACAACACTTTCATAATTATTATTCCTTTTCTTATTGAAACCAGTTACATCACTTATTCTATATCTATCGCTACCCAATACTTCTACAACCTTATAAGGGCCTATAAACTTTGACAGAAGCTTTGTACTCTTGCCGTCATTATTATAATTAGTTCGGGTTAATTTAACTAAGTCGCCAACCTGATATTCAGGGGCAGGAGTACGACCAATATCATGTTTACGCTTTTGTTCTTCTTGGCTCTTCTTAATAGATTCGCTAATGTTCTCGCGTAATGACGACAAATCTTCGTTTTGTGACTGTTGTGGAACATTAAACTTATTTGATAAACTATCGCGCATTTTCAATCCGAACAAAGCTTCTGTTGCAGTTTTTTGGGTGGTCGCATTAACAGTATTATTAATACCCCACTGAACCTTACCTAGACACTTGTCCCAGTCACGCTCATTTCCATTAAAATTTTGAGCAGATAGTGAATTTAAAATAGTTTGATTAAACCTTTCGGCTTGTCCGTTTGCTCGGGGACAAGCAACTGCATTAAGTATATGTTTTATTCCAAGATAATTGCAAAAGGTTTCGAAAGCTGTTGATGTGAACGAAGTGCCACGGTCAGAAATGATTCTAGCGGGTGTACCAAAGTCAGTGAAAATATTTTCCAAGATTTTAATTGTGCTCTTTGTTTTTGTATCTTTCGCTGCTCTGACGAATACATACTTAGTGAACCCGTCTACAATCGTAAGTATGTAAGAGTTGCCATTTCTGCTCCTTACAAACGGTCCTAAATGGTCAATATGAATTGTGTGAAACGGTATACTAATTTTCTCTATTGGGTAAAGTAGACCCTGCTTCTTTTTAGTCGCGCTATCCTTACTATATGCACATTCTATGCAGGAACCTACATATTTCTTAACAAATCGTCGTAATTTTGCGAACCAAAATTGGCTCTTTATTCTTTCTAATGTTTTTGCATAGCCTAAATGCCCGATATCATCGTGATTAGCTTTGCAAACTTGCCAACGAGCGCTTCGAGGTACTACAAGACATAAACGATCATCAACTTTGCGATAGAGTGCATTATTTTTGACTGTATATTTTTGCTTTAGATCTTCGAACTCAGGGTCAGCTTCAGGTTTGAGAACTTTTACAATTCGAGACGTTTCCGGGTCACCCATTTGTAGGGTTAGGAGCCAGTTACCCGATTCAATATTGAGAACATTAACAGACTCAACATCTCCTTCTACGTTAAGGCAAGTGTTTCTGCTTAAGGCATCTACATGCGCCATATTAACACCCGGGCGGTATTCAATCTCAAAGTTATATTCGCTTATTTGTAACCACCACCTGGCTATCCGCGGAATGAGATCTCTCTTTGTCAATGTTGTCCTAAGAGCCGCGCAATCAGTAAATACTTTAAACGGAATCCCTAACAAACACACCCTAAACTTCTTTAACGAACAGACTACGGCCAAAGTCTCTAACTCGTAAGAATGAAAATATTTTTCATCCACCGTAGTCTGTCTACTAAAATAAGCGACAGGTTTTAGGACACGGGGCGATGCTTGCCATTGCATTAGGATTCCCCCAATACCACGGGAGCTGGCATCCGTATGTAACTCTGTCTCTAACTGGGGATCATACAATGCTAAAACTTGCCTGGTTAAAAGATTTTCTTTTAAGGAATTGAACGCAATTTGTTGATCACTGCCCCAATACCATTCAACATTTTTCTTAAGTAAGTTGGTCAGTGGTTGCGCTATCTCCCCGTATCCTTTTATAAATTTACGGAAATATCCTGTAAGCCCCAAAAATTGACGGATTTCATGAATATTACTAGGGCAAGGGAATTCTTTGACGGCCAAAACTTTTGCTTCCCCGGGTCTCACTCCATTTGCGGATATTTCATAACCTAAATAGCTGATTGTAGTATCGAAAAACCGGCATTTCGTTAATTTTAGTGTAAGTCCGAATTCGCGAAGTAATTTTAAAATTTCTTCTAACCGGTCAAACCCTTGTTCTACAGATAAAGACGGGATAAGTAAATCATCTAAATACGCAAGTGCATAATCAAATCGTCTATTCCCAAGAATTTTATTAATCATTCGCTGGAATACAGCGGGGGCGTTGGCCAATCCAAATGGCATTCTCTTAAATTCATAGTGGCCGTCAGGAGTGATGAAGCCAGTAAGGTGCCGACTGTCATGCGACATAGGAATCTGGTAATAACCCGACGCAAGATCTAATGTCGTAAAAAACCGATTGCCGCTTAAATTGCTTAACTGGTCTTCAATAAGTGGAAGAGGGTACCTGTCTTTAATAGTTTTGTTATTAAGGGCTCTAAAATCTACACAGAGTCTTTGCTCACCCGATTTCTTACGGACCATTAATATCGGGCTTGCGTAATCCGAGCTAGATTCTTGTATAATATCAGTATCTAATAGTTCATCAACAATTTCACGCACCTGCACACGTTCTGAAAACGATAACCTGTACGGCCTGTAAACAACGGGTCTGTTATCTGTAAGGTTTATCTTCATTTCAAAATCTTTAACACAACCTACTTCTTTCATATTGGTGGCAAAGCAATCGCGATACTTTTGTAATAACGCGTACAGCCTATCTTTATTACTACTTATTACGTCTTCACCGACTTGAATATGCGTTTTATCTAATGGTTCTAAAGAGAGAACTGAATTTTCTAAAATGCGATTAACCTGACAGTTATTGGCCTCAGTTACTGGTGACGACCGCGCAATTAATGTTTCAGATTTGAATAAAAGAGGTGTCCGTGACAAGTTCGTTACGGCTATTTCTCCAATGCCATCCGAGATGCCATAAGTTCCTTGCAACAAACGAAATTCTCAACCAGGTTCCAACGAGTTATAACCTTCAACAAAGACGTCACCGGAAAAAGAAGTATCCCTGACTGTGATGGGTACCATACCGGTATTTACGATCTTAATGGGCTTTGAGGTAAACATTTTAAGGGAGATTTGAATTGGGAAGAGATTTTCTCCTGGAGTTCTGTAAAATACTAATTGATTGCAGTCTTTTAAGACTGTAATAAAAGGTAGTTCGGTGAAGTTTTGTCCAATTAAGAGACTGTTAGTCATAAACTCGTCACCGACTACTAGGACGTCTAACTGGGTCTCAATATCATCAAGTTTTAAGTTTAGAGTAGACTTATATAATGGTAAAACGCATGAATTGCCAAATCCTCTAATTACTGGAACGCTGTCAGGATTTTGCGCAAGCTGGAGTTCCAATGCAAGGCTCTCTCGAAACAAGCTGCATTCACTACCGAAGTCTATGTAAGCCATAAAGGGCTGACCGTTTACCAAGACAGGTTTGAAAAACTTATCATTAGCTGTCGTGATCGAAGTCGAGAGTGTAGAGGTATCAACAGGTTTATAGCTTATTTGATCATTAAACGCGGTTATTTTTAATGTGTTTTTCTCTACAGTACTCCGAGTATCATCAGTTTTAGATCTGGGGACGTAGTTTTCAGCAACGGGCCGCAATTTACAATTTTCGTGATCATGACCTATCCTGTTACATTGCTTACATTTTATCAGCGGTTTTGGACACTTGTGAAAAGGGTGACCTCTGGTACGACAGTTAAAGCAGACTATAGGACCTTCGTTAGATCCGGAATTGGTTACCGCACTAGAATTTGATCTCGGCCTATTTCGTTCTTTTACCCTGTTCGAATAGTACGTAATACGTTGAGCACAAAGAAAGTTAAGCAAGTCCTCAGGTTCTTCGCAGTTAAGTGCCTGTGCACCACTCCTAACTGACCTATCAGTAATTCCGTGTATTACACAATCAACAGCTCTCTTCCCCTTTATTTCACAACGGTTCAACAGATTCAACTTATCATAAAAATACTCTCGTAAACTTTCATCGACACGAGTGGTACGAGCCAGCATTTCTTCTAAAAGTCTACCATAATTTTCTTCACTAGGGAACGCCCTTTTTAATTTGGCTTGCCACTCGTCCCAAGAAAATACGACCGTAGGAAGAGACTCAAACCATTTCTTCGCAAGTCCAACCAATTTTTGGAGGGAAAAGTGAATGGTTTGCTTCTGGTCCCAGTTGTAAATTTGTGAACATTCATTAACTTTCCGTATCCAAGCTTCAATACTTTGTGACCTATTGGCCGGGTCAAATTCAGGTATCACGTTATTAAGTTGACTACTTTGCAAAGAATTGATACTCTTACTTGGTTCAGCCTTCCAGGAATTCAGAATGTTCAGTACGTCCTCCGTGGTCAATCCCTTTGAGTGTTTTCGAGACGGTCGACGTATCCTTTTTTCAGATGTAGACGACGAGGACGAGGATGATGATGACGATCGTCTTCGTTTCTCTCTGCGTCTACTACGCTTACGAGGAGGAGTATGCGATTCACCAACTGATTCTGCATCACTCATGGTAGCTGAAAGGTTCCATAACATCTGGTTACATTCTATTCACTTTATCAAGGTCATGACTGGAAAAATCTTGTCACGGTACATGTGTGCGAGTGTATAAATATGTGCATGAAGGGTGAATGTTTGTCGTAGTAGCTGTTAAGTATTCAAGATTTTTTTATAAAATCAGGAATCGCATGAGACACAGACAAGAATCAAGCACATGTAATACATAGTCTCTTCAATTAAGTGACGATAGCCCCAGATTCAAGTGACGATAGCCCCAGATTCAAGTGGCGATAGCCTCCATAGTCAAGTGGCGATAGCCTCCATAGTCAAGTGGCGATAGCCTCCATAGTCAAGTGGCGATAGCCTCCATAGTCAAGTGGCGATAGCCTCCATAGTCAAGTGGCGATAGCCTCCATAGTCAAGTGGCGATAACCTCCATAGTCAAGTGGCGATAGCCTCCATAGTCAATTGGCGATAGCCTCCATAGTCAAGTGGCGATAGCCTCCATAGTCAAGTGGCAATAGCCTCCATAGTCAAGTGGCAATAGCCTCCATAGTCAAGTGGCAATAGCCTCCATAGTCAAGTGGCAATAGCCTCCATAGTCAAGTGGCAATAGCCTCCATAGTCAAGTGGCAATAGCCTCCATAGTCAAGTGGCAATAGCCTCCATAGTCAAGTGGCAATAGCCTCCAATTAAAAAATTACTTATTTTCTAGCAGGGCTTGCTTAGTAATATAACTACAATATTTAATTACTACAGGATACTCATGCTTAGTCTTTAAACCACAAATATAACATAACACACTATACCCCAGCCAAACACTGCTGAAGAGTAGCCTCAACCAAGTATTTGACAGGAATATAATGCATCATTTTTGAAAGATTACGACACTATCAGGGAGTGCCCCAACCACGTGTCAAAATCATTCCATTATCATTTTAAAATTACCAGTCTATAAGCGCACTATACCTCTGCAAAAATACTGACGAAGAGTAGCCTCGTCCAAGCATTTAAGCCAAAAGCATAGTGCACTTTTCAGGACTGGTAACATTAAAGAACTGCCTTTACCAAGAATGAAAATCATACTAATATTTTTTTAAAAGAACTATTTAGCATATTACTCTATTGTTTAAGCGCACTATACCCCACCAAAAATACTGACGAAGGGTAGCCTCGCCCAAGCATTTAAGACAAACGTATAGCGCACTCTTAATAACACTATCAAGGAGTACCCTGATCAAGTCTTATCGGATCCAATGTAGAATAAGATGCCTGTGTTTTGCAAAATATAGGTGTAACAAATAACCAAACAAACTCTGCCAGTCTATAGTCGTTAAATTAAATGTTATTTTAACTTCCTTTAAAAAGAACTAGCATATTACTCCAATTTTTAAGCGCACCATAATCCACCAAAAATACTGACGAAGGGTAGCCTCGCCCAAGCATTTAAGGCAAAAGTATGGCGCACTCTTAGACCCGATAACACTATCAAGGAGTACCCTGATCAAGTCTTATCGGATCCAATGTAGAATAAGATGCCTTTGTTTTGCAAAATATAGGTGTAACAAATAACCAAACAAACTCTGCCAGTCTATAGTCGTTAAATTAAATGTTATTTTAACTTCCTTTAAAAAGAACTAGCATATTACTCTAATTTTTAAGCGCACCATAATCCACCAAAAATACTGACGAAGGGTAGCCTCGCCCAAGCATTTAAGGCAAAAGTATGGCGCACTCTTAGACCCGATAACACTATCAAGGAGTACCCTGATCAAGTCTTATCGGATCCAATTGTAATATAAACTATCCATCTCTAAAATAACTAACTTAATGCCGAATATAATTATTTACCCTCAAAATGGATACTAATCCCCAAATGAATCTTAAAGTCGTTACCCCAATATCATAATCTAAAACTGTTTAATAAAACTACATATTTACAGTATTTCAGGGATAAGGAAGTAATATGAAACACCAAGATATTTGTCAGTCATTTATATTTCTTTGCCAACATCAAATTCAATATTCTACACCATACCATCACATCTCCTATTCCCCACATAATATCACAATTCATTTCACCATCAAATCAGTATTCTTATATTTACCATAAAACTAATAGGTTACCTTAATTTACAGTAGATCTCCAACCAATTCTATGCCAATCTGTATTTTTACCGACACCGCCACTAAGCACGTCCTACCGTCACGAGCGCCCAACCCAGAAGGACACATCGAATCTTTCGGTGCTGCCAGTATAATAAATTGAAACCTAACACTCGACCATCCTGACATCGTGCATGTCCTCATGCACGCAAGTGAATTAGCATCTAAAACCTAACACTCGGCTTACAACTATTTATACGTTATTTCTAAAACTTATAAACTGAGAACCGTTCTTCTAGCCAGAATGAAAAAAAAATGAGAGAAAAATTATTGAAATTTCCACTAGTCGTGATATGATGGTATTACGTAGACTAAAACTCAAAACATTTATTTCTATTAAACCATTTACAGGCACTTTAAAATTTTCAAAGGGTTGTCAGTTATTCAGAGAGTTGAAGCTAGTCGCCCATTCTAAAACATAGGTAGATCTCTATGGAGAAGAACGGGCAAGAAACTCCAATGATATTCTTTTAAATAAAGATATTACAAAATCCTGGGTACATTATTATTGTTGATTCTATATGTGAGAACAATGTAAAAAAAACAAAATCAAACAACTCAAAACACACGATTAAAGATAAGCGCTGGCAGTTCAGTCTGAATTGACGGCTCCCGTTCATGAACATGACGCATGGCTATGCACCATTTAACTCAACCATTTGAGTGTGCATGACATACTCACTTTCAAGTCTAACAACATCATAATAACATTATAAATGGATACATGGTACTCACATTTACATTTCTTTATTCTGCACGGAACTTACTATAAAATGCACTGACATTTGCTTTTATACCTTTCTACATCTAAAAACTGCAACTAGGTGGCGTGCCAAGCAACTTCCAAAATAAAACATTAAATATTATTTCAATCAAGTTTGTAATCGACTTCCATTCGCTAACCTAAGGTCTATTACGCATATTAAATAGCAATCAGCAATTATCGACACTAGCGCCAAAACAAATAAGTAGCAATCTTCGAAACTAACGTGATAAGAAATTCAACTTTCAAACACATGTAACAAAATCTTTGTCATGAAAAAACAAAGAATCCATTTTCTACTTGAAATTTATCAAATAGCTTAGCGTCGGCTACAAGATGGATAAGTGGATGAAATCAGTGTTTACTTGAACTACAAACATTAATCGACTGTTCTCAACAAGTTAAAATAAGTTTTAAAACATTAATAATATGAGAAACAAAGAGTTATACGTAATATTAATAAATTTAAGACTGAAGCATTTATTTCAACTTAGATGTTTTTATGAATATCTATATATTTTATTTATGTCGACATTTTTAATTTATTATTGTTTGCTAAATTCACATTAAATGAATGTTTGACTTGAAATTAATTATTAATAATCATAACTATTAATATTTGCACGCATAGCATGTGGCAAACATGTCTTGTATTTTTTTTTTTATTTGTTATCCTTCACGCACGTTTTTATTATTGTACGTGTACACATGTTTGAGCAAATAAATATGTCTTATCTTAATAAAGTTAACTTTAAAATTTACAGTACCTAATCCTGTTTCAGTGTAAAATGGTGACCAATTAGAGTTTCTTAGCCATCCTTACCCAATACATCAATAGAGACGCAAACATAACTAAATGAATAGTCTTTTACGCTACACACAGTTTATTCTAATGAACACGCGACGAAGTTAAATTTAATGTAGGTACACAGTTTTAGTTAAAATTCTTCGAATTATAAGACCAATTTACATTTTTCAATCAGCGAGCAACAGGCAAGCGATCAACAACACGGGAAAAGGTTATCGCAATTTGACAGCCAAATATGCTCGCCAATGGCTGTCGCTCGGCTACCAAAAACTATGCTTATTACGAAATAATCGCGATCACCATGCGACCACTGCACACTTCAGTTGACTGATTGTTCTCTAGAGGCAGCACTATCGCTAGTTTGCTATGGTGTGGCTATCGCCGATACATAATACGGATTTCAATTTAAGAGCAACTATTGCGCAAATTTCGCTATCGCTAGGCTTCTGCAAGATACGTAATAAACCCGCAGAGACTGTAATTACAGCACCGGAAGTCGGTTTCAGAAAGTGTCAAATAATTAAATAAAACATTTACAAAATAATCTGCATCCTATCAACAAGATTTAGTTACGTTAAAATCAAAAGCTAACATTCAACCTTCCTGACATCAAGTTTGTCCGTAAGCTTTATATTATAAAGTAAACGTTATGTTGTTTGTTTGTTCAATCAACGTTATAGAAGACCTGAATATTTAGCGTTAAATATTACAAGCATGAGCTAACAATATTCTCAAAAACTATGAAATTCATTAGTCAGTGACAATTTACTCCAAAATCGCTTAAAAGGTAAGATATTACATTATCGCATTTTGTTAATTTCTCAGTTTGATTAGCTCATACAGACTTTTCAATATTAATTTACATCCGTCACTCATTGCACCGCAAGCTTCACTGATCAAGCACTCTCACCTGTCAGCCACTGTACGACTTACAATGAATGGCCTATGCTTCGACTTCGACCTAATATGTTAACATTACATTCTGTATATGCCACACATTGCACCGCAAGCTTCACTAGACAAGCACTCTCACTTGCCAGCCACTGTACGATTTCCAATAAGTGACATAACATCCTGCACGTGCCAAACATTGCACCGCAAGCTTTACTGGTTAAGCACTCTCACTTGCCAGCCACTGTACGACTTCCAATGAATGGCCTATGCTTCGACTTCCATCTCTCAATCATATATAAGTATGTATTTTCATTTTAGCCTAACTTAAGTAATATCGATATTTTCCCTTAAAGGTTTCAGTTTCATTAAAATCATAACATTTGCCTCTATTATTTTTAACACAGCATGACTTTTAACAAAACAGCATAATAATATTTAATTCACACTTCCTCTTCACTTTCAAACAATAACTTAATCATAAAATTCATAGATTAATTAACATACATTATTTGTTACTATTTCCTTATTAATCATTATTTTTATTCTTTCAGGTCAACCGTATCATATGCAGAAACGTAAATCATAAACTTCTGATGTAACACAATTATTCTGTTTTTAAAACCTATGACCAATTACATACTTCACAATTTAGGCGTATTTCATTCATCACCTGCCTAATCAACTTAATCATTATTTTTCAGATAACCGTCTTGTATCTAAAAATATTTCATTCATAATATTCTCACTACCAAGGATTAAATTACGACCAAACAAGCTTCTGTTGGGGTTTAAACACTTCCTCTCTCCTTAAACATCATCATTACATGTAGTTCCTTGCTCTTGTTTCATGTTTATAATTTTATATAGGTGTATCTGTTATTTATCTAATATATATATATATTTATATAGGTAAATATATGCTTTATGTATCTGTGTATCTGTTGTATATGTAAATGGTACACCACTGACTACCTGCAGTATTGTCTCTCCTTTGCCATTTAAATCCATCCAAAGGTTGTCAGTAAAAGATCGCTTTTAGCGATAAGACCGCCCATTGTGACACCCAATGTAAAATTTCTGAATATAATGTCTGTAATTTTTATGGTGTACATAATAAAGAATATTCTATCTAACTGTCTATCTATCTTATAATCTGATTCTAAACTAAAACAATTCAATTCCTTGATATTATTATCAGAACTAACTGTATATGTTCTAACCAGTAGCTTCTTACTAACCATATTTAACAAAATACCCGATGTAATAAAAATGAGACATTTCCACTTTTCAAAAATAAATTGTCAGATCAATTAATTAATAAATGTTATTACTCAAGTAACAACAATATGAATCATTTGTGTTCGAGTTAAATAAGAAAATAAAATAAAATAAATAGGCGTTTTTTTTTTTTTTCTGATGAGAATGTAAATTGTTATTATAAATCTAATAATAATAAATAAATCTCTGTACTCTTGACTTGTACTAAATCATGTTAATTTAACTGTATTGACCTCGAACTTGACGAATTTATGATCCCATTTTAGTAAACTTGACATTATGTATTGTAGGTATTGCTTATTTCAAATTATTTACTAAATTTCATCTTGACATGGTAAACTTGTATTGTTTTGATTGAAAGTTTTAATAATATTATATTAAGGGAGTCTTTATCATAGCTTAAACTGTTTGCATGCCTTAATTGAGGTAGTTAGTATAAGGATCAATTTTAAACTTAACATCTGTAACTTGTACCTACTTTCTGTGCAACTAAAGAGCTATTCTATACTTTTCATAATTTCTTGAACCCTCCTTCTCATATTAAATACATAAAAATAATTATTAAGTCGCGGTGGCAATGTACGCTCTCTCGAACTATGGTGACATAACTTGTGACCGCTCTCACAAGTATAAATACATAATTATAATCATGAAGTCACGGTGGTAGCAAACGCTCTCGCCAACCACGGTGACATAACTTGTGACCACTCGCATAAGCATAAATATAATCATAAAGTCATGATAGTAGTGAACGCTCTCACCAATCATGGCGACATAACTTGTGACCGCTCTCACAAGCATAAGTACATAAATACATATAATCATAAAGTCACGGTGGTAGCGAACGCTCTCGCCAACCGTGCTCATAACTTGTGAACGCTCTCACAAGCATAAATATATAAATATAATCATAAAGTCACGGTGGTAGCGAACGCTCTCGCCAACCGTGCTCATAACTTGTGAACGCTCTCACAAGCATAAATACATAAGTATATACTGATTGTTCGAAATTATAATTTTGATATTCACAGAACACATAACATAACATCACGCCTTGTTTCCCCGAAGGGTTGGGCAGAGGTGTACCTGTAGTAGATACACCCGCATTTCGCCAGTTATGTTCAGTTATGTTCAGAAGTATCACAAAATAACAGTTACATACATATATACATGTGTGCTACATATGTGTCATATTCACATACATATTCTCATCCTTATCGTTCCAGATATAATTAATCAAATCTCAAACCAGTCAATCTACACATTATAATTAACTAGGAATACTAATAACTTTAGACACAATAAAATTGTACATAAACTTATCCGGATTGATTTCTCCTATTTGTCCTCATTAAAACTTAGTTTACCTTATGACATCTGGGAAGTACTATTAATCAAATGTAAGAAACTAACAGCAGGCAACAAGCTACTATATGCCCCTTGATGCCCGACAGGGTCCATATTGATCTTTTACTTAGAAATGTTTTCTATGTAATACATATGGAACGCAATAAAGAATTGAGTATTGATCTCGTAATACTAACTAGTTATATCAACCCAAGACGAAACTCACACTCAGATCCAAACACAGCTTTATCATGTGTATCGAATTGTATAACTGAATCCCAAGTACAGTAAGTTATAAGTTGTAAATTGTAGTATTTTGATGCCATTTATGAATAAGGATTTAATTTAATATTATTTACTAATCGCATCCATTATATAACTTAATTAATTAATTTCTCAAAATAATAATCCAGTATGTGCACTCCGTAATTAAAGGCATAATATAAGATAGAAATAATTATCTTAAAAACTTTCTGTACCTTATTTGCAAATAAATGATTTTGAATAAATACGTAACTAAAATGATATAATGAAAAGATATTGAAGCAACAGCACCGATTATCAGCACCAAGTGCGACTGCACTAGCATCCAGCTATACAGGCGTCCAGCTTCACTGGCATCCAGTTGCACTGGCATCTAGCTGTACAGGCGTCCAGCTGCACTGGCGTCTAGCTGCACTGGCGTCCAGCTGCACTGGCGTCCAGCTGCACTGGCGTCCAGCTGCACTGGCGTCCAGCTGCACTGGCGTCCAGCTGCACTGGCGTCCAGCTGCACTGGCGTCCAGCTGCACTGGCGTCCAGCTGCACTGGCATCCAGTTGCACTGGCATCTAGCTGTACTGGCGTCCAGCTGCACTGGCGTCCAGCTGCACTGGCGTCCAGCTGCACTGGCGTCCAGCTGCACTGGCGTCCAGCTGCACTGGCGTCCAGTTGCACTGGCGTCCAGCTGCACTGGCGTCCAGCTGCACTGGCGTCCAGCTGCAGCAGCGTAACCGCTTTTGCCGGCTCTCGCTTGCACATCCCGCGGTCCGCTCACAATGGACGCTGCACACGAGACTCCGACCACGGTGGCTGCGACCTCCATGGCGTCGGCTATGACTGCGACTAGTTCCCAGTTCTACCCCTGAATGGATACCACCTCGGGCCGGGGTCGTCAGCCGGTGCCCAGTGAGGACGCTTCACTGTCGCGAAACATTATCTGAAACTCATAACAACGGGTTTGACTCCTTTTCGAACAAGCCGTGAAAAAGTTAAAATGTCTAATATCTTCTAAACGGTAGGTCGTAGCTCAAAAATAACAAGATTTTACTTCCCCTTGCACTCCGTGAACTTTTCCAGGAGATTAATTTAGAGAAAGAAAAATGTGACCTTCACAGTCTATTTAATTTTTGTAACCGAAAATTCGAATACACCAAAAGAACACGAGATGTGATGTAGGTAGGTTAGGTATTTCCACAATCCAATTTTAACCGTTAAAAATACTTTTAAATGAATTATATTATAATGCAAAAGAAATAAGCGGGCCACATACCACTTCTGAAATGTAATATAAACTATCCATCTCTAAAATAACTAACTTAATGCCGAATATAATTATTTACCCTCAAAATGGATACTAATCCCCAAATGAATCTTAAAGTCGTTACCCCAATATCATAATCTAAAACTGTTTAATAAAACTACATATTTACAGTATTTCAGGGATAAGGAAGTAATATGAAACACCAAGATATTTGTCAGTCATTTATATTTCTTTGCCAACATCAAATTCAATATTCTACACCATACCATCACATCTCCTATTCCCCACATAATATCACAATTCATTTCACCATCAAATCAGTATTCTTATATTTACCATAAAACTAATAGGTTACCTTAATTTACAGTAGATCTCCAACCAATTCTATGCCAATCTGTATTTTTACCGACACCGCCACTAAGCACGTCCTACCGTCACGAGCGCCCAACCCAGAAGGACACATCGAATCTTTCGGTGCTGCCAGTATAATAAATTGAAACCTAACACAATGTAGAATAAGATGCGAATGTATTGCAAATTATAGGTTATGTAACAAATAACCACACGAACTCTGCCAGTCTAATAGTCGTTATATTAAATGTTATTTAGTGTGTACAACATACCTTTTTATAAATCTTAGCGACGGTGGGCGCGTTCTGTTGGACGTGTCACTTCTGATATGTAATAAAACCACGTTTTATACTAATAGATTGTATATTACTTACTAATATCAAAATGGACACACTTGATATAATCTCGATATAACAATCAGCATAACCTTAATATAATATTACTATTATAACCTGTTACTTAGAACGTCTTATTAAGTCGACTGCTCTCTGCGAACTGAACGAGCGACTCCAAGCCTGAGGCTAGTCTCAATTTCACCCCACCATGATGCTGTTTCAAAAAGCTTGGCGGTTGGCTGTGTTGCCAGTTGAACTAAATAAAATTCCCGAGCATAGTACTATAAACAAGAAATCATGACACTAATAGTTTCTCAGTAACAAATGTTATTATAATATATCTCAGAAGATTTTATTACAAAGGACGAGCCGTTTCGCAACTCTCGTAAAATACGCGAAATTATTACCTTCAAACGATTTGCATATCTTTTCTAAAGACCATCGTTTGTGCTGACCTTTTTGTATGACATCTGAATCGTACGTTCATATTGTATGCGTGACAGCAGTAGACAATCATACTCCTTTTAAGGACGACTTATGAATAAAAATATTAATTAATTAGCAGTAGTACTTACGTATGCGCATACTGTAGTGTTTGTAATGTATTATGTTTAATAATCTTTTATATGCCTATAAAAATATAAAATTGTTTAAAAAATACAGTGATATCCATAACATAAATACTAGAAACAAACACAAATTTGTTGTACCTACAACAAGGCTCAAGAAAATAGGTGGCTCGTTCAGATGTCAATGTATACGCTTTTATAATAAACTTCCAAGCCACGTAGGGTAGACCGGGGACAATTAAAACAGGTCATGATTACAACAACTTAAATTTCTCGAAAACCACGATACCTACGTGTGTGACGCGTCGTTCGTTGCTTCTTCGCCCATGTTCGGTTTTGTGTTTAGCACGGCTGGAGCGACAAAGTGACGCAGTTGTGCACAGGACGCCTCGACGAATTTCGCGCCAAAAACTAAGTATTCATGATTTTTTAATTTTTGTTATTTAACTATCTAAATCTTGTTGTTTGACAGTTTTTCTTATTTTGGAGTATTGTTTATCTATTTAAGAGTGTTTTTATTACTGCTGATTAATGATAAAGTCAATATAAATCAAAATATTGAGTATTGAAGTAGAAGATGTGAGATGGGTACGTTTGAAACAACTTGACTGTGGACGTTTGAAACGTTTCAAACGTCCCCGCATATTCCGCATTTTTATCCGACTGCACAGAAGAAAGTTGTGGTTTCAGCACCATCTTTTCCTTCACCAAACTTTTCCATGACTTCACAATCAAGTTTTGCTGTAGAACTTGATCCTCTTGATGTTAGCAACTACAAAAACCAACCTTCAACAAGTAAATTTTTTCCAGAATGCATCAGACCATTTCCTAAAGCACTACCCAGGAAAACTGCAAAAAAACGCAACTAAAAGGAAATCTACTGGTTACACAGATACTCCGGAAAAGAAAACATCAGAATACAAACCGAAGAAAGGGACAGAAAAAGAAATACCACCAAGATAAAGAAAAACATAAATATGAAAAAAAGAAGAACAAAATTAACAAAATTAACAAAAATAAAAATAAGTAAATCATCAAAAAGAACCCCAAAGACTTCTTTCTAGCTCAGAAGATGAAGATACTGACACAGAAATTCCGCAATCTCCCGAGTCTGGTGTCCTTGTGTTGTAATGGAGATTCGTTTTTTTGAATACATACCTACGTATGTTTGACTAGTTTTAGGGTATAATTTCCAAAAAATATATTTTAAGTTACCACAGTTAGTTCTCTGAAATTAAATTTCACAAGAAGAGTCAAACCTACATATTATATGGGTCAATAAACGATTTTTATGATTGAAACACTTTTATGATTGAAACATTGTCATGATTGATACATTGTTATGATTGAAACAAGCTGTTCTGTATGAAACTGGATTACCTTTTTTCTCCCTCATGCAAGTGCCACTACAGCGTAATAGGATATATTAAGTCTTTCAATAATGTGAAATAGTATTCAATAGCACAAATTAGAGCATCAAAATTATATAAATAAGAGAGATTTTTAGTTGTTTATGTTGAAGATGTTTTTACATTTGTAATTTTCGAAATATTAATGTTACGTTGACGGACTTGTCACGATCTCAATAGATAATTTAGTGGTAAGTTAAATTGTTAAGACTGATTAAAAACCTACAGTAGTTCCTAAAATATTTTCAGTGTTTCAATTATCCCTACATATTGTTTCAACCGTCCTTAGGATGGGGTCAATAGAACCACTGTGCCCGATCTACTTTAATGGGTGATTGTAGGTTAACTATTCGGAATTGAGATATAGATTATATTTAATTTAGGAACTAGATAACGACCCTTTCAACGATATAAATACGAGGGACGTGGGTACTATAGATACTTCACTGCACACGTTTTAAGTAAAATTGTTTCAGTTGTCCCCGGTCTTACAAGATCTAAGCCTTAATAAATTTAAATCATTCATTAAACGTAAGTTGTGCCAGAAAGCTTTTTATACCGTTAAAGATTACATTGAGGACAAAAAGGCTTGGGATTGAGCTGCTCCAATTATAATTTTTATTTTTTACTTTCGGAACTTTATTTTGCTAACTTTAAAATTATATACACAATGACATGAATATTTACTTTGTGAAGTATAATATTATTATTATTTTAATTATTGTGAATGTGAGGACTAAGTATGTGGGTCATATAGGGTACTTTATGCGGCCTACCCAAATGTCCCTTCTTTGGTATTGTTCGTCGAATCGTTGAGCTCCTTTTAAGTTCTGAGTTGAGCTACACTATTACTGACAAATGCGTGCACTGACTGGACAGGTCCACTCAAATCTGTATGGTTCTTTCCTCAGAAGACCATTTCAGACACAAATCTACATGGTCCTCAAATGAAATGCTCTGACCAAGATTATTTCCGGGTTTTTATATACCTACACATTGACATTTATGAATTTTATATAAACAATGACATGAATATTTACTTTTAAAGTATTTTATTATTTTAATTATTGTGAATGTGAAGACTATGTGGGTCATTCCTTTTTGTTTTGTTTTTAATTTTTTCTCAGTTAGTTCTAATCATGGTCTGACAGTTTGAGTAATTTAAGTGGCTTACCCAAATGTCCTTTTTTTGGTATTGTTCGTCGAATCGTTGAGCTCCTTAAATTCTGAGTTGAGCTGCACGATAACTGACAAATGCGTGCACGGACTGAACAGGCCCTCTCAATCTGTGTGGTGCTTTCCTCAAAAGACCACTTCAGACACCAATCCACATGGCCTTCACATGATCTGACCAAGATTATGTCTGGACTTTAAAAGAGACTGAGACCTCTCACTTTGTTTCGGCCTTTCTTCTCAGAGTAGTCAGATAGGAAACGCCGACCTCATCTAAGTAGTTTTAAAATATGATTGACGTGTAAAAGTGTTTGTACAAACCTACTTACAGAAATAAAATCATTTTTCATTTATTATTTATCATTTATATTAATAATGTAATCATGGTTCTTATTTATAGCGAGGTAAACAGAGACTTCAATAACGCTGCTGATACTCACACTTGATGTCTGTCGTTTGTCACTCGTTTCATGTTGCCTGTCGCCTAAGGTTTGTTGCTTGTCGCCAGTTTGTCGTCGGTTGCACAACACGGTACACGCCACAATAATAATAATAATAACCCCACCGCCTTATCTCTACGTTGACGTCGTGGTGGGGCTTGCGCACTCCGAACTGTAGGTCTGTGCCGACTGCCGGTAGAGTTTACTTTGCCGGAACAGGGGCCTTACTCCCGACAGGTTCGAGTTCTGAATCAATCGAGTTCTATTCGAATTCAATGCCGATTCATACTCTTGAGTCCGACACTAGCGCACGATCGTGCGGTGGTTCGAAGCGAAACTAATTTCGATCGAGAAATTCGTTAGGATCGAAAAGTTCGTACTCCACACGCCATCTGACAGTTGATTATCGAGTAGTTGGATCGAAACTAAACGTCAAATTACACGATAGCAAAGAAGCTACTTTATTCAGATCGAGTGAGGTTTTTTAGTGTTATTTACTGCTGTATTTCTTCAAATTCTTTATTATTATAGCTCGCCTTGCGTTGTTTTTCAATGTTCTTGAGGAAGCAAATCGTATGGATATTCGCGCAAGAAGAAATATGCATAGGATTAGTCGTTATAACACCCGGGCTATGGAAATGGGTTCGGAAGAATTTCAGAGAAATTATCGTTGGTCGAACGAGTGTTTTGATGTGTTGATAGAAGATTTAAAAAATACATGAAGAAACCAACCAGACGAAGTGACATTTCAAATTATAAGTATGTTTTAACCAAACAAGTCTATACACCATTACCATTCATTCGGATAGCATACATATTTACGTTATCTCAGCTGTGTTTGACTTACTTTTGCCCATGCCTTATAGTTTTTTGTTGCGCCAACCAAGGAATTTAATAAAATTGTAACCTCTGACCCATTGTTGTTTGGTCTGTTGGCGAGCTTGTGCAGAACGTATAAGCCGTTTGGCAATGCCGGGATTTCTTCTAAAAATTGCACCAACTTCTCCATTTGTACATAATTATGATGGAAAAGACATTATCAAGTCACACAGGTTTCTAAAAGTACATAAACTTTTATCACAAACTTATAAACGTATACGCACGCTAAAAGAACATGGCCAGTTTTTGTATGGACGTCGGCATAGTTATCGAATTGAATGTACCTACATCAATGATTTTTTGTGTTTTATATTTGTGAATATTGACACATTAAATTGGTATAAATAAAAAACTGATAGAACTTGTCATTACAACAGACTAGACGTAAACAGTTTAATAAAACCTTTTAATCAGATCGCTGGCAATAAGTGTATAGATTATAATTTCGATATTAAAAAACTTATGGTGCTTTAAAATAGCGAACAGTTGTGAATTATTACGGTTAACTGATATGGTTTTAGTATTATTAAGCTCAACACACACACAAGGCGGGTGCGTGTGCGCGCGGGACGGCAGTACGGTGGGTTTGTACATTGTAATTCCTTGTATTCAGTATGGCGGGCTAGTATATATTGTAATTCCTTGTATTATAATTTATGTATGTCGGCGCGGAGCGGGACGGTTGCGGAGCGGGTCGGGCGTGGAGTGGGTTGGGAGCGGGAGCCGCACACGTATTTCGTGTGCTGACATGTATATTATAATACTTTACAAGGAATTACAATATATACAACAATGACGTAATATTTTTAGGAAGTTATCCACACAAGTTATTTTAATATCACGTACAGCCGCGGCACTGGTTGGTACGCGACTAAATCGAAGTCCGGTAAATACCTTGCATTCATCTTGCCACTATAGAGCGCGGGTAACGTATCTATAGTTTATAATATCATTGATATACAAGCCCGCCGTACTGCCGGCCCGACCAGCGCCCGACACGCACCCGCCTTGTGCGTGTTGAGCTTTAGGCATTTAAAAAAAGTAATGGCCACCTGAAAAAAGGATTTTTAACTGTCTCAAAAAATGTGACAATAATTACAAAGTATATTTGAAACTAATGTTTTTCTTAAATTACAGTTTACCCTTATTTTTTTAATAGTTTAATTACCAATAAACAAGGGAAACACAAAATGAAACAAAAAAGTAAAAACATTTATTTATTTATTATAGAAAATAAAGAGAAATATTTTGTTAGATTATAATATATCTTAAATGCCTACCTAGATAACTCAATAATGTACATTACGTATAGCAATGCAGCGCTAGTGTTAAAGAAACCGAGGTCAACCAAGAGCATTTTTATTTCACATATACACTAACCTGGATTAAGTGTAATATATAAGTATTGTAGTGCTGCAGTAATTACATAAATAACTGCTTTAAATCTAATAAGACGTGTAAAACAAATACAAGCGTTGATGCATATATTTTACAATTGTAATTGTGGTTTTTAACAAAGATTAGCCTTTTGTTAGATTATTTTAATATTGGTTCTTGAATTTCCTGCTGGAGCTTGAATATTGTTTTGGTGTCTTACCCAACCAAGGTACCAGATTATTGTCATAACGTGACAACAACAACCAGCGGTTCTGTTCCCTACAAAGCAATTACAATAGTACCCTAAAATAGCTTCCAAGACAGAATCGCTATCATGTTCAGTGTCAAATAAAACATAGGAAAAGTAAATTATCTGGGAAACATGACGAGACTTAATACATCCTCTTAATAAAAAAAGGATTATTTCCACCAACCCGTATTATCATTTCTTGGGAGTGTTCCAGTTCCAGACACACTTCAACAACATAGATACCATTATCCCTAACATGTTCACCGAAGTGGCTGGTGGATTGATGTCCGAAGCCAATTCCGTTTCTCGTGATGAGTCATGCACTGCCTGTCTATTTGTTTGCATCCAACACACATGACAAACATAGTTGTTTCTTGAGGGCTGAAAATAAACCAGTTAGATTAAACACAGATATTACAGCTTATGTTAATATTATTTTTAGCAACAAGGGTACCTTTTGTGTACTGTATCTGTTTATGTTTTCAAGTATAATGTTATTGTGTTTACTATGTTACAACATGCCTATTTTAGGCAAATATTTAAACATGGAAAATATCTAAAACACAGATATTACAATCATACACACAATATGAAAACTCATTTTTTATAGATTAACTACCTAGTTATTTATAATAATAAAAAACAAAATGCTTACCACATAATTAGTATTTTGTAATAATAGGACAGCCAGCAATGGACAGTCCATACTGACATTATGATGTCTTATTTTTCTCACAACCAAGGCAAACCATGTTATGCCCCAATAGTCGCTCGTGTTCACCAGCTTCGGTACTTAATAATAAGAAGCATGAATGGCAAATAAATGTATCCAGAGGCAACTGGAAATAAGATACACTAAGTTAATTTCGCAAACCATAAAATATACCAGAAGTAGGTATAAAAAAATAAATACGATTAAGTTTTTTCTACTCCAACTTCATACCTGAGTTTGAGCATTGGTTATCCAACGCGAAAGTCTTGTTTGATGGTGTGCAGAAAGCGAGTATATGAGATGCCTCTGCAACCTTTGCATGGCTATTCCACAGTGGATGCATCTCATATTGATTCACAAAACAAATCCGAAACGCAATGCAAATCAAAGTCCAGTGTTAATAGCAAGGTAATCGAGTGGTAGAAGTCCTTAGAGATAATCGGGGGTCAAAAACATTGAAAATAATCGCAAAAACAAAACACAGTACGGAACGAAGAATCTGCAGTAACAATAAAAATGCATTGACAATTGACATAGACAATGACACATTGTCAAACAAGTAAACGCTGACAATTGACATAGACAATGACACATTGTCAAACAAGTAAACGCGTTTCGTTTCAGGATTTTTTTTTTTGGGTGTAATGTAAAAATACTATCTTACTCATCAACTTCGGAAAAGATGAAGACAGTTTCGTATGAATAAAATGTTCCTAATAAGTGCATTCTGTCGTCCATATTACATGTCCACAAGTAGTATTATGCATGGTGTGGAACGTCAATTATTATATTTGTCCTTCTCTATGATCCATTATGGCTGACGTTGACAAATGGTACTTTGAATTCATCTTACATTACTTATTAATTTGATTTAAAAACTGACAAGTTCAGAGAGGCTAAAAACTACGTAGTAATTCATTTTCTTATTTTTACTAAACAATATAATATATTTACTATGTTCGTGCATAAGGAATGTACTTTTTTGTCCATATTCTTTACCAAACATTAAAACACTCTCGTACCAAAGTTAATCTAAGTATATTGTACTTTCACTAATAATATGAATTAAAACTAAATAAATTCATACAGCAGCAGACACACAAACTTTTGAACAACGCAGAGCTCTTCGCATACGATTTGACACTTGACAGCTCGTGGCACAGACTAATTAAATAAAATCGTGGTTCGGTTACACTTTATTACCAAAAATAATAATAAATCATATGTTTTTTCATAAGTTTTTGTTTGTTATGTGAAAATAATGCACTAGGGTATCGTTTTTTACGTGGGAAAGTGATAGAGAAGTAAGAACATTCAACTACAAAGTTCCTAACCAAGGACAATATCACTTGACGGTGACGTAATCCGCCGGATACGCCTAACGACGCTGATAATATTCGAACTTCGAGTCGATCTTGGTTTACGATTCGAATTGGTTCGAAATCAAAATCGAATCGTTTTCGAGAGTAAGGCCCCAGGTCTTGGATGAGGAGCCAGACCAAGAGAGATACAAAAACCCGCAGGGCAGCATGTGGCGAGCTGTTGGGCAGTAGCGACCCCACGCCCAGGCAGCACACGAGTCAGATAACTGGCCAACAATTTAACCTTATGCAGAATTAAGCTTTATTATATATGTATAGAAGCTGTGTGTATTAAAGTACTTTTGCTATAATAATGCTATTAGCTGAGTTAGTTTTGTAATTTGCGGATTTTATTTCTTAAAACTGAATAATCATCATAAAAAGACCTGTTACTCAAGAGTTTGTGTAACTTTTTGTATAACATGGGTATAAAATTCCATTATCAAGCATGATGCTGGATAAGTTATATTCTGTTCTCTTTTAGTTGTATTACACACCACATCTTGACAGTTATTTAGCTGTTGTATAAAATAGGCGTTACTTCTGTTATGAAGCATATAGTAACTTAACTGAAATTAAGATAGCTGTTATAACTACTTTATGCCGTTTTAAGTTCGAAATTATCGTCATTTGCAGCTAACTGTGGTTAAAGCAATAGTAATAGATTCTTATGCAGTAGTTTGCTGGGTATTCACGATTTTTTAAGCTAGAAGAAATGTTCTGGAACGTTAGTCAGCATTTAAGCGGCTAACTGCGCTTTGTTTTGTAGTGCTCGGAGGAAGGAAGTATTCCAGTAAGATGCTGGTAGGGATCTTGACCGTACTTCCGGGATTGTCCTGATAGCCGTGGAATACCTCTCCACTCCTCATAAGCACCTCAGGACATTTTGCCCCTTTGTCGTTACGACACTTTGTGCATACGACCGTTTTTGGGGGCCCATTATTGAGTGTGCAAGTCACCCTCTGCCATTTTATCCGTGTATTCCATAACATTGACCAGACAGGGGACATAGGCCTTCCATAATAGTTTTAGATAACCAATCCACTATAGCCACCCAAACCCATAGCCCAATATGTTTTGTTTCCATGTTCTGCAAAAGCCTTGCACCAACCGGGGGTTGCCCTTGGGTGCACTTCCATAATGCATACAGGGATAATCGTCGGTTGGTTCCTCATCTAATCTAATCTAAATATATAAAAGCGAAAGGTCACTCACTCACTCATTCATCACGAAATCTCGAAAACCGCTTGATGTATGAAGATGAAACTTGGTAGGAAGGTAGTTTATAGTTAGTAGACGTCCGCTAAGAACGGATTTTTGGAAATTCGACCTTTAAGAGGGTGAAAAGGGGGGATATTGTTTGTATGAAAAATCTTATTCCTTGAGTTAATAAACTTGAAACTTGGCACGAATACTTATCTATGTAAATTATAAAGTTTGCCATTTTTAGTTTTTCTAAAATACCCCCTAAAGGAGGATTGGGGGGTGTCAAAGTTTGTATGGAAGAATTTTAACGAGGGGTCTGATTAACTCGAAACTCAGTATTTATAATTAAAACTGAAAATAAATAAAAATGTATATCAGGGTTTTTTGAAAATCTACCCCTAACGGGGTGAAACGGGGTATTAATTTTTACAGTGGAGGATTTTACTGTGGGGCTTAATTAACTTGAAAATTGGTATAAATATAATCTATAAGTCAAATAATGGTAACTTCACACTAGATTTTTCAAAAACTATTATCACGCTATTTGCTATGGGGAATGAGCAATATAGCATTATGTTTGTATTCTTTTACAGTTTACCGCAAATTGTAAAAAGGCTAGCCAAAAGGTTAGAATATTGCAGATAGTTACGGATTTAACCTTTTAAAAAATTATCATCACGCTATACCTTTATGGAACTAAGCAGTCAATCATAGCATATACAGGGTGGATTTTGATATGGAGCAATAAGGTACCTTAACCGTTGTCGCTACAAGAAAACAGTCTTAGGAGACTGTCCTTAACTTTTTAATACATTTTGATCTGCATTCACAGATTTTGAAAAAAATTGTACAGTCAGCAAGAAAATGGCCAATTTTCACAAATCGTTTTTGATGTCTTGTCTATCCTATTTCTTATTATTACTAGAACCAAAAAACTATATTGGGCCAACTGAGGTTTGTTACTCCAAGACACGGCCTATGAGTTTTTAACCTCAGATTGCTGAAAAAACTTAACTTTGCCGTTCATTATAGAACTATAAATTACCAATTTTCGGATTTTCCTCTTTACTTGACCTTACTTCTCGACAAACTTCATGCTGCTGGACCAACGGGAAGTACCAAATAGACTGGTTTATTTGCGAGTGTCAAAATATGCGGCACAAATGGCCGTATTTTTTATTTCGTTAACTTTTTTTTTGGTTGGGAAATTATCAAATAACTTCTCCCGCTCTGGGTGGAGCGGGAAGGCGTGTCAGGCTCTTACTGACTAAAACCCACCCGTGTTCTTTCAGTTGCCTATATTGCCTGGGGCCACAGTAACCCTTTCGGACAATAACCGCAACCCGCAACAGGCATTGGCCCTAGCGGACCTGCTGACATCTCTTTGAGGCGCGCGTGGAACACAACCCGCCGTCGACCCGGGCCTGGTCCTTATCGGACGGTGAGCCACCCATTGCTCACCGTCCGCAAGCCCGCGCGTACGGTGGCCGGGAATCGGCCTACGATTCCCGATGCCCAGGGTGTCTCCTTCTGGTACTATGCTATTATGATGCCTCCTCTTTCGTGAGCATTACTGCTTCGCAGAAGGAGGTGAAGGCCTCCCATGCCGTCTCGCTCTCTACCATAGTCTGGACCAGGGCCGGACGCGAGAGATCACCACCGCCGATCACCTCCACGAGGACACGGCTGCTCTGCCCAAGCCGGGCAGACCTAAACCGTATGCTGCGCCCGGGTGTCCAATCCACACAATGGTAACACCCGGGCGTTTTCTCCCGCCTTATCCTGAACAGGAACCCGAAACAACCGTGTCCGGTGAGAACCTGCGCCAGGTGGAAGGTGAGGACGCCGTGGCGCCTCTCTACCACTCCTTAATGAGGGAACTTATCGCCACAGTTGTGGCGTGCCCATTATTGCGTTGACTTGGAAGTTTGATTTTCGTTACACTTCCAAGAGACCGTAGATCTAAGTTTTTGATATCTATTTCAAATTGATGCCTCCACGCGTTCCTGAGAAAAAGGTCTTGACAGACATTGAAGTCATCCTTTAAGGGTTTTAATGTTTCAATTTTTAGGTACGGAACCCTAAAACAGATTTAATATCAGCCTGTTACCTTTTCATGACGTAACGACTGAACGGATTTCTAGATGAAAGGCATAGGATAGGCCATAACCTGGGTTAGGACATAGGATACTCTGAATCCCAGTAGCACGTTCCAGTGGGATATTTTCCGACATCCACGCGGGCGAAGCCGCGGGCAAAAGCTAGTTCCATTTAAAATTGTCCAAGGGGCCTCTGCGAGTTGGCTTCGGCCCCTCGTACGCCTTCCAAAGGACCGATACCCTATGGTCCCAAGATATGTAAACACATAAATAACAATAATAATAATCATTTTATTATCAGGCAACTAAGGCCCATAAATAGAATACACAAAATAGTCTTATACAATAATAAACTAATACATATTAAAACTTTTATATAACTATGACTAAAGGCCGTAAAGGCTTTAGCACCGTAGACCACATACATACGCTGCGGCAGGTTATACAGAAGACTGAAGAGTATAACCTGCCTCTCTGCTTAGCGTTTGTGGACTACGAGAAAGCCTTCGATTCGATCGAGACATGGGCCGTGCTGCAGTCTCTTCAACGGTGCCAGATCGACTATCGGTACATCGAGGTGCTAAAGTGTCTGTACGAAAACGCCACTATGTCAGTCCGACTCCAGGACCAGACCTCGAAACCTATCCTTCTGCAGAGAGGTGTGAGACAGGGAGATGTTATCTCTCCGAAACTGTTCACCGCTGCACTGGAGGATGTTTTCAAGGTTCTGGATTGGAAAGGGCTAGGCATCAACATCAATGGCGAGTATATCACTAACCTTCGGTTTGCCGATGACATAGTTATCATGGCTGAGACCATGGAGGACCTCAGTACAATGCTCGATGACCTCAGTAGAGCCTCCGAAAGAGTGGGTCTTAAAATGAATATGGACAAGACAAAGGTTATGTCAAATGCCCATGTTACACCCACTCTCATGAAGATCGGAGTCACTACACTCGAAGTTGTGGACGAGTATGTTTACCTAGGACAAACTGTCCAGCTAGGTAGGTCCAACTTCGAGAAAGAGGTCAATCGTCGAATCCGACTCGGCTGGGCAGCGTTCGGGAAGCTACGCAATATCTTTTCGTCCCACATACCACTGTGTCTCAAGACGAAAGTCTTTGACCAGTGCGTGTTGCCAGTGATGACCTATGGTACTGAAACGTGGTCGCTCACAATGGGCCTTATCAGAAGGCTAAAAGTCACCCAAAGGGCAATGGAGAGGGCTATGCTTGGAGTTTCCCTACGTGATCGAATCAGAAATGAGGAGATCCGCAGGAGAACCAAGGTAACCGACATAGCCCGAAGAATTGCGAAACTTAAGTGGCAATGGGCAGGGCACATTGTTCGTAGAACGGATGGCCGATGGGGCCGAAAGGTTCTGGAGTGGCGACCGCGTACCGGAAGACTTAGCGTTGGAAGGCCTCCCACAAGATGGACCGATGACCTTGTGAAGGCCGCAGGAATCCGCTGGATGCGGAAAGCACAGAATCGGTCGAAGTGGAGGTACTTGGGGGAGGCCTATGTTCAGCAGTGGACGTCTTTCGGCTGAAATGATGATGATGATGATGAACTATGACTATACACGTAATGTTGACGGCGTCGTGTATCGCTGCGTGGTGACGCGTAACCGTCCTCGGAAGCGTCGTTATAAAACGCCTGAAAGAGGACTTTTGGCCGAAAGGTAAATCTGTAGATGATGGGTTGGAACTCGTACCACGAATGACTTAAAGTTGATGTTGTGGCGTGATTCCAACCTTTTAACCCTCGAGAGTCTAGTTAGTCTTCACTTTCAAATACTGCACGACTTCCTCAGTTGTAGTGGAGTGATGCAGACGCGAAAGGTACAGCTGCGTCGTAGGCACAGCAGGGCGCAGCAGCATATTGGGTCCACTCGGTGCGGTGCCGCACAGGTTACGAGAACAGGGCTTCTTCTTCTTCCTTTCCACTTTCACGAAACCCTCCTCATCAACTTGGCTGCAGGTTCTTGGCAAGGAGCTACGGACCGCAGTCAGGGCGGGTTGAGTACCCTTTTTCTGTTTTTCCCCTTTTCTAGTTTGTCGCTTTTGCTGCGACACATCTGATTTGCCACCGGTGACAATAGCAGCGTAGGCACGTTTAGGGGTCAACGTACCTACTCGAGACGTTTCCGCAGCCGGTGTTGTGGTACGGGAGACGGCAATGGTGGGCGGCGCTTGCTCAGCGTTATCGGCAGCTGGTGACGCACTTGTGTTCGCCGATTCGAAACTGCCGACGGATGCATTTTGCACCCCTCGACGAGTGTTCACCTGTGAGGCCTCAGGCGACCCAATTACTGAACCAACGTTGCGCAATAATGCTATTTCTGCACGTAGATCAGTATTGACTTTTTTTGATTCCTCCATTATGGACTGTATCTTGGTCATCTCCACTTTTAAGGTAGTGATGTCCTTTAACAGCCGCGTAACGTCGACGTGATCGAACGTGACTGGGGGCAGCTTACTTAGCTCCTTCGCCACGAAATCAGGCACGTCGTCCGGGTCAGTCTTCTTCAAGATATCGTTTATATCTTGAAGACTCTTCTCGGTTCCATCTCTGCGGCGAGAGGGCATCTGGTCTAGTTTTCCAAGCGACTGGAACAGTAACCGTTTTCCGCTGCAGATCTCGTCCTCCTTATAATTGGACCGGCATATCTGCAGGATGCTCACCTCGTCCATGTAGTCGATAGCATGGACCAGGAATGCCAGCAATTCATTGACTATGAGTTGTTTGGAACTCATAGTGTTTACGGGCAGCGGTTATGGCCGCGCAACACGTGAATAAAATTCGTGCCGTGACGGTGGAAACACGTCTGCACGTTTCTGTTTCACCTCCATTACTATCTGAATGTAAGGGTCGCTTGTTTAAGGGTTGACAGCTCAGACCCTTTGGTTACCACTACTGAGTGCCACTCTTGCACGGGTGCTTAGAAATTGCTATACCTACTTACAAGCAGGTGCGAACAAAAGAGAAAAAAGGGAATCTGAAAAAAAAAAACAATGTCCCAATTCTAAGGTCCTACATCATTACTTTGCACGACCGTGACTTCTTATCATAGAAGAGTCCTTCAAGCCCGCTCTGCTTCAAATTAATATGCGTCTATTAACGTATGCTGAGAAATTAAGTAGTAAGCCTCATACGGGTGCTAGTATAAATTAATAAATAATTCATATACGGTACCCTACTTAAATAAATATGTGAAATATTATTATCTTCATGGCTGCGGGCCGCTACAGCTACACTCATTTGATTCAAGCGCAACTTTGGTAGCGTGCCGTGACGAACAGATAACCATCAAGCATTCAAAGTCAAACAGTGTTGATTGTTTGTTTAGCTGATTAGCCTCGTATCAAGGTCGAGGCAGCCCTACAGATATGGGGGGGTGGCGGGGGGGGAGGTGGAGAGAGAGGTCAGCCAACGTGAGAAAGTCATGAGCAGCCACCGCGCACTCTGCGACCCCTCGCGCCGCCGTGAAACCGCCGTGAACCACAGTTCACGCCGGTTACTACCGGTAGTAACCGGTAGTTTCACATAAACTTCACATTTACTAATAACATTTACTAATCCATTTAATAATAGTTTGGAAGTGAAACTTAAACAAGAGCTAAAGCATCATGTCTGCATTCCCATTAGGCATTTGGCTGTACCCGCTATGTGTAGGTACTGGGCCTGTTTCTACATCTTAGCGAGGCATTGGACATGGTGTCAAATATTCTTTAAAGACTAAAAAGGCACAGGGACTTTTTGACTTTGATTGCGTTGGACATCTTTTCTAGTTATCTTACAAACAGAAACAAAGTTGTTAGAATAAAATATTACGTGAGCAAAGATATACCGGTTCGATTTTTGGTCTTCCCAAAGGAAGTGTAGGTACTGGGGCTAACTTTATTCCCCATGTACTCTACAACGATGATGAGAAAACAGTACTACACTAACTATGTATTATTATAAAAACGCAAACTGTAGCAGTACAATAGTGTAGTTACCATGTAAAACAATAATTTTTAACGGAAAAGAAGCATCTACGTAAACATAAAGATAATTTTATTTGTCTAAACATGCGTATCCACGCAAATTAAGCATGTAGGATGTCACAATATTAATATTTTGTCCGTACATGTTTCACCCGTAAGGCATACAAATTTATAAAAAAAAAAATAACATAAAAAAACTAAATAACAAAATAAAACTAAATTCTAAAGGCACATTAATCATAACAATGCATTATAAGTACAACAATGCATTCAGGATGCTGATGGGGCTGCCGCGATATTGCAGTGCCTCTGGCATGTTTGCTGAGGCCCGCGTAGAAGACAGCTTCGCTGCAGTCATGCGCAAGCGTTGCACTTCAGTCCTAACGCGCATGCGTGCTAGTACCAATGGCATCTTGAGTGTTTTGTCGGACCGATGGGATTCTCCGATGCTTGAGCGCTGGATACGACTGCACGCGGTCAAGTGAACACGCGCACGGGTAACGGAGTTTCTATGTAATTTGTATTTTGTATTTAGTTTTTAAAGTGTCTTGTCTTGTCATTACTAACATTAGTTTCTCATAGGCATTTCTGTGTTACTAACATCTATATGGATGTATGTTAAAAATCCGAAATAAATGAATTTAATTAATTAATTAATTAATCCAAGTATGGTAGTGTCATTCAAAAAGTTACTTATATTAAAATAACATTTGTCCGTTAATAAATCTGGCATCTTTTTTTAAGCAAATTCACCGGCAATGCTTTATATGACTATGGTATTATAGAACGTAGAAAGAACATTCTGCAGACGTTCATCTTGTCGACTGTCGCTTCATATAGGCGCATTCTATTCTTGCACAACTTCTTCTCAGCATCTGTAATGTTTGCAATATTATTATCATTAACTATCAAATCTAAATTTATTTTATTTATTTCGTTATCCGTGCGAAAATCGATGTCAAATCGTAAAAAAATGTAAAGGGTTCCGAACCGTATTAAGATCGAGCCAAAAACGCCGAAAAAAATATGTTTCTTGTACTTTAATTATAATTATTAACTTTATATAAATAAAAAAAAATTGTTGTTATAGCGGCAATAGAAGTAGGTACGTGTGTTTAATCTTGTACGATATGGTGCGGAACCTTTCGTGTGCAAGTCCGACTCGTACTTAGCCGGTTTTTTTTAGTTCAGATAAGTGAATGAAAAAACTAAAAGAAGAATATCTTACATTTTAAATTAAAATCGCTAAGATAAATATATCATACTGACACTGTGAATGTCAAAGTTATTTTTTACCTCAGCACCTCAAACAAGCAGGTTTTGCTGTGTATAGACAATGAGCAAAATTCGATTTTGCTGCGAGCGTGAGACAAAGTAACTTTTTATGCCGAGAGCTGTGCTGGGTCTACTCACAAAATTCAAAAGATATGAACTTAACTTTGTTCTGTCACTTTCACTTAGATACGAAAAGAGCGAGAGATACAAGTCGAATCGAAGTTCGATTTTAAAATTCTATAGCTAGTAGACCCAAAAAAGAAACAAACAATAAAACGTTCGGATACACATAAAACCGTAAAATTGCAAATCATTTGAGGTTTTATTATATATACCTAGATGCTGTTTTATTATATTTAAGTTCTTTAACGCGGCTTGCAGTAGGATTGCACTGGCAGAAATCGTCACGCGAAAGGGCGTTTGCGACTGTATTCTTCTAATTCAAAGAGAAAGAAATAGAGAGAGAGCGATAGATAGATAGTGTGAATTTGGCGGCTGCGAAAATTTTCAAATTTTTCGTCATTGGTGTCGTTTTCATAGTTTTCGAGGGTGCTAAGGTCGATAATGACATTAAAATGTAAATCCAAGATGGTGGTTTGGAAAATTTTCGTCATGGGTATCGTTTTCATAGTTTTTGAGGGTGCTTAAGTCGATAGAGAGGTCAAAATATAAATCCAAGATGGCGGCTGCAAACATTTTGTTTCTGTTTTAAATCATACGTGCGAAGGAACTTCGTTCCAAAGAAAAAAATACGAAGTTTATCTTGTTGTATTTTTTTCCTTTTGGTATATGTATATGTTCTCGCTGCTGAGGTGAAAAGTTGTATGTATTACATGAGACCAAAGTTATTTGCATCTCGTATCTTTGAATTCGCTGCGCTCAGGATTCTAACCTAGAATCACCCGCTAAACTCGTAATTTAATTATAAAATCCTGCGCTTACTCGGGATTCAAAATCAACACTCGCAGCAAAAAACAACTTTGTTCTCTTGTTGCTATTTTGCAGTTGCAGAAATGTGTCCAAATTTAAATAAAATACCTTATAAATCGGCGTTTTTAATATTTGTTGATTAAATACAGTTTAATTATGTAATGTACACGATATACAGTAGTTCAAATTTCTAACTTGTTTAGTTGTTGCGATAGAGCTCGTACAAAAATGGTCTAAAACTGACCACTTTTACGGGCCCCTTTTTCTTCATTTATTAAGAAAAAAAAAAACAATTTTGTGCTCTACTCAATGAGTTATATATAATGACTTTTTTTTTTCATAATCACACTTTTATTGTATTTACCCCTTAAATGTTTTACTTTATTATTTGTTGTTATAGTGGTAATCGAAATACAGATTCTGTGAAAATTTCAACTGTCTATCTATTACGCTTCATGAGATACAGGTCGTTGACAGACATACGGACGGACGCACGGACGGACGGACAGCGGAGGCTTAGTAATAGGGTTCCGTTTAGCACCCTTCGGATACGGAACCCTAAAAGCTATGTACACAAAAACTTCAGAATTACAGAGGGGCAGTTCCCTTAGTAGGGTTCATTATGAAAGTTTGCGATTAAAAAAATGTAAGATGAAAAATATTCTTCGTTTAGTATTTTAATTTATTTGCTAAATATTGTACGGTGGTACGGAACGACCGGTTTCTTGTTCATTCATCCCCGGCACCTTACTCGATATTTCCAAGAAATCCGAGTGATGTGTTCGTGCACAATCCTATAGAGTCGCGTGTATCAGATTACAAGTGGCTATTACGTCTAACAAGAGTCTGTAGAAACCCAGTCGGTAATGATACGAGCGATGACACACGGTTCTAAGAATAGCAGCTATTTACAATATTGTCGAATCATTGCGATTAATACTTGCATAGCAATCAGCTGATTCGAATACAATGCATATTACTAGTTTCTTGCTTGTCATCTTTACAATGACAGCACGTAAATATCCTCACGCTTGACAGACGGACATGCGCATTCGATGATGATAGTCCGTTATAAGTTCACCATGATCTGATTGCTGCAGCCAGGGTTGGCTCCAGAAGAGGGAACTCCTTAATATTTACACAAGTTCGCTTTTCGCTTTACATAAGTTGATGAAATAAACATTCTTTTTTTTACGTCTTTGACATTCTCGGGTCCCAGGGATCCCAGACCTTTGGATGGCGTACGAGGGGCCCAAGCCAACTCCCAGCGGCCCCTTAGACGTTTTTTTATTTATTTTATTATTATTCAACAGTACAGACAAGACATTTAATATACGAATTTAATATACGCATTTAATTAATACAGTCAGTTCTATAAGAATCTAGAACTGACTGTATGACCATGACCTGGCTGCTGCAGCCAGGATTAGCTTCAGACTAGGAAACTCCTCAACGGTCAACAGTACAGACACGAAATTTTATATGCGTATTCAATTATGATTGCCCGTTCTAAAGTACACTATGACCTTGGTGTTGCACCCAGGGATGGCTCCAGACGAGGGAACACCTAAACGGTCAACAGCACAGACAGTTAATTTTGTATAGGTACGCATTCAATTATGATAGCCCGTTCTAAATTACAGCATGACTTGGATAGTGCAACTTGGTTGATTTCACACTATGACTTATTGTGACGTCGTGGTGTTTGGGTTGGTTGGATTTGTCTTTACAAATACCTTTCAAGTGAAGGTGATAGAACAAATACTTAAACAAATTCTAATGCTAAAAAGTACAAAATAAAATTTAAGTAAAAACTTTTTTTAAACAAGCTTTAAAAAGTACAAAATAAAACTTACGTAAACATAGAATTTTAATATTTTCTTAAAAGCTTGAGGTGTGAACGTCCTTCTTACACTTTAAGATAAGCCTCAAGCTTTTAAGAAAGTATTAATTTTTTTACTTTTTAGTTGATTTAAAGCTTGTTTTCAAAAAGGTTTTTACAATTTTTTTTTTAATTAAACGTAGTTCATTGTTGAAATTGATTGATAGATGTATAAGAATAAAAATACTATGTAGATAATCTTGTTTTCACTAAGTACTTACTTCAATACTTTGTAAAAGGTGACTGGCCCCAAGTGACCTACATTGCTTCACAAATACGCTCATAAAGCCGTTTAGCACTGATGATGGTCAACACAAAACGTCATCAGAAATACAAACATGTCATGACGAAGAAAGCTTGGCTTGCGAGCGAGACCGTATTGTTGACCTTAGTAAACATTAGAAAATACATTCAAGCGTTTGTTTAGTGTTAGGTTGGCAAACAAGGCGACCGCCCACCCAATGCAAATTGTAACCTCTGTCAAAGGATTCGTGGGTGGGTTCGTTGCCAACGTGACAGAATTCTAAAATGTCTCCAGTACCAGGCCGACAAAATGGCACATCGAAATTTAGAAAGAGATGGTCACACAGTTGTGAGTGACAGAGGCACCCTACAATTAGTAGTTCTCGCTCATTATAGGTAACTCTGAAGTAATAAAATTAAATAATTGGTTACTAGTAACTTTGCAAGAAACGATAAAAACGAGATTTAGAATTAAGTGCTTGCTATTATCAACCTCTATCTTTTGTATTATCCTTCATTCTATCATAGTTTCGCTTATAGCTTATAGGTTAGGTTTAAAGAATCTTTTTTCTCATAAGAACATGATACAGTTCACTTTTATGAGATTTAACTTTTAACATAAATAATCTTTGTCTAATGACGAAGCATGCAAATGTAGAATAAGTTAAATTATAACAACAACGTACGAGATCAACAGCAAACAAAGCATTCATGATGCGAAGGATTCGGGGGAGCACCAACAGCATTTTAACGGTAATCACCGTAAAATTATAACAATCGTTAATAAGCCTGATTGCCCGTTCCTGGGGCACTGGACCCGTATGCACAGCTGCAGGTCTGGTGCAGCGGGAAGCGGACATAGTTATAGGTTCATGAATTAGTTTTATTTTATTTAGTTTAGAAATGTTGCTAACATAGTTTTATAAGTGTTACTAACAACAATATGAATCATTTGTGTTCGAATTAAATAAATAATAATAATAAATCTATATATATAAAAGCGAAAGGTCACTCACTCACTCACTTACTCACTCACTCACTCATTCATCACGAAATATCGAAAACCGCTCGACGTATGAAGATGAAACTTGGTAGGGAGGTAGTTTATAGTTAGTAGACGTCCGCTAAGAACGGATTTTTGGAAATTCGACCTTTAAGAGGGTGAAAAGGGGGGATTTTGTTTGTATGAAAAATCTTATTCCTTGAGTTAATAAACTTGAAACTTGGCACGAATACTTATCTATGTAAATTATAAAGTTTGCCATTTTTAGTTTTTCTAAAATACCCCCTAAAGGAGGATTGGGGGGTGTCAAAGTTTGTATGGAAGCATTTTAACGAGCGGTCTGATTAATTCGAAACTCAGTATTTATAATTAAAACTGAAAATGAATAAAAACGTATATCAGGGTTTTTTGAAAATCTACCCCTAACGGGGTGAAACGGGGTATTAATTTTTACAGTGGAGGATTTTACTGTGTGGCTTAATTAACTTGAAAATTGGTATAAATAATCTATAAGTCAAATAATGGAAACGTCACAATAGATTTTTCAAAAACTATTATCACGCTATTTGCTATGGGGGATGAGCAATATAGCATTATGTTTGTATTCTTCTATAGTTTACCGCAAATTGTAAAAAGGCTAGCCAAAAGGTTAGAATATTACAGATAGTTACGGATTTAACCTTTTAAAAGATGATCATCATACTATACCTTTATGGAACTAAGCAGTCAATCATAGCATATACAGGGTGGATTTTGAGATGGGGCAATAAGGGCAGGTACCTTAACCGTTGTCGCTACAAGAAAACAGTCTTAGGAGACTGTCCTTAACTTTTTGAAACATTTTGATCTGCATTCACAGATTTTGAAAAAAATGTACAGTCAGCAAGAAAATGGCCAATTTTCACAAAAACTTTTTTGATGCCGGTCGATCCTATTTCTTATTATATTACTAGAACCAAAAAACTATATTGGGTCAACTGAGGTTTGTTACTCCAAGACACGGCCTATGAATTTTTAATCCCAAATAGCAGAAAAAACTTAACTTTGCCGTTCATTATAGAACTATAAATTACCAATTTTCGGATTTTCCTCTTTACTTGATCTTACTTCTCGCCAAACTTCATGCTGCTGGATCAACGTGAAGTACCAAATAGACTGGTTTATTTGCGAGTGTCAAAATATGCGGCACAAATGGCTGTATTTTTTATTTCGTTAACTTTTTTTTTGGGTGTGAAATTATCAAATAACTTCTCCCGCTCTGGGCGGAGCGGGAGAGCGTGTCAGGTTTATACTGACAAAAACCCACCCGTGTTCCTTCAGTTGCCTGTGTGTTTTCAGGGGCCACGGTAACCCTTTCGGATTTTCTCGTGACCCTGGCAGAAATCGGCCCTAGCGTACCATGGACTGGACCAGGGCCGGACGCGAGAAATCACCACCGCCGATCGTCTCCACGAGGACATAGCGGTGCCCCACCCAAGCTGGACAGACCTCCACCGTATGCTCCACCGTCCACCATCCACACAATGGTCACACCCGGGCGTTTCCTCCCGCCTTATCCGGAACAGGAACCTCCCGAAACAACCATGTCCGGTGAGAACCTGCGTCAGGTGGAAGGTGAGGACGCCGTGGCGCCTCTCTACCACTCCTCAATGATAGAACTTATCGCCACAGTTGTGGCGTGCCCATTATTGCGTTGACTTGGAAGTTTGATTTTCGTTACACTTCCAAGAGACGGTAGATCTAAGTTTTTGATATCTATTTCAAATTGATGCCTCCATGCGTTCCTGAGAAAAGGGTCTTGACAGACAAAGAAGTCATCCTTTAAGGGTTTTAAAGTTTAATTTTGAGGTACGGAACCCTAAACAGATTTAATATCAGCCTGTTACCTTTTCATGACGTAACGACTGAACGCATTTCTAAATGAAAGGCATAGGATAGGCCATGACGTGGGTTAGGACATAGGATACTCTGAATACCGATAGCACGTTCCTGTGCGATATTTTCCGACATCCACGCGGGCGAAGCCGCGGGCAAAAGCTAGTACATTACAAAAGACCCCCGTCAGGCGACTGACTTATGCAGACATTGCAGCAATGCCTCTGAGACCATACAACATATTACAGGAGCCTGCAAATCACTTGCACAGACTGACTATAAGCACCGACATGACCAAGTTGCCGCAATTATACACCAACATTTAGCATACAAATATAAATTCATAAATGAGATGACACCGTACTATAAATATAAACCCGAAATCATATTAGAAAATAGGAATCAGAAAATTTATTGGGATCGGACGATAATAACAGACAAAACTAGACATTTCAATAGACCAGATATAACCGTTCACGACAAAACTAATAAAGCAGTTTACCTTATAGCCATCCCTAACTCACACAACATTCAAACCACAATATCTGAAAAGCTAAGTAAATATTAAGACCTCGCCATTGAAATAAAAATGTGAACGGTTTGTGCTTTCCCAGTGGAAAGCACAAACCGTTCACATCGTCCCTATAGTACTCTCATCCACTGGTATAGTACCATAGATATAAGAAAGAAGGAGATATGCCCGGTAGTTGAAAATGTATCGAAACCCAATGTCTCCACTTTGTCCCCACTACCTCGCCACTAGTCGCCACAACTACACATGCAGAAATAGATATGAGGCTGCGCTCACTCTTGCAATTCATAAATCAGAACGTACTACACAATCAATTATAAACCTTATCCCATCAAACACAGCGTGCATTTACCATGCACCGTACAACTCACTCACACGAAAACATCATTTCTATCGTTGTGCTGTACAGAAACAATTTATTTTACATATACGCTAGTGATTGACTAAATCGGAAAGGTATCGATTCTTCCATTTAATATTATCGACGGTGAAGTATCAATATCTAATAACTAAAATTTTGGCGGTTTTCACTTACTAATGTTTACTTCAAATGGTCAAAAACTATAGAAATTAAACGTTTTTTTCTCCTCCTGTAAAACCATGTTTTTGTAGTTATTAGATATTGATACTTCACCGTCGTTATACTTTAAAAAATTTGGTGTCCTGAAAATAAAATAAATAAAAACGATAAGTCCAGAAAATATTATAATAAAAATAAATAAAAAGCAAAAAATTCAAACAATTAAAAAATCCAGTTACGTTGGTTTAACCTGTCATAGTTTATTGAAACAGTAGGTATTGTTGAACCCTGCTATGACGTTTACTCACTGTCCTGTAAAGTGGAGGTATTTGTGCAGCACTTGACGCTTTAATATTACTGGAGTGGCATTTTTTGTCAAATAGTGTAATCTTAAATTAATATATTTTTCCACGACTGCTTTAATTAGAAATATTATGTGATTATTCATCGGAGACTGCTCAAATTGGTGAAACTTAATATTATCAAAGAGATCTAATCCTATAATTCAAACCCAAAATACTCCACCTAAAATTTTATTAACTTACTTTACGACCGTTGGTTACGCATTTCTCTACCACGCTGTAAAATAATCAAAATAAGTAAAACACATTATTTCACATCGATCTTCCACCTGGGTAAAGCAGTTGACAAATTGAAGAATAAAGTATAATAGCAATAAATTCATTCGCCAAACGACATTGTTGTCGATAGCCTACGTTAGTGGATCTGCACAACTACATCACTAGCTCGTCGCCAGACACAGCGGCCGTACTGCGCGATGCATCCGCAGTCCACAGTATCGTTTTGTGATTTTTACATTGCTTGTTGAGTCACTGAGCGACATATTTAGGTAGTGGTTAACGAGCAATGTATGTAGTGCAAAAATAGTACAGTCGCTGTGATATTTGGAAACAAAAATAACGTAGTAAAAGCAAGAAATATTTTACGATTTGTTGTTTTTCATTATTTTAAAGACAAATATAGTAAAATACTTGTACTTATATATGGTAAGTGATTCCATGATTCACAAAGTTTTTGTTTTGACTTCGGTTTTTACAAGAAACCACTGAACAACACGGCATTCTTATAAATTGTCCCGATCACGGCCGAAAGCACACTAGTTCGCGGAGACGGCCATTTTCGTATGCAATGAGCACTTTGATCATTACGCGCGGACACAGACACGCCCCCATGCCACTTCTCCTGTTTTTTATATTTCTATGTATAGTACCCATATCTCTTACACAAAGCCTTAACACTCTACACATGCCCACCCATACCCTGCACCTTATACAAAAAGCCACAATCTCAACACCTGTCGCATCACCCGGAAGTTCCTTACTTCTTCCACAATGTCATTAACGTTCTCTATTTAAATTCCTCCTTACACACTTGGTTCCGGCCCGTGTGCAAGGTTTCTGTACTCTTTTTTATGAGAAGAAAATAAAAAAACTCGAAATAATAATAATAAAAGCAAGAGTGTAGGTTACATATAAAACAAGTTAATACAGCTGGCCAATTAGACACCAAAGTACCCTCATAAGTACTGATTTGGGGAACACAAACAACGACTAAGAAGCGAACTACTGTATAAATGTGTTTCTGTGCGCTAGAATAATGCGTGCACGAGTTTGTTTGTGTACGACAATTATTTCTGAGGGACTTCTTTTGTGAAAAGGACTATCAATGTTATTATGGCGCCAGAAATACATTAGACGTGAGATCTTTTACTAATGTATCGGTTGAAACTCGTTGACTTTCTAAGCTTCACTGTTTGTAGCACGACGCGGCTTAGACAGGCGCCTTATATAACATCTACTTCCTCACGGGGGAGCTTTCTAAGTTTTTTTCAAAGAAGTTAAAGTCACATCGGTTATCTTACGTTTTCTTCTTATCGCTATGTTTTTATGTTTCTACATATACTTGGCATAAGTGGAAAACTCTGCATTTGCATAGAGTCGCTTAGTATTTAGAAAAATAGCTGCCAGCAACGTTCAAGTAAATATTAGTGACGAAACGACTGAAGGAAGATGGCTTAGGTAACCTAATTAATTCGTAACCTGTGCGGTAGGAATGTTATACCTTATAGTAGTAACATTTAGGTTTCAGACTTGCCATACAGTTTACGTCATCTGTAAGTTAATCACTGACTATCACTTGCTTTTCACCATCGATCATAACGAAGAATCTATTTGAAGAGACCTTTACTAACAATCACCGCTACTGTCTGCAATCAGCCAGCTCATCAAGTCTGTCTGGTTCAGTAGTGGGGTCACTGATGACGTCACTCGCTGGCTCGTGCTGCTCGTATGCCTGGTGCTGTGTATGCGCGTCGCGCGCCTCGTGCGTGCGACCTTGTGCCTCGTCCCTCACCCCGGCACGGCACACGTCACGCCTCCGCACCGACCGGCCGCGACCTCGCCGTTACGCATCCATGAACATGGGTGAATGACACAAGAAGAGACAGCACAGAAGGCTTTCTTTTTTATCTCAATACGGCTATCCATCATCACCTTCCTGCCCTTATCCTAATTTGTTTGGGGTCGGCGAAGCATGTCTTATCCTGCCATCTCTATTAGTTGGCATCTTAGCAGTATAGAACGGGGGTTGACTCTAACTAGCCATAATTATCATCTTTTACATAATCCATCCATCGCATCCATTTAGGTTAAGGAGCGAGGATATGCCAGGGCCAGCAACTGTCTACTTATTCCTGTCATTCCTCAGTAGTTGTTCCTCTGCTTCACGCAAACTTTCGTTCTCCAGCATGGATTCTGTTTGAAACTTAATATGATGATGCCTCTTTGTGTGTAATGCACCTTCTGCGTAAATATACTGTGTGTCGTGTTATGATGTGCGGAGATGATCCACGGTGATATTATATCACGATCCGACTGATGCCATCATGCCCCGGCTCTTTGTGCAACATGTTCCTGTGTGCTGTCAGATACATCATCAGCTAACCTTTTCCCAGGCTCGACGGGTCAGCTTCCGGGCTCAGTCGACTCGGCTGAACTGCGACTACGATTTATATTAAATTATAGATAGTGGATCCTGCAGTTGAAAGTGCTTTGAAACCTGTTTGAAAATGGCAAGAGTATTTCATTTATTGTAATCGCCACGCACGGCTAGATGTGTGGTGAACTGATCACAGTCTGTGTGTTAGGTGATATTTGCTGACGATACTCTTGACTTAATCCCCTCGTCGTGTTTGACGATACCCAAAGGAACACGTGCTATTTCTTTATCGGGAGGTAATTATGTTTTTCCAGTCTACCTATATCAGAACGTGATGGTGTTCCTTATCATTTCATATTGACATTGAGGTAATTGAGGCAGAGGCGATGTAACGTAATGTCACTCAATTGTACGTGAGGCCACCGGAGATAGGATGGAACGGACCGGATCATTCAGATTACTACACGAAGATTAATGGTTCAGTACGAGGAAATTTCAGGGCCCAGGTCGGACAGATGATGACGTCATTATTATAGTATTCACTATAAACAAAGATAATGATCACCAGGGTTGCAGGACAGGAGGAAAGAGGATGACACAATTTACAAATTGTTCTCAATTAAGTTCATAAACATTACTTAACCTCCACCACGCGCGGGAGCCATTCAAATCATGTTAAGGTGGATCCGCAGTTGTAGCCCGCGAAATTAAATTTTTCTTACGTTTTTTGTAATTGTAGATCAGTGTATCAGGTTGTATCTTGATCAAAAAATGATTCGCAACTATAACAGATATGTATTTACAGAATTATAATCATTGAAATCATTAATATACACCTCTCTAAGTTAGATTTGTTCCATAAGAACCAATTTCCTAAAAGTTATTTCGCTTTTCCTTTTCTGATATAAGAATGATAATCAGTAGAGACTGCCTTAAACTGTGCTCAAACTATAAATAAATCAGTTTGTGTCGATTTAGTTAATGATTTCCTTATTTTAGAGCTAGTATTATATGGTAGTAAGAGGCGAACAACTTGATCACGATGTGCGCTCATAACGACGTGCTTGTAGGAAGTAAATACGAATATGTGACGTCACACAACCACAGGGGCTGTCACTGTGGCACAGCTGTGCAAATGAGAGGCGTCTCTATTGCCACTCGGGAGCTAGTGTGTTGTTTTTGATCAAGCGATGGAAGAATTTTATGATAACGATATACCTAAACTGTTTCTGGACGGAGATTGAGTGACTTGCTCGGCACAGATAAGACGATACAGGTCATCTTGAAGATGTTCGGGAAACAGTCGGAGACCATGCAGTATCGCAACAAAAAATGCGTAAAATTACATTTGAATAGAATTTTTTGTAACCAACCGTTGTATTACAATAACAAGCACGATGTTGCTACATTTATAAGCGTTTTCGTGGAATGTGCAGATCTTTACTTACGAATTACGAACATACATACGAAACATTGTGCCAATCGCACGAAGTAAAGAACTAAAATAATATTAACTTAATTGTTAAATGACGATTGGGTAAAAAATATATGTAATCGTTAGTTGAGAATTGCGTCCGTGCTGACTGCGTGTTGCTGGTTGAAATCGAGGTTCCTTCACAATGCGATGTTTTCCTTTACAGTAACTTTTAGTAAGATCACGAGGTTTCAAAAAACTGCTTTGGTATGTATTAACTAGGTCTAGAATTGTTGCAGAACCTTCCGCTTATATGTTTTAATACCAGCCTGTAATTGTCCCTCTGCAGGGCAAAGGCCTCTCATCATACAGAGAATGCATGAGTATTGATCACCACGCTTGCTCAAGGAGTCAAGGCGGATCGGTGATTTCAGAATCGTTCGCGTGGAAGTCGTAAGACACAACACCAATATACTAAAATAACAGCCACATTTCCCATCCGCGCTATTATTTCCTTTTCGCTTAGCATCGTTCTGAATTTTTAAGGTTCCGTACCTCAAAAGGAAAAACCGGTAAGTCGGACTCGCATACCGAGGGTTCCGTACCATTTTAAATTTTAATCGGCGTGGCCTATATTCGTCAGAGAAAAAACACTGCACACATCGGTGTAGAATATTGCAGTTTTAGGTCAGCGTCATCTCTTGGCCGATAGTGGAACTAATGTAATTTAAGTTAATGATTTCGGAAAAGTGAGCTATTTACAGTCATCGTTTTATTCTGTACCATTTTGGTACGGAAGCCTAAAAACGGAACCTTTGTAGGATCACTTCGTTGTCCGTCCGTCAGTCTGTCAAGACCCTTTTTCTCAGGAATGCGTGGAGATATCAAGTTGAAATTAATATCAAATACGTAGGTTTGTGGTCCCTTAGAGCTGTAAAAAATCAAGCTTCTTAGCCAACGCAATAAAAAAATACGGCCATTTAAGCGACATATTTTGATACTCACAAATAAATCAAAACCTACAGGGTACTTCCCGTTGACCTAGAATCATGAAAGGACATTGTAATTTTTTTTTATTTAAACAACAAAAAACCCGACTGCAAAAACACAACTGAAAAGAGAAAAACAAGCATTCTAATCTATATTGGTATTGCAGGCGGGACAAACAAATAACCTGAAATGATGGTAAAATACAATAGACGTGGATATATTTAGTAACCTGTTCCGCTTAACTATTTCTAAAGAACCATAAAATACTCCTGAAAGAAATCAACACGTGTTTCACCTCTCAACGAGGCATTTTCAGGATGACGATGGACTTGTTGCGAACACGAACACAGCGTGTTGCCACACCGAGCGCTGAGTGCAGACAGCCTTATCGTTGTTTTTTTTTTTTTTAAAGGGCATCTCGCAGTACTGACCACTAAGGTCTTGGCTGCTTAACCGGATTTTCCTGTGGGTGCCATAAGCTTCTACACTTAGAACCTCCAGCCAGGAGCTTTTTGAATTTATTCTAAATTAAAATTAAGCGAATGCTCGCTAAGGGCACCCACTGTGGGGTACGAACCTCGGCTTAGGGCATCGCTGATGGGAGGACAGCAAGAAGGGACAGGCTGGATCAAATTGATGTTTTCATCATGATTATTATGCGGGGTATTTAAAGCTACGTGCTCAGCTGCAACAACTGCTGGCACCTCGTTTTCGAGCAAGGGTCGGGGGGAGTTTCATTTACTCGGGGATTCGGTCGCAATCGCAAAGGACCTCGGCGGCGAGGTCGGAATGACGGGATGCGTCTGTTTTTGTGCACTGTACTGGTGGCCCTATTCTGCTCCTGGAGGAGTGTAATGGGATCATCTGGGTCGGAGAGTACATGCCTGGGGCGGCAGGTCTGACTAATTCGGGATGGGATATAATTGGCTGCCTCGACAACCAGTGGGTTACGATGTCTGAGAGTCAGCCTTATCGCTCGTCAAACCCATTTATATAGTGTCGCCGTTATCAGTGCGATAAGGTAAGAACAATCGCAGCAAAGGTGACCTTGACATACTCGTATTTAATTCGTTCAACAGTGTGATGTTTCCTGTATTATTTTTGACAATTTCTAAACTCTCTAGTATTGACATTCTGAAACCTTTATCACATGTGTGTAAAATTCAAAAATTCAAAATTCAAAAGTCATTTATTCAAACTAGGCTGAGAATCAGCACTTTTCGAACAATAAATTATTGTTCCAGCTGTTACATAAGACAGTCCCCCAAAAACGCCCACCCTTCACCACTTCCTAGTGCCTTTAGCTGGGAAGAAGAAGTGGCGCAACAAACTCTCCAGCATCACAGCTGTCTGTTCAAGTTAGAAAAATAAAATGATTCTATACAATAGTATGCAAAATTATTATGCAACACAAAACATTATTTTAATTACAAATTACTGGCCATATGTCAGCTAGCACACGCCAATATACCAACCAAAAACATCGAGAACTATACTCAAGCAAAATTAAAAAAAATAAAAACTAAACGTAAACAGAACTAAATATCTAAATAAAAGCCTCCAGGCATAAAGGGCGTGCCCGCTTACATAAAGTTGTAATTGGAAGTTATGATAAACTAGGACCATCGAGCTAAAATAAATGAACAGTTAATTACTAGTAACAATAACAAAACCATGATCAGCAAGACGACCAGTCACCACAAGCAGCACCCGTTCACGAGCATAACGCAAAGATCAGCCATTACCCCCCTCGCCATATTTGAGGGAAGGAGGCAACCCGACCCCTGACGCTACCGCAAGCATTGACATCTAAGGGAGCATGACGAACTTGCTGCCGGTTGCTCAGGCAAAAAATAATATGATCAATTGTCGAGGTCACTAGCTAACCACAAATTGCAATACAAATCATAACAAAAAAAAAAAAAGAAGTCATAAATTCAAATAATATAAACAATTATATAAACTCATATAAACTGTCAGTAGGTAAGCTAATTCTGGAGAAAGAACATAAACATTGTCTTGAGTTAATCAGAGCGACCAACTATTCTTATCATTTAAGTAGTCGTTGATACAATAGTATGCCTTTGAACAAAGGTTGGATTTTACTTTATTTTTACACACATAACATAACATCACGCCTTGTTTCCCCAAAGGATTGGGCAGAGATGTACCTGTCGTAGGTATACCCACATTTCGCCAGTTATGTTTAAGTCCCATGTAATAGGGGGCGAGCCTATTGCCATCAACCGGGCACAAATCCAGACTCCGGGCTGCTACTGAGAAATTCCAGATAGAAAAACCCAATAGCACTTTGCCCGACCCGGGAATCGAACCCAGGACCTCATGCTCAGCAGTAGCGCTTGCGACCACTAGAACAACGCGGCAGTACTTTATTTTTAAACGCATTAAAAGGCAAATCTAGCAAAGGAGAGGGTAGCTTGTTATAAAAGGTTATACCAAGCCCAACAAATGAGTTATGAACCTTATGAAGCCGGTGAAAGGGAGCTCGTAGTAGTGTTAACATTGTGAATATCACTGTTTTTAGTGTATAAGTGTATATTTTGCCTAATATATAAGATGTTGGCGAAAATGAATTGTGATGCCACCGTGAGAATACCAACATCTTTAAAAAATCTCTTAGAGAAACTCTGGCACCTAGCTGGTAAATTGCTCGAACAGCTCGTTTTTGAAGGACAAATATATTTTGAATGTCAGCGGCTTTGCCCCACAGCAGAATACCATAAGACATAACGCTATGGAAATAACTAAAATAGACTAACCGAGCTGTATCAACGTCAGTGTATTGTCTTATTTTCCTGACAGCGTAGGCGGCTGAACTAAGCCTTCCCGCTAGGCTTGATATATGTGGGCCCCACTAAAGTTTGGCATCTACTGTTATGTCCAGAAAAACTGCCGAGTTCACAGTTTCAAGCACCTCTTTATCTATGACGATGTTGGGTCCTAGATTTCTAACATTTGGTAGAGCAAACTTTACACATTTCGTTTTCTTGGCATTGAGAACTAGGTTATTTGTCGTAAACCAATCCGTAACCATTGAGAGTGCACTGTTTACGTCGTCAAAATCTTGTATATTCCAGTCTACTTTAAAAATAAGAGAGGTATCATATATCCTTTAAATAAAAAGGTAAGTCATTTATATACACTAAGAATAAGAATGGACCCAGTATTGAGCCTTGAGGTACACCTAACTGAGCTGGTAGCCCGGAAAATTTCACACCATTAACATCTACACATTGGACCCTATTATGTAAATAAGAATTTATTACTTTAAGAGCTTCGTTTTGGACATCGTAATGGCGTAGTTTACGCAAAACCATATTGTTCATCATGAAGAAGTCTGTTTAAATTAAAATGTCTTAGCAACTGCTTGAGTATTAACTTTTCAAATATTTTAGTAGGTAAGATAGAAATAGGCCTGAAATTGCCAACGTCATTTTTGTTACCTGATTTAAATAATGGTATGACTTTACTACTCTTCATGAGGTCAGGAAAAGTTCCTAAATCAACACATTTATTAAAAGTAACAGCTAAATATGGAGCTACTATGTCTATTATGTTACTTAATAGTTTAATGGAGATGCCCCAGTAATCACCAGTGTTTTTAGACTTAAGTGTGTTAAAAACATTAACTACATCACGAGGTGTTACATGCTCAAAGCTAAATAAGCTACTACATTTAGGCACACTACTATGCAAAAGGTTTTCAGCTTTAGACGGGGACGAATTTACGGAGCGAGTCGTAGTTATAGGTATGTTGGCAAAAAAACTCATTAAATGCCTCAGCTAAGTCGGCTGCTATATTAACTAATTTAGTGTCGACCATAATCTCGAGTTGTTTTTCTTGTTTAACCGACTTACCCGTTTCATTGTTAATAATTTTCTAAGTGGTTTTTACTTTATTATTTGAATTTTTAATTGTATCGCCTAAAAATTGATTTTGAAAAAACAAAAATATTTTTAAATCATTTTGAATAATTTTTGACATACTCTAAGAAAGGAGTATCAAACCTGAATTGTAGAATTTCGAAAGTGTTATTATTATTTAACGAATGACCTGTATCTATTAAGTGTTGTGCAAAATGGGATTTTTCTGGATAATTATTCCTGTACGCTGCATTATGTTCCTTATATCTTGTCTAAAAATTAAGTTTTTTTTTTTTCTTAATTTCCAGCCCGTCTTTTCACAAAAACCTTTGGAACTTTTGGCGGTAGATTCAGAAATGGCTATAGTTAGAGGTAAAAAGATGAGAGAGCACATCAGGTATCTGTTCATATTAAACAGTCTCTTAACTAATCAAATTCAATGACTTTATCATCAGACCAACGTATTTATAGATCTTTGAAGAACAACAGAGAACATAGATTACTGACAGTACCACTTTCACGAGATAATTATGACAGAGAATTTAACATTATTTATCATATAGCTGAGAGTAACGGATACAATAAGAAAATAGTTGATGATTTGATTCAAACGAAACGTCGCAACTTAGTTAATTCACTTTTGTATCCACTGCCTCCAGAAAGACCACATGAATATTTAGGTAGTTTGACATACTTAAGGTCAGTTAGTGATAGGGTTTTAAAAACTTTGTTTGTGATCGATTAGAAAACCACAAAAAATCTGGTGTATACAAGTTACATTGCGATGATTGTAATGGTATCTACATAGGTCAAACTGGTCGTAATTTTTAGATAAGATATAAGGAACATATTGCAGCGTGCAGGAATAATTATCCAGAAAAATCCCATTTTGCACAACACTTAATAGATACAGGTCATTCGTTAAATAATAATAACACTTTCGAAATTTTACACATATGTAATAAAAGTTTCAGAATGTCAGTACTAGAGAGAGTTTAGAAATTGTCAAAAATAATACAGGAAACATTACACTGTTGAACGAATTAAATAGGAGTATACCAAGGTCACCTTTGCTGCGATTGTTCGCCCCTTATCGCACTGATAACGGTCGCACTGATAACGGCGACACTATATAAGTGGGTTTGTCGGGCGATAAGGCTTTTTAGGCCCACCAATAGGCTCTTTAGAACATATAAGCGCTGGTTTCCAACGCGGTCATATGACAGGCGCCGTATTTTTCGATATCGCGAAAGCGTTCGACAAAGTCTGGCACAACGGCTTATTATATAAGCTTTACAAACTCGGAGTGCCGGATCGTCTCGTACTCATCTTACGGGACTATTTGTCGAATCGCGTTTTTCGATATCGCATAGAAGGTGCACTATCCTCCCCCCATCCTATTCGTGCAGGAGTCCCTCAGGGCTCCGTGCTAGCTCCGCTATTATTCACGCTGTTTACCAGTGACATCCCTAAGAGTGTTTAGGCGCAGTTGGCTCTGTTCGCAGACGATACGGCCATCTACCTTAGAGATATGTGTCTCAATAATATAGCCCGCACTCTCCAACGAATCGTCAATAACCTTGGCGATTGGTTTCGAAAGTGGCGGATTGAAGTTAATCCCGATAAAAGTCAAGCGGTTTTCTTTACGAAACCGCGTACGACTCTTAAAAATTCCCTCCCACGACCACTCACCATGTTCGGCAAGCCGATCCCTTGGGAGAAGCGAGCCAAATATCTAGGTGTCGTTCTAGACCATCATCTCTCTTTCGCAGAGCACATAAAGCAGGCCCGTTCGCGAGCCGCTTTCGCTCTCGGTAGGCTCCATTCCGTCTTAAATGCAAGTAGCAAATTGTCACTAAAGTGTAAATTGCGGATCTATACAGCTTGCATTCGCCCAATCATGACCTATGTGGGTTCCGTCTTTGCTCATGCAAAACCCCATCACATCCATAGGATGCAAACCTTCCAAAATCGATTCCTCCGTAGAGCTACCGGCTCCCCTTGGTTCGTGAGGAACGAGAGCCTCTATATCGATCTTAAAATCCCTACCATCCATCAGTTCCTCAAACGCGCTTCGAAGCGTTTCTTTGAGTCCGCGGCCAAACATCGCAACCCTCTGGTTGTCGAGGCCGTCAATTATGTCCTGAGTAGAATCAGTTATATTCGCCGACCAAGGCATATTCTTACCAACCCAGACGACCCGACTACCATCCATCAGGAGTCTAGTAGGGAAACGAGTACACTAGGACACAAGCACAGACGCTTCCCGTCATTCCGACCTCGCCGTCAAGGTCCTTTGCGATCGTGACCACCGCGCCCTCGAGTAAATGATACTCCCCCCGACCCTTGCTCGAAAACGAGGTGCCAGCAGTTGTTGCAGCTGAGCACGTAGCTTTAAATTCCCAGATTAATAATCATGATCAAAACTTTGATCCAGCCCGTCCCATCTTTGATGTCCTCCCTCCGGTAAACGCCCTAAGCCGAGGTTCGTATCCCACAGGGGGTGCCTTTAGCGAGCGTTCACCTAGTTTATAAGTTTTAGTTTAGTTTGTAAGTCCCTGGCTGGAGGCTTTGAGTGTAGCAGCTTAAGGCACCCACAGGTTTGCCTGGTTAAATAGTCATGGCCTCAGAGGCCAGCTATGAGATGCACTACAGAAAAAAAAAAACGAAAAAACGATAAGGCTCAGTCTGCACTCAGCGCTCGGTGTGACAACACGCCGTGTTCGAGTTCGCAACAAGTCCATCGTCATCCTGAGGATGCCTCGTTGAGAGGTGAAACACGTGTCGATTTTTTTCAGGAGTTTTTTTATGGCTCTTTAGAAATAGTTAAGCGGAACAGGTTACTAAATATATCCACGTCTATTGTATTTTATCATGGATTTCCGCAAGGTCACGCCTGAATCAATTAATTATCTGAAATGATGGTGTCAATTTTGTTTGTCCCGCCTGCAATACCATTATTCTATAGATTAAAATGCTTGTTTTTCTCTTTTCAGTTAGGTATGATATAATTGATTGAATTAATGATATAATTGACAAGAATTGTAATTGGAAAAAACATATTGAGAATATATGCAATAGGCTAAACAGCTTTGCATTTGCACTACGAAATCTTAGGAAAACTGTTGGACGTAATGCCGCGCCTATCATTAGCGTTAGCCTATCATGGATATGTCTCATCTGTGTTAAGATACGGCTTAATTATATGGGGTAATTCCACTGACATCAATAAGGCATTTATTGTGCAAAAAAAATGTTTACGAGCTGTGTTTGGTGCAGACCCATTAGATTCGTGCAAACCTATTTTTAAAAAACACAGTTTATTAACATTAGCATGCTTGTACATATTGGAAATGGGAGTATTTGTAAAAAAACATCCTCACCTATTCAGTAAAGCCGATAGCCTCAATGATCATAAGGTGGGCAAAATGTCAAGGGATCCAACAAAATTAGCAATGCCAAGATGTAGAACAGCGTACTGCCATAAAAACACGAGTCGAATGGCAATACAGATATTTAATCATATTCCGAAGGAAATTAGAGAACTGCGAACCAGTCTATTTCAAAAGCATCTCAGAGCATGGCTGATAGAAAACTGTTTTTATAGTATTAAAGAATTTATGAATTCTAGAACAAATAGGAAAATTGCAGGACATGTAAATTACATTTGACATTTTTATTTTAAGCTATTGACATAATATTTTGTAATTTAATTTCCAATTTAATTTTAATTTTTAATTTTTGTAAGTCGATTTTTAGAAAATTTGTAATTTAATTATTTTTATTTGACATTTGTAATTAATTTATTTTTATTTGACATTTGTAATTTGATAATTTAGACAATTCTTGATTTAGTACATATTTTTTCTGACATTGGAATTTAATTATTTTGTTAAATTAGAATCATTGTTATTGTCACAAAATTTGCATGCCGAATTTATTTATTTATTTATTTATTATTATTAGGCTCTTCAACAATGAGTACACTATTACTTTACAATTTGTACATTGCAAACTTAAGTTTAGTTGGCGGAATATGTTGAACTATTGTGTATTGTTATAAAATCTGTAAAATACCATATTTCAGGCAAATAAATGAATCTATCTATCTATGTGTTGTTGCAGTAGGGTTGCTTTTTAATTTTTTTTTTTATTTCAAGCTTTTTAGTTTTATTAAAATAATATACTAGCTGAAATTTTAATGGTTGTTTTTCCGCAGCAAAATGATTTTGTCTTGGTACCTAGTACAATAGATTTATAAATTTTTTTTTTTAAATATTCAAAAATGGCAGATTTAGAATTGTGAAAAACAAAACTTTAAAGCAACCTAGAACCCATAGTATCTCTACAGCGCGATCGACTAACTGTACCTACAAGACAGGCGTGAGAGACGCGCGGGTGACGCGCAGTCGTTGATCCTATCGCTACAGCTGATAACTCCTTTACCTAAAAGTTATTAAAATTTTCCATTCCTACTTTTTACGGGCTTAGAACCTCCATAAATACTTTTTACTTACAAATTAATGAACATGAAACTAAAAAAATAAGTTTATTTTCTTACTTAAAATTATTTTCTGAATTTAATAAATAAAATGGATCGAAATAATAGTTATTCCAATTTGGAAAATTAAGTAATTAAGGCGTAAAAAAAATTTGTAATCAACTTATTTACAATGATTTTATAACTAACCTACTTTTTCACTGTTCGCTATTTACAAAGGTACGAGTAGGTACTTACACTTTCCGGTAACGATTTTCTATCAATCACTGACAACAAGCAAATGTGGCCGGTGCGGCGCGACGCATTCGCTTTCGCATTCGTTTTGGTGGAGTGCCATATGAACTCTACGAAAATGATAGGAACGCACGCACAGTTCACAGTCACACACACTTCACAGTTGTTGTATGTGTCGTCAGCCCAGGTTCAGAACCCCATGAAGACGGAGCGACTCCCAAGATTTGCGGCTCCGCGAAAAGTTATAACTAGCCCTAGCGTACAGGTTGTACAATAGCGACGTACTCCAAATTGAAATAACTGTAATGTCGATCCATTTTTGCAAATTACGATATCGTATTACGTTACGCGTCATACAACGATCTCGGGTCAACTGAGAGAGCGTGCGCCAGCGGCGCGGAGCGGAGTTGCGTGGGGAGAGGCTCGCCGCCGCCGTTGCCACCCGCCCGCGTGCGTGCAGACTAGTTTATGCCGTATCACTACATGCGACAGCTTACTTTGGTGTGAACATTTACGAACCGCTCTTCGCTTTGTCGAAAGCGCGCCGCCACACATGCGGTTCGAGAAGTACTTACGTTATGTCTACTGAATACTATTGTTTCTCACGCTTTCAAGTTTATGCATATTTTTTTGAATTTGTTAAAAACAAAAACATTTTAATTTTTTGAATTTAAAGAAAGAAAGAAAAGAAAGAACGAAAAATATTTTATTTGGGACACGCACAGGAAATACAAAACAGTAATAAAAGATAAAAAAAATAATTAACAAAAATAAAAAAGGAGCATTTTAAAAACTTACAAACAAAATTAAATAACGACCTGTGCGAGGCCAAAAAGGCTCCTATCTCAGCATGATGCTGCGATATTTAAAAATAAATAAATACCGCAGCGCTGGTATTCTGATGAGCGCTGGTTCTCTATGATTCAATAGTACTACTAAGGGCAAACCGTTCTGCCGCGGGAAAACAACAATTAAAATTTCAGCTTGTATATTGACTCATTACTAGCTTTTATTTGATACCGATGATGTAGTTTTTCTTTTTAAACCTACCCCTCCCTTTTTTGTATTTTCAGATGGAATATATAAATATATATAGTCTATGTCACTCCCACAATTAAGACGAATCTAACTACACCTCACATGTTAAAATCCATCAAGCCGTTTAGGCTACGGAGCGTGCCAAAAAAATAGACATACATACATACATACCCACCTTCTGGGACAGTCGGGTAAAAACAAAAAACCCGACTGCAAAAACTCATAACTGAAAAGAGAAAAACATGCATTATAATCTATAGGATTTTGATATTGCAGGCGGGGGACAAACAAAAGTTACACCAAAATTACAGGTTATTGTTTTTTAAATAATTTGTTTTATAATTTACGTTACACTTACTACAATTGAAACGGACACTTCTTATTTTCGAAAATATTAAAAAAAGTAATTCACTTCGGTTTTATTCCTCAGCGCCATTATTTTTTGTTTCAATTTGACGTTTTGAATAGCCTCTCTGATGGAATGAAAACAAGGGCAATTTACTTTATATAACTAATTTATTTAAAAGGTATGTATCTGATAATGTTAGCACTTGATAGATGGAAAAAACAAGAGAGCGCCCCATACACTCTTGTCAAGTGACGTGACACGTCTATGTGCCAGACTGCTTATTATTATAGTGCAGGGTCCATACTTTCATCATCCTCTCCTGGACGCAAACGCTTCAAAGTTAAACCCATTGATGTGGTGAAAACTTCATGCTTCAGACGATGGAGCCCTTTTGTTAAAGCATCGGCGATCATGTCTTTAGTTGATCGATATCGAACAGCAACTTGATTAGCAGCAATCTTCTCTCGAACAAAGTGGTAACGAACATCAATATGTTTGCTGCGTGGATGGCACATGGCGTTAACTTTTACTTGTTTATATTCTTTAATTACAAGTCTAGCTTTGTAACGTGTTATGAACCCGTTTTCATCTATTTTTGTTTTAAAAACCCATTTACAGGGAATTGCTACTTTTCCTTCTGGTAAGTTTACTGGTGTCCAAGTGTTGTTATTTATTAATGACTGATGTTCTTCCTTCATAGCTCTTTTCCATTCATCAGCCTTGTCACTGTTGAGAGCTTCTTGAAGGTTCTGTGGATCTCTATTTAATAAACTCATAGTTGACTCACCGTTCATACACATAAATGATGTAGCCTAATTATTCTGATGTCTTTCTATTCGATGTGGACGTGGTTTTAGAGTCATGTTGAGTTGTGGCGGAGATTCCAGTGATTCATCAGGTAAGTGTTTCATCATGAACATCTTCAAATAGAGCGGAGTCATCAGAAGAAATTTCAAGGATTTGAGAGGTAAACTGTGTTTCATTTGTTTCTTCTATATTTTCCTTTCCAGATTCATCATGATCTTCAGAAAAAGGTAAGTCTACTGTTTCGTTTTCCTTTATTATATTATTTTTCTCCAGTTTATTCTCCTTTTTGTCTGGATAAATTTCCTTCTTTTCCTTGCACGTTACTAACTTTGTTTCTCTTTACCGTAGCTTCTAAGAATACAACATCTCTACTTATAATTCCTTTTTTGTTTCAGGGTCTATGAATCGGTAGCCCTTAGTAGAATCACTGTACCCTACAAATATCAACTTACGTGATTTGACGTCAAGCTTTGTTCTGTTTTCTTTAGGGATATGAACCATCACGTGACACCCAAAAATCCTCATATGACTCAAATTAGGCTTCTCTCCAGTCCACACTTCATGTGGGGTCATATCGGATAAAGCACGAGTTGGTGAACGGTTGACAGTATAGGCGGCTGTGGCTACTGCTTCAGCCCAAAATATGTCCTGTAATTCAGCATTAAAAACCATACACTTAGCACGCTCTATTAATGTCCTATTCATTCTTTCGCTTAGACCGTTTTGTTCAGGAGTGTAAGGATTAGATGTCTGGTGCCATATTCCATAGTTCTTCAGATAGGCTTCAAATTTTTTATTTTTGTATTCGGTACCATTGTCGCTTCTCAGAATTTTTATTTTTTATTTGTTTCATTTTCTACTCTATTCTTAAATTCCACAAATTTTTCAAAAACTTCGCCTTTACTTTTAATAAAATATACATGTACACGATGGGAAAAGTCGTCGATAAAGGTTACAAAATACCTGGCACCTCCAACAGAAACATTTTTCATCGGTCCACATACGTCACTGTGAATGAGTCCTAGCAGTTCCGTTGTACGCGAGCCCTCGCTTGGAAATGGTTGCCTGGTTTGCTTGCCTTCGAGACAAGTTATACAAATACTATCTTCCTTTTTCGGTGATAGCTTTACCCCCTCTGTACATTTAGGCAATTTAATAATGTCTGAGAAATTTAAGTGACCCATCCTTTAAGTACTTGGTACTTATTGAAAGACCTACACTGTCCTCCCATACCTAGAAACACTGTTATTTGAAAGTATTGTAAAAGCCAATTATTTTTAAAAGAGTAACCGTGGAGTTTCTTGCCGGCTCTTCTCCATAGGAAACGACCAATTGGAACCGTGCACCTAGCTTCTGACGTTTCATAAGTGCCCATGTAGGTTTATGTGAAATAAAATATTTTGATTTTGATTTTTGATTTTGGTGCCACAAGTAAGTATCATAATCAGCCTTCGCCATCATTGCTTGCATTTCTACATTTTTTGTGGATTTTAACTGATAAGTATCATTAATGAGATTTGCATTTGCAACTAATTTATTATTTTGATTGTAAATTTCACAACCAACCTCATTAAACTGGATTTTGCATCCATTAGCAATTATTTTACTTACTGACAGCAAATTCGTTTTTAATTCTGGTACATAAAGAACTTTTCTCACCTGTATTTTCTCAGTGTTGTCATCATTTGTATTCACTTTTATAGATACATTACCACAGCATTCAACTTTCAATACCTTATTGTCGGCAATTCTTATATTCTGTACAGGTGGAGCCGTGACATCGCTGAGCTAATCCCGGTGCATGGTCATGTGCATGGAGGCCCCAGAGTCAACATACCAGTTCACAGAATCAGTCGTTGTGGATGCTGATCAGTTTTAGTGTTGTTCTTCTTGAACCAACATTTTTTACCGAGATGCCCATACTTGTTACAATTAAAGCACCTTGGGCCTTTTCTAGGTTTTTGCTGATTATTTTTAGGCTGACTTTTATTTGTGTTTAAAGTACGGTAGTGTCTGATGTTTTAACCTCTTGTAACAGTTTATTCTTTACTAAATCAGCACTAATCTTCATACCTGAACTTTCTAGCCCCATAATCATTGGTTTGTATATATCAGGCAAACCTGCCAGCATCAGAGTACCTAACCACTCATCATCTACATGAAATTTTATAATTCTTAATTTGTGTGCCGCTGACATTATTTTATTAACATACTCTTCCACAGATACGCTGTTATACAAATTAGTATTTATTAGTTCTTTTAATAATCCAACTTTTCGACATCAAAAGCCCTTGCTAAACTTTCCCAAACCTGTTTCGCATTTACTGCCTCTTGGATGTGTTCATATAATATCGGGTTAATTAATAATATTAACTTCGATTTGGCTTTAATATCTTTCTTCATTGAGTTGGGTTCAGTGGAAACTGGTTCGTTGAAAATGCAGTCATATAAGTCTTCATGTTGTAAGTAGGCTTTAACTGCAAAACTCCAACTTGCCCAATTATCTCTGCCAGTGAGTTTCTCAATTGACATCAAGGAATTATTGTTAGCCATATTTCCAAAAGCATTTACCTTAAAATCTGAAATAAGCTGAAACGGAGCCGGTAAAAAAGTGACGTTATATACGAATTTTTTACTTTGACTTTTTCACTTTTAAAATACTGTTCAGATTGTAAAGATAACACTATACGGCAAGTACGGGACGGCCCATAACCTGATGGAATGAAAACAAGGGCAATTTACTTTCTATAACTAAATTATTTAAAAGGTATTATAATAAGAGCCATTCTGACTCTAGAATAACTTATTCAGTTCCGAATATAATTATTTAACCTCAAAATGGATACTAATCCCCAAATGAATCTTAAAGTCGTTACCCCAATATCATAATTTAAACTGTTTAATAAAACTACATATTTACAATATTTCAGGGATAAGGAAAATAATATGAAACACCAATATATTTTGTCAGTCATTTATATTTCTTTGCCAACATCAAATTCAATATTCTACACCATACCATCACATCTCCTATTCCCCACATAATATCACTATTTAATGAGTATTCTAATATTTACCATAAAACTAATAGGTTACCTTAATTTACAGTAGATCTCCAACCAATACCATGCCAATCTATCTTTTTCCCGACACCGCCACTAAGCACGTCTTACCGTCACGAGCGCCAGACCCAGAAGGCCGTTATTACCCCCATTTTCACATATCAAATCTTTTGGTGTTGCCAGTACAATATCCAACAATTACGTATTAATAAATTGAAACCTAACATTCGTCCATCCTGATATCGTGCATGTCCTCATGCACGTAAGTGAATAAGCATTTAAAACTTAACACTCTGCTCACAATTATTTACACTGTATTTCTAAAACTTATACACTGTTTGAGAACCATTCTTCTCGCCATTATACAAAATGTAATACAAATGAGAGAACAATTATTGAAATTTCCACTAGGTATGACATGATGGTATGACGTAAACTCAAACTCAAAGCATTTATTTATATACCATTTACACATTACATATACTTTTGAATTTTCAAAGAGTCGTCAGTTAGTCAGAAAGTTGAAGCTAGTCGCCCATTCCAAAACGTAGGTAGGTCTCTATGGAGAAGAACGGGCAAGAAACTCCAAGGATACTCTTTTAAATCAAGATATTATAAAATTCTGGATACATTATTCTTGTTGCTTCTATATGTGAGAACAATGTAAAGAAAAACAATATCAAACAATAACCATTTGAGAGTGCATGATATACTCGCAACTACCTTACTCTTTCAAGTCCAACACACATCATAATAAAATTATAAACGGCTACATGGTATTCACATTTACATTTTTTTTTTAAACGTTATGGCTCTTTATTCTACACGGAACTAACTTTGAAATGCACTGACATTTGCTTTTATACCTTTCTACATCTAAAAACTGCATATAGCAACTTCCGAAATAAAATACGAAATATTATTTTAATCAAGTTTGCAATCAGCTTCCGTTTACTGAACGGAGACGGTATTTATAGCACCAAAAGTTGGTTACAGAAAATGTCGAATAATCAAGTTAACATTTACGAAATAATCTGCACCTTATCAACAAGATTTAATTACATTAAAACCAAAAGCTAACATTCAGCCTTCCTAACATCACGTTTGTCGTCAAACTATAAACTACACAATAAACACTATGTCGCTTGCTTGTTCAATCAATATTATAAACCTGAATGGTTAGCGTTAATTATTATAGTATCTAATTAGAGCATCGGCTAGCAAAATTCTCAGAAATTATGAAATAATTACTCATTGACAATTTACTCCAAAAACACAGGAACCACTTAGAAGGTAATATATAACATAAGCGCATTTTGTTAATTTTCTTATTTTCATTAGCTCATTCATACCTTTCAATATTAATTTACATCTGTCACTCATTGCACCGTTAGCTTCACTGATCAAACACTCCCACTTGCCAGCCACTGTACGACTTCCAATAAGTCACATAACATTCTGCATATGTCAAACATTGCACCGCAAGCTTCACTGGTCAAGTACTCTCACTTGCCAGCCACTGTACGACTTCCAATGAATGATCATCTGTCAGCCACCGCACGACTTCTAATGAGCGACTCCCAATATGTTAACTTCACATTCTGCATATATGCCACACATTGCACCGCAAGCTTCACTGGTCAAGCACTCTCACTTGCCAGCCACTATACGACTTTCAATAAGTGACATACCATTCTGCACATGCCAAACATTGCACCGCAAGCTTAACTGGTCAAGCACTCTCACTTGCCAGCCACTGTACGACTTCCAATAAATGGCTTATGCTTCGACTTCCATCTCCCAATCATCTATATTTCTGGTAAGTATATACTAATAAATATATATTTACTAACTTTGATTCTTATTTTACTTATGTCCCTATCTAACTGACTTGTGTCCAAAAATATTTCACTCATAATATTCTCACCACTGAGGATTAAATTATGACCAAACAGAACTTCTGTTGGGATTATAATCTGATTGTAAACTAAAACAATTCAATTCCTTGATATTATTATCATAACTGACTATATAAGCTCTAACCAGTAGCTTCTTACTGACCATAATTTTGTGAACATTCCTTCTCACATTAAATACATAAATATAATTATTAAGTAAAAGCACGGTCTCTCGAACCATGGTGACATAACTTGTGACCACTGTCACAAGTATAAATGCATAAATAGAATCATAAATTCACGGTGGTAGTGAACGCTCTCACCAATCATGGCGACATAACTTGTGACCGCTCTCACAAGCATAAGTACGTAAATATAATCATAAAGTCACGGTGGTAGTGAACGCTCTCACCAATCATGGCGACATAACTTGTGACCGCTCTCACAAGCATAAGTACATAAATATAATCATAAAGTCAGGGTGGTAGCAAACGCTCTCGCCAACCATGCTCATAACTTGTGAACGCTCTCACAAGCATAAATACATAAGTATAACCATAAAGTCACGGTGGTAGTGAACGCTCTCACGAACCATGGTGACATAACTTGTGACCGCTCTCACAATCATAAATACATAAATATAATCATAAAGTCATGGTGGTAGTGAACGCTCTCGCTAACCATGCTCATAACTTGTGAACGCTCTCACAAGCATAAATATGTAAGTATATACTGATTGTTCAAAATTTATAATTTTGATATTCATTGAAGTTTCGCAAAATAATAGTTACACACATGTGTTACATATGCGTCATATTCGCATACATATTCTCACCCTTATCTTTCCAGCTAATATTAAGATTAATCAAATCTCAAACCAGTCAATCTACACATTACAATTAAGTAGGAATACTAATAATTTTAGACACAATACAATTTGTTCTTGTACTCTTCAATTGTAAAAATCCAAGATGACATGTACTTAATTTTGACATTTTATCAATCAATCAATCAATATCTTTATTGTGGATCATAGGTAGGTACATAATACAGGTCTTAAAATAATGAGATTGTGATCAGCTATGTCCCGCCCATTGGGCATACAATAATTAATTACATGCAAATTACATCATACATTATTACATTTTTGATACAAATTATTAAATTGTTAAAATGTCAGATAATATAGAGAAAATAAAGACAGGTAGGTACAAATCAGTGGGCTACTGAACGCGTCATGACTGAGGGAGACTGTATTGGAGTAGAGATTTGTCTGATAGGAAGTCTTTTATAGAGTAGTAGCATTTGTTTACTAGCAGATTATGGAGATTCTTTTTAAATTTTGTTATTTCAGGAATTTTCCTAGTAGACCCCGGGATATTATTAAAGATGCGTGAAGCTGTACAAAAGATACTTTCATTCATTAAACGCGTCTTACTAGCTACTGTGCGCAATTGGTCCTTACGCCGAATACGAGTGTGGTATTCATATAGCTCAATATTATTCTTGACAAATATTGCGGTCTCAAATATATAGATACATGGTAAAGTTAATAGGTTCATGTTTTTAAAAAATGGCTTACATGAGTCCATTTGCTGTAGGTTAAATATGGCTCTGATGCAACGTTTTTGAGCAGTGAAAGCACGCTTCTTGTCTGTACTGTTGCCCCAAAATATTACACCGTACCTGAGGGTGGAGCTTACGTATCCGTGATAAGCTGTTAGTAAAGTAGATTGACTTGCTATTTTCCCTAACCTATGAAGTGCATATGAAAACTGTCCCAGCTTTTTGCAAACATGGTCAATGTGTAATTTCCAATTAACTTTGTTGTCAATATGTAACCCTAGAAATTTTGTTACTTCAGTCTCTCCTACGTCGTTGTCTAGGTAACGGATTTTTAAAGTACCCGTACGCCTAGTTCGTATTTTAAAATTCATTATTTTAGTTTTGTCAATGTTAATCATTAAATTATTGGTTTTAAGCCAGTCTATAATTAATAATATTGTTTGGTTAATGTCAGATTCTAAATTAATCGTATCGTCATTTGCAAATAGAATAGTGCTATCATCAGCAAATAGTGTAATGTCATGTTTTGTTACCGAAGGCATGTCATTTATATAAACAAGGAAGAGTAAAGGACCCATAATACTCCCTTGGGGAACGCCGAATTTAGCAGTTCCAGTTTCAGAAACATATACTTGTTCTGTTTTAGTAGTGGGATTTATCCTCCTTACTTCTGTCAGCTGTTGTCTATTGCTAAGGTATGATTCTATAAGTTTGTACACATTACCTCTCACTCCATATGCATACATCTTTCTTAAGAGGATCTTGTGGTCAACTCGGTCAAAAGCCTTCGACATATCCATGTATAGCGCAACAGCCGGCAGCCCTTTGTCCAGGTTGGACATTACCTTATGTAAAAAGTTATATATTGCCATATTTATGGATTTGTTTTTCCTGAAACCATATTGGCTGGACGTTAGAATATTGTGTGTTTCAAAGAAAGTATAGAGACAATTAAACATCACCTTTTCAACAATTTTCCAATTAAAGTAATGACTACCTAATTATAATAATACAAATTCTTAATGGACCGATTGTAAATCACAAATCTTAATATTAATATTGTACCTACTTAGTTTAAGATGACAATTGAATATTTGTACACCACATACTTTGTGGTAGAATGTACAGAACTAACAAAAATACTAACACCATACCATGTAAAACTACATTCTTACAAATAAATACATTCTAATTCTAATTCTAATTCTAAAACTAATCCGGATTGTCTTCTCATATTTATCCTCATTATCACTTAATTAGTTTACCTTAAGACATCTAGGAAGTACTATTAGTCAAATGTAAGAAAGAGCACTATTGCATTTAGTGAAAAAGTCTACTTCACAATTGTAAATAGCACATAGCAATAAGAGTCATTTTCAGCAGGCAACAAGCTACGCCCCTTAATCTCATAATACTAACTAGTTATATCAACTCAAGACAAATTTCACACTCGCGTCCAACAACAGCATCATGTGCATCAAATTGTATAACTGAATTCCAAATACTATTACTATGTTTTACACCATTATTGAATAAAATTTAATTTGATATTATTTACTAATCGCATCCATTACATAAGTTAATTAGTTAATTTCTTAAAATAATAATCAAGTATGTGCACTCCGAAAAGGCATAATATAAGATAGATGTAATTATCTTAAGAACTTTCTGTACCTTATTTGCAGATAAATGATTTTGATTTTGAATAAATGTATAACTAAAATGATATAATGAAAATATATTGAAGCAACAGCATCAATTACCATCACCAGGTGCGACTGCACTAGCGATCAGCTATACAGGCGTCCAGCTGCACTGGCGTCCAGCTGCACTGGCGTTCAGATGCACTGGCGTCCAGCTGCACTGGCATCCAGCTGTACTGGCGTCCAGCTGCACTGGGGTCCAGCTGCACCAGCGTAACCGCTTCGCGCCGGCTCTCGCTCGCGCATCCCACGGTCCGCTCACGACGGGCGCTGCGCATGAGACTCCGACCACGGTGGCTGCGATCTCCATAGTGTCAGCTATGACTGCGACCAGTTCCCGGTTCTACCCCTGAATGGATACCACCTCGGGCCGGGGTCGTCAGCCGGTGGCCAGTGAGGACGCTTCACTGTCGCGAAACATTATCTGAAACTCATAACAACGGGTTTGACTCCTTTTCGAACAAGCCGTGAAAAAGTTAAAATGTCGAATATCTTCTAAACGGTAGGTCGTAGCTCAAAAATAACAAGATTTTACTTCCCGTTGCACCCCGTGAACTTATCCAGGAGATCAATTTAGAGAAAGAAAAATGTGACCTTCACATGACCTCAACTTCATCAATTGGTACTATACGGATCACAATCTATTTAATGTTTGTAACCGATGATTCGAATACACCAAAAGGACACGAGATGTGATGTAGGTAGGTTAGGTATGTCTACAATTCAATTTTAACCGTTAATAATACTTTAAAATGAATTCTATTATAATGCAAAAGTAGTAAGCGGGTCACATACCACTTCTGATATATAATAAGAGCCATTCTGACTCTAGAATAACTTATTCAGTTCCGAATATAATTATTTAACCTCAAAATGGATACTAATCCCCAAATGAATCTTAAAGTCGTTACCCCAATATCATAATTTAAACTGTTTAATAAAACTACATATTTACAATATTTCAGGGATAAGGAAAATAATATGAAACACCAATATATTTTGTCAGTCATTTATATTTCTTTGCCAACATCAAATTCAATATTCTACACCATACCATCACATCTCCTATTCCCCACATAATATCACTATTTAATGAGTATTCTAATATTTACCATAAAACTAATAGGTTACCTTAATTTACAGTAGATCTCCAACCAATACCATGCCAATCTATCTTTTTCCCGACACCGCCACTAAGCACGTCTTACCGTCACGAACGCCAGACCCAGAAGGCCGTTATTACCCCCATTTTCACATATCAAATCTTTTGGTGTTGCCAGTACAATATCCAACAATTACATATTAATAAATTGAAACCTAACAGTATGTATCTGATAATGTTAGCACTTGATAGATGGAAAAAACAAGAGAGCGCCCATTGAAATTTGATATGTCTATGAGAGCGCCCCATACACTCTTGTCAAGTGACGTGACACGTCTATGTGCCAGACTGCTTATTATTATAGTGCAGGGTCCATACTTTCATCACTCTCTCAGCGAGCGTTTGATCTATGAATAAGGTTTTTAGTTACAGACAGAATAAAGTGATTGAAAGCGCGTGAAACGAGCAACATTGACATTGCCAATCGATGAATTGACGGAAGACACTTTGATATTGTAATGATGTGTCAATGTTGTCACTCAGAGTACGTACATTTTTACAAGCTTTTTAGGGTTCTGCACCAAACTGGTAAAAAGGAACCCTTATGGTGCGACTCAGTCTGTCTGTCCGTCTGTCTGTCACAGCTGGATATCTCAAGAATTACTAATGCTATCAACTTGTAATTTGAAATGGTTTTAGATAAGTTTGCCTAACTATTTTGCAATTAAGAAAGAAATAAAAATATGTATTTTTTTTTAGCAACAGGGACTGAACGGCATTCTTAAAAACTCGAAGTGGGGCTATATCAAAACCATTTTTGGATTCAGGGATCCGTTTACAAAATGTTAAGCTTTAAAGTGCAATTTTTGTTAGGGTCAAGAGTCTCCTCCCCCCCCTCTGCCAGCTAAATGGTTGGTTTTGGATGTGTGAAAAAAGTCAAAGTCAAAGTCAAATAATTTATTTCAATTAGGCACAAAAAGGCACTTTTGAACGTCAAAAACAAAAAATAGAATTGATTCTAGTCAAAAATCACAGCAGTAGTTTAAATAACGAAATTAAAAGGAAAACTATCATAGCTAAGTAGGCTCTACAAGTTTACGAGTAATAATCGACCCACCTTTAATGGCAGTTGCAAAAACATGTTTTCCCATGAAGAACATGTTTTTCAACTACAAAGTTAAGTTTGTTTTTGGAATAAATTCATCCCAACTACGGAACCCTTCATTGTGCGTGGTCCGACACGCACTTGACTGGTTTTTTATATTATCTATTAACTACAAATAAATTAGTATAAAGAAAGAATGGTTCTGACTACACTAAGCCTAGGCGCGCACTAGCGGCCAGGTTGCAGCGGCCATGCATTGAGATACATACATTAATGTGAAATCGCCATGGAGCACGCGCACCTGGCCGCACGCGGCAGGCGGACTCACCGACTATCTCGCTGGCTGCTGCGACCAGGCCGCTGCAGCCTGGCCGCTAGTGCGCGCCTGGGCTAATAGTACTTAAATATGTAATGAAACGTTTGAAGATAAAACCAATGTATTTTCACTAATAAACGCTAAGTTAATAGTATGTTTCTATTGGCCTAATTATAACCCCAAAATCCGAAAGCGTTTAATTTTTTACATTTCTCAGCAGTGTCCGTGGTTTATGGTTAAAGAAATTTTATTTCTCAATAAGAAATTACAAAGATTTCGCTTACTTGAGAACATTTTTTAAACTTAAAATATAGTAATATAGGAACTTTGACACAAACTAAGCAGCTATTGTTTTTTTCCTTTTATTTTGATTCAATCGAATATATGTGTCGGAGACGGGTAAGTGACGCTCGTTATTATCAGCGATATTTTAACTACTGTGGGCGTAGTGTGGGTAGTGTTGGTTAATACGCAATAGAAAAACAGTTTGCAGTTCAGATCACATTATAATTTACTATCAAATGAATTACACTAGCTAATTTATACACACACTGGGTGCGACGGCGTTTATTAAAATCACCAATTAACAAAATGATCACAAATTACAACTAACACAATAACTGAGCACCACGAATCGAGAACAGTTAGTTCCGTGACGTCTTGATTCCAATGCGACCCGAGGCTGAATGCCCTCCTCGCCGTGGCCTTCAAACATCACGACTCTGTAGAAGCGCGTCTTTTTAGGGTTCCGTAATAAAGAAGAAACCCTTATAGTTTCGTCATGTCCGTCTGTCTGTCTGTCCGTCTGTCTGTCTGTCTGTCTGTCTGTCTGTCCGCGGTCTAGCTCCGAGAAACTACTAGAAAACTGTAATTTGGCATAGGTATATACATATTAATTACGCCGACAAAGTGGTAAAACAAAATCATGAAAAACATTTTTTTTTAGGGTACTTCTCCTACACGTTAAGTGGTGACGTTTTTTTTTTTTTAACCCTTGGTGTGGGTTATCATTGAAAAGGTCCTTTAAAAACATTGTGAGTTTGTTTAAACCATTTTTGGATTCAAGGATCCGTTTGCGAAATATTAAGCTTTAAAATGCTAATTTTTGTTAGAGTCAAGTGTCCCCCGCTCTGCCAGCTAAATGGTTGGTTTTGGATGTGTGAAAAAGATCAAAGCAGTAGTTTATGTAACGAAATTAAAAGGAAAACTATCACAGCTAAGTAGGCTCTACAAGTTAACGAGTAATAATTGACCAACTTAACTTTGCAGTTGCAAAAACATGTTTTCCCATACATTCCGTATGAGAGAACATATTTTTCCAAAGTCAAATCAAATAAATCAAATCAAATATTTTATTGGAACAACAACAGGTTTACAATTTTTTGTGTTTGTTAACAGCTACATTAGTTTTAAAAAAACTGTGTTGCAGCCATTAGCGGCCACCTCCGAGAGGGCAGAACATCGGCGTTCCAACATTAATAACATTTATAATACAAAAACAATCAAATAAAAAATAAATTTGATATTAAAGAACCTAAAGTACGGTATATCAACTATTTAACTAAATTAAAATATTATAAATTATGATTACATTTAATTACTATTATTTTAAACATTATATTATTAAATTATTGAAATTACAAAAACATTCAGAATAAATTAGGATAAAATGTTCCAGTTCTTTAATGTGATAAGTGTGTGTGCATGTATGTGTGTGTGTATGCAGGGTGTATTTGTATGTGTCTGTATTGTATACTTAGGGAATAGTTATAGGTAAGTATGTGTTAGCAGATTTTCTAACTCCTCATACTTCAGGCTTTGGAGCCATTTGTCCGTGAGCACTCTACACTCCCGTGCGGTAAGTGGATAGATATTTAAAATCTTATTTACTCTGTTGTACAAAACAGGGCTAAAGAAGTGATACTGCCGTTTCACCAACACAACATTGGCTGGCTCAGTCTGGCACACTCTGTCCGCCCTTCGTTTTTTTGAACTGTGATTAGGGTCAAAAGTAAGTTCCGAGTGTTTGCGTAATATAGTGCTTAGAAAAAATGAGTGTCTCACTGTGGGCACTTTACAGAGAGCATAGACCTCGCTGGTAGGGAAACGAATAGGTTTGTGTGCCATAACTTTAAGAACTGCCCTCTGTGCCCGTTCCAGTCTAAGCAGTAAACACTTACCAGCGCTACCCCAAGCCGCAATGCAGTAGGTTATGATAGAGTGCGCTAAGGCAGAGTAAACCATTTTCAAAGTATTAAAGTCGGCAGAAGATCTCAAATTTTTGAATACAAATATTAACTTCCTGACCCGTCCCACCAGTGACCCGATCTGTTCATTCCACGACATAGTACTGTCGATAATAACACCAAGATATTTTACGCTGTTAGCTCGCATAATCACATTGCAACTACATGAAGTGTTTGTTATCGAACAGCACTTGTGTGCAGTTAGGCTGTAGGGTGAAGCCGGTTGGGATGTTGTTCTTGGTGCAAACGTGATAAAGTTCGTTTTATTCAGGTTTAATGTAAGGAGATTGCTAGTTAGCCAATTCATAACAACCTGTAAGGCAGATTCCGCATGGGAACGAGTTTCAAGCCAATCATTACCATGAACAAGTGTTACAGTGTCATCTGCGTACATTATCATTTTAGAATTTCTTAAAAATAATTTACAGAGGTCATTTATATAAATTAAAAAAAGGGTAGGTCCAAGGACACTACCCTGTGGGACTCCATAACTAAGGACCTCTTCATTACTGGTAAAATTACCTATATTAACAGTCTGAGAACGGTCTGTCAAGTAACTCTTGAAAATATCAAGGGACAAGCCTCTAATGCCGATTTGTTGCAGTTTTCTGAGCAAGAGGGGGACAGAGACAGTGTCAAAAGCCTTAGAAAGATCAAGAAAGATTGCAATCGTTTTTTGTTTTTCTTTTATTTTTTTCGCAATAGTACCCGTTAGTTCCAAAACAGCGTCTTCTGTATTTTTTCCTGATCTAAAACCATATTGATTGCTGGCGAGAATATTTTGGGAATTAAGGTAGTTCAAAAGTCTGTTGTTAAGGACTTTTTCAAGGATCTTTGACAGGGTAGTTAAAACGGATATAGGTCTATAGTTATTGACACTGCCTTTGTCTCCGCTCTTGTGTATAGGGTGTACGACAGCTTTTTTGAAAACAGTGGGGAAGACCCCTGACATAAGAGCAAGATTAAAAACATGGCACATAATTGGGGCAAGGATATGCCTAGCAGCCCTAATTAGAGTAGCAGATATGCCATCCCAACCCACAGCGCTATCTAGTTTAAGACCTAAAACGATTCGCTCTAACTCTTCAATGTCCGTACTGAAGATGGCCATTGAGCCAGGATTGGCACTCGCATTAGGCACAGGAGCAGTTTGAGGGTTGCCTAACCCAGGCGTAATTTTAGATGCCAAAGTTTTCCCTACATTTGCGAAGAAATGGTTCACCTCATCAAGTGACTGGGAGGGGTCAGCCCTTAAGGACAAAAAAGTTACAAAGTTTTTTTACAAAGTTAAGTTTGTTTTTGGGATAAATTCATCCCAACTACTGAACCCTTCATTGTGCGTGGTCCAACACGCACTTGGCCGGTTTTTTGGTGTAGGTAGCTCACTCTTGATGTCACCAGTGGCGCGCTTGCGATTCGTTTCGTGACCGTACTAATGACCGGATCCAACATATTGTAGCAAAAATTAGCTTTATCTTGCCACATGTCCAAAGTCATGCGGGAATCGAACCCGGGGCGTTGTAAGGATAAGAAATCAAAGGTATGATTGCGGTAAAACACTGTATATTAGATTTGTAAAACTAAAAGAACACGAACAATTATAAATAATATAAATCAAATAAAAAATTGGGTAGCCGTCAGCTTGTGAATCCTTTTTTTTTTTTTTTTTTTGAGAAAATATTATGTTAAGAAATGGGAGAAATTTAAGATTTTTAGACCTAGGCTCATCGACTTTCGTAATTTAATTTTGGTGATCGACGATACGACGCGGATTTATCGGCCAATAGCTATTGTCGACCCCGTGTCATATAGGACGCACGCGTATCAAAAGTAGTCGCGATGAACCTAAATAACGGATTTCGTAACTCGAAAAACGATTAAACCGCGCTAACAAGATTTACGAATTAACAACTAAAGTAAGAATAAGAAAAAGGGGGATGGTCCGCTCGAGGGTGGCACTTCGCCGCGCACCGCTTCCGTCCGTCCGTCGTCCAGTCGCGGCGCCCGGCTACGGCTACGCACGGCCGGCTGCTCTGCCCGGACCACTGGCGAAACGCGGATACGGAGGGACCCCGCACTGAATAGGGCTGGTTGGCTGGCTCTGGCCCAAGCGTGGAGCCGTAATCGGCCTTGTCTGACTGGATCCAAGATAAACAGCATATTAGGACCAGAAAGCAAGGCAAAATTGTGTAGGTTGATGGTGGGTGGTGATGAACCAATTGGAATACTCACAGTTATAAACCAAAGAAATAATTTGGGATCGGGGAGACTATCCCCGATTGGTCCCGGAAATGGGCACCAGCTGGCAGCGACGGCTTGGACTTCCCCTGCCTTTCAGGAATTTGCTTCCTTACGTGTCTGCTCACGAATAAAACTATAATAATATATTGCGTGAATAAAATATCAACAGTCTAAATTTCGAGTGTCTTCCTGATACCTCTGCAGCTCTGGTAGCTGACGACTGACGGTTGTCAACCAAGAAAAAATTCAATATTTTTCTTTTATTGAAAAAATTTTGAATTGGTGTCAACTTGAAAAAAGGAAAAAAATAAGGCGGCCTATGTTCGCGTAAAAAAGGTTGATAATGCAGTGTAATGCTACAGTACCCCCTTTCTAACAAAAAATCTCGATACTATCGATAAAAATTCCAAACAGTGTAGCATCACTAGAGTCAGATGATATCTCCGAGGGAAGTAACTACAAGATAAATAGAACCTAATCCTTGACTAATAAATAACCAAAGTAACCTAAAGGACACAATTGGAGTGCAACCGATAAGGAATAACTTTGAACCGGATCGAACCTAAACGTTACCGATGCGAGCTCCCGAAGTGTCTACTAAACCTACAAATAAATTAAACGCGCGAAAGTCTAAACACCCTATCTAACTAAGACAAGAATAAGTTACAAGATAAAACAAAGACTAACAGCTAAGGTGAAGAAGAGGAAACATTAGAATAGAATAAAGAGAAGATGGAAAAAGAAGTAACGATAAAAGAAGAAAACGATACCGATTGAAGTTAGAGAAAAAATACAGACTGAGGTCAAAAGGGGAGAACATTAAAGTAAAAAATTAGACCAAGTCCAAAACAGGAGCATCAGACTATAAAAATGAGACTGAGTCCAAAAACTACCTCAGTCCAATCAAATAAGGGACAATTAAGTGACCCTATCTGTAGGATTTGCATCCTAGTCGACTTTCGGCCTAATTAGTGCCTAGAGTCTGACTAACAGGATGAGTAGTAAAATGAGAGGGATGTTGTGCCTCTGGGACATAGCTAGAGGTTAACAACACCCTCTTTGTCGTAGTCGGGTAAGATGAGATAGAACTACTCTCGGCGACAAGACACTAGTACTCTAGTAGAGGAAGAGAAAAAGCACTGCAGCGTTCCGCGCCTAAAATAACGTAAATTGCAAGTTTTTAAACTAATATATTATATAATATTTGTGAAGGCCGCAGGAATCCGCTGGATGCGGAAAGCACAGAATTGGTCGAAGTGGAGGTGCTTGGGGGAGGCCTATGTTCAGCAGTGGACGTCTTTCGGCTAAAATGATGATGATGATGAAACTAATATATTATGAAGGGATCTGCTTACCACGTTTTGTCCGTAGCTTCAAGTGTTTTATTTCGATTTTATATTTAGTTTTATATAATATTATTTTCGGATAGGACCGGTGACAATTAGAATGTCAATATAAAAAGAAGTAACATGTTAGTCTGAAAAATAAGGCCGTATACTAAGACCGTCTGTAAATAGTTTGTAACCAGATTAATTAATTTTATATCGTAAAATTACGTAGTTTGAAAACAATTAGGGATAAAACCATTGATGATATGTCTATGGGATAAAACCACAGACATATAAATAGTAGCAGACCAAACATTCGCTAAAAATTGCGTAGCCATTTCGCACACATAGGGAATGTTGTCAATACAGAGCCGGACTAGGGCGGGTTGCCGGTATTCTCTAACGATATTGAAACAACCATTATAGGTACTTACTGAAAATCCGTGAAAATCTATATTCTCTGGGTAAAAGTGTAGATTACTTAACAATAACGTCAATCAATCAATTATTACCTGCCGAATGAAATTTCAAATTTATGTGAGTAACCTATTTATGTATTTAACCTACTTACCTATGCCTATGTTCATGTTATCCATCACACAGATACAGGGTAACATAATTCATTTTATAATTTATTTCTAATAGCATGTGTGTGTACACTGACAATCTGCACTTTGCAGTATTCTGGAACAATGTCACCAAAAAGATTTAAAAAATCGTAGTGTAAACTGAGGTTCTGTTTGACAAAATTCAATGGTAAATATTTTACAAAAAGTTTCGTCTTTGTTGCCAAATCCGTCCCTGACTTAATAACGCGGTTGAAACATAGAAAGCGATGCAGATAATGTTGCTTATCAATATGGCGGCGCGGCCTAAACAAGTTACGCGTCAAATTTTGTCTATGTGTGAGTCAGTGTGACAAAAGGTGACAGAACGAGATACAATTTACGACTTGTCGCTTAGCAAAAAAAGGATAGAGCATCATGTCCATAGATATAAATGCAACTATGGATTAATGTTTAGTCTGCTACTCTTTATATGTCTGTGGATAAAACTAATATCTACGTTGGATTCATTTGAATTAGCTAACGCAAGTAGGAAATACATATAAAGAAACAACGAATTTAGGGAATTGAAAAAATTGAAGTAGGTACAGAATGCCCAGTGTATTTTCAAATTGAGCTTTCTGTGTACTACGAAATTTTTGATAGTATCAAGCGAATTTTATACAAAGATTAGCGAATAATATCGAATATGAATTATAAAGGTAGAGAGCAAAATGTAAAACGGCGTAGAAATGAGCAAAACATGGACTAAACGTTTCGTCGAAGAAAAAATTTGGGGTAAAATATAGATTGCCGAAAATAACGCGCCAGGCAAGAAAAACCATCATTTCAGGATATCCTTAATATGATATGACCCAGAATGAACAGAATCGCAGTCCTGAAAGACATAGGTAGTTCTAGAGATAACCCTAGTCACACGGCATTTAATAAAGCGAGGTGCAAGCTTTCCGGAGAAATAATCCGTCCCAGAGGACCTGGAGAAATTTCGTCTCCACACAGTGTCACCGACGTTGAGGGCGATAGCCGAACGGTTTGCGTTGTAAGACCGGGAATTGCGGAGGAAGGCTATAGAGAGATTATCGGCAACTTTAGCATAAACCTCGATGAGGGAGGACAGATTGGACGCATGCCGAGACCGACTTTCAGCCAAATTGGTGCTTCGAGTCTGCCCCTGAGCATGGGTCAAATCCATAAGGACTTCCCTCCCAAACATAAGAAAGTTTGGAGTGAAACCTGTGGCTAAATTGATACATGAATTGAGGTAAAGTTTAACTTTGGGTAGCAATTTCGACCAGTTTCTTTGATTCTCCCCGACTAAAATACTCAAATAGGTAACAACACTTTGATTATAGCGTTCCACTGTGTTAGCTTGTGGAGTATAATAAGGCGTATAAATTGGGGAGTCAATGTGAAAAGACCTAAGAAAGCTTACAAATTGATTGCTGCGGAAGACCGTAGCGTTATCGCAAAGAATAGCCCGTGGAACGCCGAAATTTAAAAATATTTCGGATACTAGGGCTTTAGCTACAGAAGTGGCATTCACCTTTTTTAGGGGAATTAGCCAAACATACTTTGAAAAAACATCAACCATAGATAGGATATATTTATAACCGTGATAGCGGTAGGTAGGGGACCAATCAAATCAATGGAAATTACTTGTAGGGGCAAAGAGACGTCTTTTGGGTAGCACATCTGGCCACGTGGCTGGGTGTTAGCAATCTTATACGCTTTGCAAATTTCACATCGCTTTAGGATTTCGGTAACATCCCGAAACATGTTCGGCCAATAGAAGAGCTCTTTGATCTTAAGGTGAGACTTCATAACCCCAGGGTGTATAGACGGAAAATTATTGTGAACCTCCCAGATGGCAAAGGGAACCTTCTCTGCCGGCAAAACAACACGCCATGGGCCAGGTGACAGGGGACTAGCGACAGGCATGCGTCTCAAAAGAACACTATTTTGGATGGCGTATGCGGGAAACATTTGGGGTGAATCGCGAGCACCCAAATAAACCTTCTTGTACCATCTGTCATTAGTTTGTTCGGGACCCTGGTCGAACGTTACAGGACTTGCGTAGATCCTGGATAGGGCATCTGGAACTACGTGCTGTGATCCCTTGCGATGGACTATATCGAAAGTATACTGGGAGATGATAGTGGCCCATCGGGCTAAACGACCAGAAGGGTTGTTAAGCGTGAGAAGCCATTTCAAAGCCATATGGTCAGTTTAAACTGAAAATTTCATTCCATCCAAATAACAGCGGAGATGCTTTATAGAATCCAGCACCGACAAAAGTTCCCGCTCGGTGGTACTGTAGTTGCGTTCTGCTTTGGAAAAAAGACGGGAATAGTAACCAATGGGATGCTCCACACCATCAATCTTTTGGGAAAGAACGGAACCGAGACCAACAGCTGATGCATCACATTGTAACAGGAATGGCTTGGAAAAATCTGGGCAAGCCATCACGGGAGTGTTCTGCCAATAAGAGCAGTGAGAGGAGCTATTATAGAGGAGAAACCGTTAACACGCCTATAATAAGAGCACATCCCAATAAACCCGCGCAACGATCTAGCGGTGGTAGGAGTGGGATAGTCCTTAATAGCATCGAGCTTGCTAGGGTCGGTCTGTAGACCCTTGTCGTTTACAATATAACCCAGATACCTTAACTCACTTTTGCAAAATTCGCATTTTTTAAGGTTAATGGATAAACCAGCCTCCTTGAGGCGGATTAGCACCTTCCTCAGGAGAGCGAGGTGGCTGTGGAAATCCTTGGAAATTAAAATGAGATCGTCGACGTACCCGAAAACACAGTCGTTGCTAGTCGAAGTGAATTCGAAATTGACAATCATATCGGTAAGACGCTGCATCTCAAAGGCTGCATTAGTGAGCCCAAATGGCATTCTGACGAACTCGAATAAGCCACGTTGTGGGACTATAAACGCCGTCTTTTTGCAACTCTCATCGTCCGCGAGAGGAATCTGCCAAAATGCACTCCTGAAATCGAGAGAGCTTATATATCTTGCACCCCGAAGGTTGTCAAGGATATCTTGAATGCGGGGGAGAGGATACGAGTCTCTGATGGTCACACTATTCAACTTTCTGCTATCAACGCAGAAGCGAACGGAACCGTCTTTCTTGGTTACCATGACCACAGGACTAGCCCAAGGTGAACGAGATGGTCGGATAATAATCTCTACGTTGACGTCGTGGTGGGGCTTGCGCGTTCCGAACTCTAGGTCTGTGGCGGTACAGTTTACTTTGCCGGAACAGGTCTGGGATGAGGAGCCAGACCAAAAGAGATACAAAAACCCGCAGGGCAGCATGTGGCGAGCTGTTGGGCAGTAGCGACCCCACGGGCCCTATTTCCCGGGAGAAGTCTTGTTCCTCACCTTTGGCTTGCCTTTATTGGCCGGCTGGAGTGAACACTGACGAGGAACGGCGCTCCCGCCTCATTCTTGCCTTAATTGGCCGGCTTGAGTGGAGATTCGCAAGAGCAAACGTGCTCGGAGGAAGGAAGTATTCCAGTAAGTGCTCGTAGGGATCTTGACCATCTTCCGGGCTCTGGGATTGTTCTGAAAGCCGTGGAATACCTCTCCACTCCTCAAGCACCTCAGGACATGTTGCCCCCTTGTTGCTACGTCACTATGTGCTAGCGACCGTTTCTGGGGGCCCATTATTGAGTGTGCAAGTCACCCCCTGCCATTTTATCCGTGTAAATATAAAACATTGATCAGGCAGGGGCTATAGTCCTACCATAGTTCCAGGTAACCAGTCCAATTTAGCTACCCAAACCCATAGTCCAATGTTCTGTTTCCATGTACTGCAATAGTCCTACACCAACCGGGGGTTGTCCTCTGGTGCACTTGCATAGTGCATACAGGGATAATCGTCGGTTGGTGCCTCATTACATATAAAATTGTCTAAGGGGCCTCTGCGAGTTGGCTTCGGCCCCTCGTACGCCTTCCAAAAGACCGAGACCTTAAGGTCCCGAGATATTTAAATATATAAAAAAATATAATAATAATATAAATAACCCCACCGCCGTATCTCTACGTTGACGTCGTGGTGGGGCTTGCGCGCTCCGAACTCTAGGCCTGTGCTGGTAGAGTTTACTTTGCCGGAACGGGTCTGAGATGAGGAGCCAGACCAAGAGAGATACAAAAACCCGCAGGGCAGCATGTGGCGAGCTGTTGGGCAGTAGCGACCCCACGGACCCTATTCTCCGGGAGAAGTCTTGTTCCTCACCTCTAGCTTGCCTTTATTGGCCGGCTGGAGTGAACACTGACGAGGAACAGAGCTCCCACCTCATTCTTGCCTTTATTGGCTGGCTTGAGTGGAGATTCGCTAGAGCAAACGTGCTCGGAGGAAGGAAGTATTCCAGTAAGATGCTGGTAGGGTTCTTGACCGTACTTCCGGGATTGTCCTGATAGCCGTGGAATACCTCTCCACTCCTCATAAGCACCTCAGGACGTGTTGCCCCCTTGTCGCTACGACACTATGTGCTGGCGACCGTTTTCGGGGGCCCATTATTGAGTGTGCAAGTCACCCCCTGCCATTTTATCCGTGTGCATATAAAACATAGATCAGGCAGGGGCCATAGTCCTTCCATAGTTCCAGGTGACCAGTCCACTTTAGCAACCCAAACCCATAGTCCGAAATCTTTGTTTCCTTAACTTACAATAGTCCTACACCAACCGGGGGTTGTCCTTGGCTGCACTTGAATAGTGCGAACAGGGATAATCGTCGGTTGGTACCTCATTTAATTAAAAAGTCTAAGGGGCCTCTGCGAGTTGGCTTCGGCCCCTCGTACGCCTTCCAAAGGTCCGGGACCCCTGGGTCCCGAGAAATGTCAAAATCTAAATATAAATAATAATAAATTTTATTGTACAAAGAAAAGAAAAACACATAGAGTTAGTAACTAAACATGATTGTACAAGTGGAGGTCAAAATCAGGTAGAACAGCTGGCTCCTGAACTAAGTAAAAATATACTTGTATCTCAAAAGCCAAAGTTCCTCACAAACATTGATTATTATTCTTAAATGCAATCAGGTTAAAGTGACTCAGTAATTACATGTTGTATCAGTGTTGAGAAATGTATTCACGAGGTGATCGTTAGAATATCTAACACCCAATTCGGATAACACCCAATTCTAGCATCTTGTCGATCTCCTCATTGAGAACTTTTAATTTAACGGGTGAAAGAGGTTAAAACCTTTGCCTAATTGGCTGTCCTGTCGTATTGATTTTGTGTGATAGACAGGTAGTTTTTCCAAGTCCAACCTTGTCAGATGAGATGACTTCAAACTCATCAATGACCTGTTGTAAACTTCGCTCTTGGTCAGGTAATAAGATGTTACGAGGATGAATGTATCGGGGTTCAGTCACACAAGAAACCTGAGGAGAGGAATGACTAGTAGCAGGAATATACATGTTTCCTTTGATATTATTGTTAAATGCCTTACTAAAACCGAGGTTAGACCAAATTTGTTCCAAAACTCTATTCCTAAGATGACTGACTCAAACTCAAACTCAAAACTCAAAGCATTTATTTCAATTAAACCATTTACAGGCACTTTTGAATTGTCAAGGAATCGGTCAGTCAGAAATAGGTATGAAGCTAGTTGCCCATTCCAAAGCGTAGTAGGTAGGTACCTATGGAGAAGAACGGGCAAGAAACTCCACGGACACTCTTTTAAATAAAAAATTGTTACAAAATATTGGTTACATCATTCATGTTGAAATTATACATGTGAGAACAATGTAGAAAGACGTGCACGTTAGAAGCGTCCGTAATAAAAAGATAAAACAAAGAAGAAGACATACTACGCGCAACCAAAAATTCGTGAACAAAAGTAGTATCGTTGAATTGAACCGGAAGATAAACAGTTCCCAAAATATCAATGGGTGAGTTATTAGCGGAAATGGCACGGGGACACGAAATATTCGATGTCATAGAGATTCGTAGCTTGCGGGCCAAACTATCACTAATAAGAGACATCTGAGCTCCCGAGTCTAGTAATGCTTTAACCAAATGGCCTTTCAACCAAACCTCAATAAACGGTCTATTATCGGAAGAGTCCGACGCTATCACCGGTGATACTGTACGAGAAAAATGGGCGGCGTGTCGCCGATGGCTCATGCATTTTTTTGAATTACAATTTGGACAATCCCGGGTAATCACACCAGGAGTCCGGCACTTGATACAGAGCTTGCCAGGAAATCTGGACAGACACGATATGAGTGTCCGTTCTTTTTACACTTAGGACACAATCGGGCTTCGGATGAGACGACCGAAACAGCTTCGGAGGATTTGGGTAAGAAATTCTCAAAATGTGAAGCAGTATCGATGAGTGTATCAAAGTCAGCAATTTTATGGACCGATAAACATGGGTAATATCTCGGGTGCATGTTATGGGTTACGATTTCCAATAAGTCAGGTTTACTAATCGGACGGCTTAACGTTTGGTTCAGATAGGAAATTTGGATTATAAAATCTCTAACGGGTTGATCTGACTTCTGTTTATAATTTCTGACCTCTTGTTCGGTTTTGTATTCAAAATCAGTTGGGCCGAATGTCCTAATAAACAATTGTTTAAGTTATGAATAAGATAAGTCGGGTCTGCGAATCGATCTAAAATATTTCAAGGCGGCACCGGACAAAACCTATTCCACCCAGAACATCCAGAGCTTCAACGTCGTCTGTTATTCCATCTCCTATGAGGTCGGAAGATTGCCCCCAGTATTTTAAAAAACAAATCTCCCTTTCAAAATGGAAGATTGATTATTCTGGAAATACATGTGTTCGCGAATAATTCACCAACATCGACGAACATAAAGACGCGGACGACTTACCGGATTGCTATTTGCTTAAACGGTTTCATGAGGTTTGTAGCAAAAATTGGCTTTATCTTGCCAAATGTCCAACGTCACGCGGGAATCGAACCCGGGGCGTTGTAAGGATAAGAAATGAAAGTTATGATCGCGGTAAAACACTGTATATTAGATTTGTAAAACTAAAAGAACACGAACAATTATATATAATATAAATCAAATAAAAAATTGGGTAGCCGTCAACTTGCGATTCCTTTTTTTTTTTTTTTTTTGAGAAAATATTATGTTAAGAAATGGGAGAAATTTAAGATTTTTAGACCTAGGCTCATCGACTTTCGTAATTTATGGTGGTCGACAATACGACGCGGATTTATCGGCCAATAGCTATTGTCGATCCCGTGTCATATAGGACGCACGCGTATCAAAAGTAGTCGCGATGAACCTAAATAACGGATTTCGTAACTAGAAAAACGATTAAACCGCGCTAACAAGATTTACGAATTAACAACTAAAGTAAGAATAAGAAAAAAGGGGGATGGTCCGCTCGAGGGTGGCACTTCGCCGCGCACCGCTTCCGTCCGTCCATCGTCCCGTCGCGGCGCCCGGCTACGGCTACGCACGGCCGGCTGCTCTGCCCGGACCACTGGCGAAACGCGGATACGGAGGGACCCCGCACTGAATAGGGCTGGTTGGCTGGCTCTGGCCCAAGCGTGGAGCCGTAATCGGCCTTGTCTGACTGGATCCAAGATAAACAGCATATTAGGACCAGAAAGCAAGGCAAAATTGTGTAGGTTGATGGTGGGTGGTGATGAACCAATTGGAATACTCACAGTTATAAACCAAAGAAATAATTTGGGATCGGGGAGAATATCCCCGATTGGTCCCGGAAATGGGCACCAGCTGGCAGCGAGGGCTTGGACTTCCCCTGCCTTTCAGGAATTTGCTTCCTTACGTGTCTGCTCACGAATAAAACTATAATAATATATTGCGTGAATAAAATATCAACAGTCTAAATTTCGAGTGTCTTCCTGATACCTCTGCAGCTCTGGTAGCTGACGACTGACGGTTGTCAACCAAGAAAAAATTCAATATTTTTCTTTTATTGAAAAATTTTTGAATTGGTGTCAACTTGAAAAAAGGAAAAAATAAGGCGGCCTATGTTCGCGTAAACAAGGTTGATAATGCAGTGTAATGCTGCAATATGCATTATTTAGAACACAGAAAGTAATTTCACAGCACAAATTAAGGAAAAGGTCCGAAAATTGTTTTTTTTTTAGTTTTAACATTTTTTTTTAATTTACACTCATTTGCAGTTACAGAAATTGACCGTGACGTATATCGATGTATGGGAGAACATATTTTTCAACTACAAAGTTGTTTGTTTTTGGGATTCATTCATCCCAAATATGGAACCCTTCATTGTGCACGGTCCGACACGCGGTTTTTTCTTTATGCTGGCTCCTAAGGGTTGTATCGTGAAGTTAAATAACCTTCCTCAAGAATTGGGCTAAGCTTAACCATAATCAGCCTATAATGTTTTCTCCCACTGCTGGGGCACAGGCCTCCTCTATTCGAGAGGGAGTGGGCTGTAATCTACCACGCGGGCTCAGTGCGGGTCGGTTAGTGTCACATGTCTTCGATTTTTTTGTTCTAGGACATGCCAGTTTTTTCACCGTTTTGAGAACAGTGGTGATGAAAATTGTTTACACAAAGTAAAGCGCCTGCCTGAGTCCAAACCCACGACCTACAACTCGTACCCCTGCCCTGTGAGCGTCAAACGATCCACGTAGTGTACAGTGCATAGAAATATAAAAACAGGAGAAGTGGCATGGGGGCGTGTCTGTGTCCGCGCGTAATGATCAAAGTGCTCATTGCATACGAAAATGGCCGTCTCCGCGAACTAGTGTGCTTTCGGCCGTGATCGGGACAATTTATAAGAATGCCGTGTTGTTCAGTGATTTCTTGTAAAAACCGAAGTCAAAACAAAAACTTTGTGAATCATGGAATCACTTACCATATGTAAGTACAAGTATTTTACTATATTTGTCTTTAAAATAATGAAAAACCACAAATCGTAAAATATTTCTTGCTTTTACTACGTTGTTTTTGTTTAAAAAAATCACAGCGACTGTACTATTTTTGAACTACATACATTGCTCGTTAACCACTACCTAAATATGTCGCTCAGTGACTCAACAAGCAATGTAAAAATCACAAAACGATACTGTGGACTGCGGATGCATTGCGCAGTACGCCCGCTGTGTCTGGCGACGAGCTAGTGATGTGGTTGTGCAGATCCACAAACGTAGGCTATCGACAACAATGTCGTTTGGCGAATGAATTTATTGCTATTATACTTTATTCTCCAATTTGTCAACTGTTTTACCCGGGTGGAAGATCGATGTGAAATAATGTGTTTTACTTATTTTGATTATTTTACAGCGTGGTAGAGAAATGCTTTGTAAGAGAATGGAAATAATCATAAAAACAGCTTGTCTCACCAATAATAAATTAACAGTTAAAACTAAAAATGTCCTCACTTCATAGGATTAGATCTCTTTGATAATATTAAGTTTCACCAATTTGAGCAGTCTCCGATGAATAATCACATAATATTTCTAATTAAAGCAGTCATGGAAAAATATATTAATTTAAGATTACACTAATTGACAAAAAATGCCACTCCAGTAATATCAAAGCGTCAAGTGCTGCACAAATACCTCCACTTTACAGGTCAGTGAGTAAACATCATAGCAGGGTTCAACAATATCTACTGTTTCAATAAACTATGACAGGTTAAACCAACGTAACTGGATTTTTTAATTGTTTGAATTTTTTGCTTATTATTTATTTTTATTATAATATTTTCTGGACTAATCGTTTTTATTTATTTTATTTTCAGGACAACATTTTTTTTTAAGTATAACGACGGTGATGTATCAATATCTAATAACTACAAAAACATGGTTTTACCAGGAAGAGAATAAAACGTTTAATTTCAATAGTTTTTGACCATTTGAAGTAAACATTAGTAAGTGAAAACCGCCAAAATGTTAGTTAGGTATTAGATATTGATACTTCACCGTCGATAATATTAAATAGATAAATCGATACCTTTCTGATTTAGTCAATCACTAGCTTATATGTAAAATAAATTGTTTCTGTACAGCACAACGATAGAAATTATGTTTTCGTGTGAGTGAGTTGTACGGTGCATGGTAAATGCACGCTGTTTGATGGGATAAGGTTTATAATTGATTGTGTAGTACGTTCTGATTTATGAATTGCAAGAGTGAGCGCAGCCTCGTATCTATTTGGTTTACTGATCTGCATGTGTAGTTGTGGCGACTAGTGGCGAGGTAGTGGGGACAAAGTGGAGACATTGGGTTTCGATACATTTTCAACTACCGGGCATATCTCCTTCTTTCTTATATCTATGGTACAGTGACTGATCAACTTCACTGGAGCGCCAAACGATCCTTGTAGAGTGTACAGCGATTGATCAACTTCACTGGAGCGCCAAACGATCCTTGTAGAGTGTACAGCGATTGATCAACTTCACTGGAGCGCCAAACGATCCTTGTAGAGTGTACAGCGATTGATCAACTTCACTGGAGCGCCAAACGATCCTTGTAGAGTGTACAGCGATTGATCAACTTCACTGGAGCGCCAAACGATCCTTGTAGAGTGTACAGCGATTGATCAACTTCACTGGAGCGCCAAACGATCCTTGTAGAGTGTACAGCGATTGATCAACTTCACTGGAGCGCCAAACGATCCTTGTAGAGTGTACAGCGATTGATCAACTTCACTGGAGCGCCAAACGATCCTTGTAGAGTGTACAGCGATTGATCAACTTCACTGGAGCGCCAAACGATCCTTGTAGCAGTGCACGACTGATCAACCACCGTGCTGCAGGCTGCTGCGAACTGACACTTGCTCATAATAAAATTATGTGATAAACCGGATTATGAACAATAGAGAAAACGAATTTCCCAGAAATTAGTCTTAGCTAGATCAATTTTTTGCCCCCGTAAACCTCTATTATTACAAGTTTCATCGAAATTGTTGGAGCCGTTTTCGAGAACGTGATTACAAATATTGCTCATTTACTAGTATAGGATATGTATACAGCTGATTTCCCTACTGAGGTGAAATCAGATGGTATTATGTGCGTAATTCTGACGTCACTCCGTCAGTAACTCATTGGACCCATTTACCACCAAAACCTATTCTGCACGCCCTCTGCTGAACGCGGACTTTTTTAAAGTGCATAGTGCTTATTGAACCTTATACTCGTATATATTTATATAATCTTTTCTATCGTGTTTGTTAGTGATCCTAAGATAAACTACCTTTTCTATTTTTACCCGTGAGAACCTGTAATTGACTCTATGTTTCATTTACAATTTTATCCAACTGTTATATATAGCTGTTGGTTCTTCTATTAAAATAAACAGTCTGTGCCATCAACGTATACGAGCACGATATAAGCGACACTCCGGCGCAGATCTCGCAGTTTCGGTAAACAAACATTACAAGTGCACTTACTGATGTTTGGACTTTCCTTTTAAGTGATAGATCACAGTTTCAAATTGATCTCAAACAGCGATCGAGTAGTTTCTCATCAAGTTTTCTGCCGTTCTCGTGTCTTTAAAGACGACAATTGCCTGGTTTTTGCTCAATAGCTATAGTTTCGACATAGTTATCTATGTAAGCTCTTCCTTAATCCAGTGTGAATGCAATGTAATGCAGTGTGAGAAACGCAATGGTGCCAAAATAAATATTAGAAACTAGTACTATTAGTGGTTGTCAGATGCAACTTGATGGTTCGAAGCGAGTGTGTAGTTGATCTTTATGTTAGTTTACCCCTTGCCCTCCGCGACTTGGACCAAACAGTTTATAAATAATGGAATGCATCAGTAGGAAAGGCTGTTTATGTATTGAATTGTTTTCCTCGTCTGCCCAATGCCATAGTTTTGTATAATTCTTGACATGAACACTTTCCTTGTTTAGTGGTTTTCCTTCGCGTTTGAGGTCAACAGTTTCCTGAAGAAGGTAATAAAAGAAGGATACAGTAAGCAGCAGGAGGATACAGGAGCAGTGGTGGCCCAGTGGTAACGGCCGCGACTTACGAGTTGTATGTCGTAGGTTCGAACCCAGACAGGCGCTTTACTTTGTGTAAATTATTTCATCACCATTGCTCTCAAAACGGTGAAGGAAAACATCGTGAGGAAACCGGCATGTCCTAGAACCGAAAATTCAAAGACATGTGACATCTACCAACCCGCACTGGGCCCGCGTGGTGGATTACGGCCCACTCCCTCTCACAGAGAGGAGGCCTGTGTCCCAGCAGTGGGAACATTTATAGGCCGATGATGATGATGATGATGACAGTAAGCAGGCGTTAACATGACACATTGAATTTAGAAAAGCTTTGGCTTTATATACTATAATATACGTGTGAGCTGGTATCGCTGCGTAGCACGGCGTAGTACGGCGTAGCTTGTCGTAGCGTTGCGTAGTCCGGTACCCTAATTGCGTAATACAACACAATCTGTTTCGATTTGAAACAGATTGCTAATCCATTGCTTCATGAGTTGGAAAAAAAAAATCTGCTCAACAACGAATTAGTGCAATGAATGTTGTTGAACTGTCAAAATGAAACAAATTAGGCAAAATTGTTTACGAAAATAAGTTACGCAATTAGGGTACAGTAGCGTGTCGTAGCTTGGCATAGAGCGCCGTAGCGTGGCGTTGGCGTAACTTGGCCACGACAGGGGAGTGTTTGCAGTTTTTTTCACGGATAAGCTAAGCTAAAAGTAATTCAAAAATAACGACAGAGCGCGAAACGACAGACTAGTGTACATACTCTCCGCTACCACAGAATGCGACGCAACACAGAAGTTTTTTTTCTGCCGTAATAATGGAATTCCTAGTGCGAGATTCTGTAATGACTCGTTCGCGTTCACGTATACATACAACGTGTAACAGAATAAACAAAACCCCTCAGAAACCTCTACCTACTGGAATTTTAAATTAAAACACTAAAATAACATCTGTAATTTAATTTAGTTAAACCAAACCTTGTCATTTTTAGGCTCCGTGCAACAAAATTCACTCGACAGAGTTTAGGTAAATTCTTGCGATGCTATGTTTGTGTGCACCGTTCACACACACACGCCTAAACATCGAACGTAGTGATCGCTTAAACAGTTTTGATCCTTTAGATTTTATTTTCTTAAGTTACGTAGGTACGGATAAGAAATAAGTCTGGAATGTTTGTGTATATTTGTTTACTATATTTATAACAATCAACATAAAAATGCTACAATTTGGTGTTAGATGCATTCAGGTACATTTAGACAACATTGAGCAAAGGTGTCAAATGTCATGATTCCATGAAATCATCACATTTGACACCTTTACAAACTTATAGAGTTGTATTGCTGATTGTAATGATTATAATTGAGTAAAGCCATATTTGTTACGGCCGCGAATCATATTTTGATCAACATAAAACCTGACACTGACCTGCAAAATGCAAAAAAACGTAAGAAAATTCGAATTTCACGGGCTACCCTGAAGATTAATATGTAATTTTTAATATTTCTTAAAAGTGTTTCTAAGTATTAGAAAAAAATATTAATTTGTCTTGAAGTTTTGAGAAAATTGTTTAAAAAAAAAAAAAAACTACTAAGTATATTTTGTATGAAAGTTTTAATAAAATACATTTATGTTCGCGTAAATCGTCAAAATATAGGGAACAGCTGATTTTTTTTTCGCGATTTCAGGTTTGGTCCCATAGTAAAAGTTGTTCATAATGATGAGTAAAGTCACGTGTTAAAGTTTGCGCACTGGATAAAAACTTACCCTGTATATACAAGTAGACCATGTTGATGATATTTTTAAATTTTCAAAATCAAAAGTAGTTTCTTCTAACGAAACGATCAAACGTCAGTCTCGCATCATTTTTTGGAAAACTTGTTGCGAATTTTTGTGATTTTCCACGAATTCTTAATTCATTTGAAAAATCCCTTTCCCCTATGTACAAGACAAAGAATTCGACTTTTCAAATCACAAATAATTTTGTTTAAATTCTTTTTCCCTTTCTCACAACTAATGAACAAAATTGATCAAAATCATTCGATTTCGTGCACGGAGTCTTAAGTTCCCTGCAAGCTGCGAGCATAGTGTGAAGGTAGTGACTATAATAACATGCTTACAGTTAGTTCTGCTCATGTTGTAATTAGCTAACCAAATGGGCGCATTCGCCACGTCCCGCGCCCCCCGCGCCCCCCGCGCCCCTCGCCTCGCGCACGCGCTCCTCGCCTTGTGCGTGATCCGTCGCTCATTGATGCACAAATGAACGCGAACATCGGCTCACCTTCGACTTACAAACGATTATTATTGAATCACACCGGAAGGTTTTGGAAGTCAGCAAATTAAACTGCACCTTTGGCCCTCACTTGACCCTCTTTAACTATTGGTAATTCATGTAATTGCAGGTTCTACGTAACTGTTTGTAACCATGCGGGCAGCAACTCTTTGTATCTTCACAATCTGAGAAGATCTTGTTTTAATATTCAAACTTCACATGGCTATTAATACAAGATAATTTTTACACGTACGTGCGTACTTAGTACTTAGTAGTTAGTAGTTAAGACCGGCACCGAAGCGGAGCCGGTCTTAACTTTTACTTGTGAATGAAGTAAACATATTAATTAACTTAATAATATAGGTCTTTCCTTAACTGAATTTAACACCATCTATCGCCAAGAGCAGATCCAAAAATACGGAACCCTAAAAAGACGCATAACATAACTTTCAATTTTCAGGCTCTTTCAAACAGGCGCGTGTCGCGCTGGTCTGCACAAGCCTTAAAAGCTCCTACAAACCGGCGCGACACAGACACCGCTCGCTCGTCGCGCGACGAGCGGTGTCTTTGTGTCACATCGCGTGTCGCGCCTGTTTGTATTAGCCTTAAAATACATTTGAACAGATGAAAACTAAATAAAATGAGCAATATTCCTCCATCTCATTCTCGCTGACGCGTTTTTTCTAATCTGTCTCTATCATAACCATATACAGGGCGTCCCAAAATTATGGGACATGAAGGGAAAGTACCTTAAATATCGTAGATAGGGTATTTTGCTGAAAGAAGACTTTATGTTATTTTTAAAATTTAGTAATTCTGCATTCAAAGATTTTCTAAAAATTACTTGCCTCGTCTGGGAATCGAACCGACTTAAATGTAAAAAAAAAGCACTCCTACTTTTATGATGCCAATCGAAAGAATGGCCAAAAAATAATAACTCTTCTTAAGTCACATAGTATTTTAAAAGAAAGGAACAGCGTGAAATTAATCATTTTAATCAAATGAAACTGCCGTAGTCAATTAAGTTGGTATTTTTTTGCAAATTCATTAATTAAATGCTCAAAATGTGATCCCTCTTGTCTTACGCAATTCGCCAATCTTTTAATGAGTCCGCTGCCTGTTGATTTTCTTATCATTTTATGGTGAATACTCGATATGATATGGCACAATTATTATGTTTGTAACTCGCCCACGTTCTCGTATCGCTTTTTGTATAGCATATCTTTTACGTATCCCCAAAAGAAGAAATTTAATGGTGTAAGGTCCGGGGATCTGACTCTAACATTTTACGTTGTTCGTTTCTTTTAAAATACTATGTCTTCTTTCAGCAAAATACTCTATCTACGATATTTAAGGTACTTTCCCTTCATGTCCCATAAGTTTGGGACGCCCTGTATATACCAGCTTCAAGTGACGTCATGACGGGATCGCTTTTGTATGAATTTTTTGTTTCCGATTAAACTTCCGAGCATTCTGGAAGAGTACTAGGAAAATGAAGGGTAAAGTGAGCATACCTGCTTGTGTTGAGGGATGTAGCGATGCTCTGGGTATAGCCAACTTGTTCAGGGATCATTTTAAAGTTGTCTCACCGCTGTCGTCGGGTGCTGCCGCGCCCGCGGCGATTGCCCCCCAGTCGGATAATTTTATAGGCTTTTCCAGCAAAGATGTGGAAAACGTTATCACAAATATGGTACGAGGCAAATCCCCGGGCAATGATGGCCTCAGTATTGAGCATCTGCAGTATGCAGGCAAGCATCTTTATAGGGTCCTATCCATGCTGTATACCTTTTGTATGCGACACTCTTACCTACCTGCAAAGCTGATAGAAACTATTGTGGTACCAATAGCGAAAAATGTAACTGGTGACGTCACGGATATAAACAATTACAGGCCGATATCTCTTGCGACTGTAATTGCAAAGGTTTTTGACAGTCTACTGGATGCACAAATCGGCAAGCATATTCGGCTTAACGATGCGCAGTTTGGGTTTCGTGAAAATCTGTCGACCGAATGTGCTATCTTGACACTGAAACATACCGTCAACTATTATGTTAATAGAAAAATACCTGTCTATGCTTGTTTCCTGGACTTGTCAAAAGCCTTCGACCTGGTGGATTACAACAGGCTCTGGACCAAGCTTGGGGAGGTGGGGGCTCCCACTGAACTTATTAACATCTTGTCTTTCTGGTGCAACCATCAGAAAAACTATGTCAAGTGGGGAAACGTGCTTTCGGATGAGTATGCACTTGAGTGTGGTGTCAGACAGGGAGGCCTGACCTCTCCAAGACTTTTTAACTTGTATGTTAATCAGCTGATTGAGGGCCTCAGTAACAGTCTCGTTGGTTGTCATATAGATGACGTCTGCGTAAATAACATCAGTTACGCTGACGACATGGTGTTGCTGAGTCCGTCGCTCAGTGGTTTGAGAAAACTGCTCGGTATTTGTGAGTCATATGCGGTCGCTCATGGTCTCAAATACAATGAGAAAAAAAGTGAGTTCATGGTGATTAGAGGTAAGAATAAGTCACCGGAGCATGTACCCCCGGTCTGTTTAAACGAAGTACCTCTGAAACGTGTCTCTCAGTTTAGATACCTAGGACACATAGTGACTGAGACCCTAAATGACGATGCAGATATCGAGAGGGAGCGAAGGGCGTTGTCGGTTCGTGCGAATATGTTGGTGCATAGATTTGCAAGGTGTACAGTAGATGTAAAAGTGACACTGTTCAGGGCCTACTGCCAAAGCTTTTACACCAGTGCTCTATGGACCAGCTACACGCAAAGGGCCTACAACGCTCTTCGCGTACAATACAACAACGCCTTCAGAGTTCTGGTGGGGCTCCCACGTTTCTGCAGCGCATCAGGCATGTTTGCTGACGCTAGGGTCGACTTTTATGCCATAATGCGTAGAAAAGCAGCATCTCTGATGTTTAGGATCCGTGGGAGCCTCAACGGTATGCTGAGGATGATATCAGATAGGCCGGAGTCTGAAGTGCTGGGTAGGCTTATTCGGCTTCACGTGACATAATTAATATATGTAATGTTATTGTTGTTGTATTTTTATGTGGTGTTTTAATGTCTATTTGAATTTTTATAATGTGAATTAATACTACTATACTAACATAGTTTTTAAGACCTCTGTTACTAACACTATATGGACAATTTTGTAATTATGTCTGAAATAAATGAATTTATTATTATAACATTTTGGCGCCGGGTTATTCAATCAATCAATTATTTATTTTGCTAAACATAGGTATGGTTACATATAGTATTATAATAGTCTGTAAAATGTGCGCACTATGTTTTGATTAGTTACCGTTATTTTAGGAAATTTCTTTCGTTGTAATTCAAAGCTAGAAATAGGCGTTTGTATTGTTTGAATGCTATGGTGAATTAAATAACCATAGTGTAACTATATTTTCTGGCAATAGTAGACACTATTGACTGTGCTATTTTTCAATAGCGGTAGACTTGCTGATGCGAATGCGAACCTCCGCAGAGAAGCCGGTAGGAATCGTGTCATATGGTACTTTCGCCACTGGAACCAATGAGAGTGTAGCTATCTCAACATAAGTGTTAGTCTCGCTCCAGTCACCCAGTGACAGTGATATTGCGCTTGCGCATCCCAACGTTTTTGTGCGCTAACTACGAGCATTGTGTGTGTGTGAACGAATCTATGACTTTCTCACATTGTGTGGGGTCGCGTCGGCGTCGGCCGGGTCGTGTCGCCTCTTACTGGCGATGTTACGTCCCATACGCCTCGTTACGTCAGACGTATCGGCGTAATGAGCTGTTATCTCGAGTCGCCGCTGTCATTACTGATGATTACGGGCTGCAAGTCACGACTAGTTGGTAGTAGGTAACACTGCTTCGTCACGGTTATAGTTTGGCACAGTTGCTGTTGTTAATAGTCAGTGCCTCAGTGGGACCGCCGCAATCATAGTGGATGATTGGAAGTACTCACACGAAGCTTCGATAGACGATGTTATTGTTTGTTGCACTTGAACTGCCAATGTGCCAGATTGATCAGCCAGTATCTGATGAGTATTACCATACGATGGGACCTGTGGGAAGACAAACGGCCACTCCGGAGCAGCTATGACAATCACTCAATACATCAAGGTCGTCTGTTTCATTTATAAACTTAACGTGTTGCCATAGCAACGTATAATTTCTGTAATGGCCGGCATGTCTTCGGAACTGGTTCGTCTAGTGCAATTAACTGCAGATGTCAAGGACCTCAAGAGGCCGCGCTTCCAGGAACATTGCCAAGTAATGTGTAACGAGCACAATAAACCCACTCTGCGATGCAAGAGGAAGGGACTCTGTAACCATTTACCGTTGGTGTTAGGGCGAATGTCTGCGAGTGGGTACCCAGTCAGTCAGATAACCATCCAGGTAAGTAAGTAGGTAGTTGGTAGCTAATAATTGCAGCCATTAGCTTGTGAACCTTCTGACTTGATCCGTCTTGTGCATCACGTGAATAGCGTACATAGCTTGAATACAGGATAAGATAGCAATGTCCAGGACACAGCTAAACGTAAAATTAACTAAAGCAATAATTTTTTGATAATTTCGTTATTTCATTTATTTATTTAATGCGGTAACACAGAACTCGTGTCAATTGTCATAACAACAAATCCGAACTGCGAGTCTACAATTTCGTATCGAGCTGTTTTTATGATTATAATAAACTAGTAGTTCTGCGAACAGTAGACCTCGCAAGCAAAAACTTTTAGCGGGAGGAAACGCCCGGGTGTCGTCACTGTGTGGATCGCCCGGAGGACACGGTGGAGCATACGGTGGAGGTCTGCCCGGCTTGGGCAGGGCATCGCCGTGTCCTCGTGGATGCGATCGGCGGCGGTGATCTCTCGCGTCCGGCCCTGATTAGGGCCATGCTACGGAGCGAGAGGAAATGGGAGGCCGTCACCTCTTTCTGCGAAGCAGTAATGCTCGCGAAGGAGGAGACGGACCGCGTGAGGGAGAGGCAAATTTCGCGCCCTCGCGCCCCTAACCGCCGCAGGAGGAGACGCCCTGGGCGTCGGGAATCACAGGAAGATTTCCGGCCACCGTAGGCGCGGGCTCGCGGACGGTGAGCAATGGGTAGCTCGCCGTCCGATAAGGACCACGGCGACCATAAGGTCGACGGCGCGTTGTGTTCCACGCGCGCCTCAAAGAGATGTCAGCAGAATTGACGGGGTCCGCTAGGGCCAATGCCTGCCGGGGCTGCGAATATGGGCCGATAGGGATATCGTGGCCCTCCGGCAACATGGCAACCGAAGGAACACGGGTGGGTTTTAGTCAGTAGGAGTCTGACACGCCCTCCCGCTCCACCCAGAGCGGGAGAAGTTATTTGATAATTTCCCAACCAAAAAAAAAAAAAAAAAGCACAAACTTTTTTACAACAATTAATATACCACTAAAGTTATTTAAAACGGGGTATTTTCCATACATTTTGTTTTTTTTTTACAAAATATCCCGTTTTAAACAAAATACATGGTAAATATCCCGTAAATAAAGAACTTTAGTAGTGAAAATTGTTGGAGTTTAGCAAAAACAAATCGATCCTACTTCAACACTATAGTCTTTCTCTTTCAAACTCATAAATATTACTTTTTACTATCGGAGCCCGCCCTTAACCACTTGATGAAATCCTTAGTTTCTCATAGTGACTGTACTATACTTTTAGCCTTGTGCAGGATCACACGTCTCACATAATACTATTAAAACACACCTTCCTATATATAAAGAAAAGGATAATAAACGTATTATTGAAATCCTTAGAACGGTCTTTCTTTTAGTGTCCAACCTTAAACTCTAACAGGTTATAGGACCCAGAGCGCTAAGCCAAAGTGAGAATAAATAATATAATATAAAGTGAAATTAAAGGACACTAAATAATAAAAAAACTTTCTGTGCATTTACCAATATAAATAAAAAGTTATTTTAGTGAGAGTGCTTAAAAATGGATTTAAGATCTAAAAGGAACATTAGACAATTTGATGAAGATAAGTATAGTGTGTGGAAATTCAGAATTCGCAATCTATTAAGTGAGCTGGAAGTAATAGGTATCGACGATGAAGCTCCTTGTCACCGAACTTATGGCTGCATGTATACCGAACAGCTGTAGCAGCATCGTCACCGCAATCGAGATATTGACTGAAGACAATATAACATTAGCTTTGTGAAAACGGCAAAAGGGTCATTTGAAAAAGCATTGTTTTTCTTACAAAAGAGCTATTAAAAACCAAAAATCAACAATAAAACGGTTCAGTTGGTGAGCTCGAAACCACATGGTAATGGAACATCTGGATTTGCTTTTATGATGGGCAGCGATACAATTGACAGTAATGACGGGCAAGACGATATTACTTTTGTTTTGGATTCTGGAGCATCAGATCATTTTATAAATCGAGAAGATTTGGCTCTAAACTTCACTGAGCTAGAAAAGCCAATAAACATTCCTGTAGCGAAAAAACATTCCTGTAGCGAAAAATGGCAAGTTTATACAAGCGACGAAGAAAGGAAATCTCCAGGTTACTAGTGAGATGGGCGTACCTACTACAGGATGTACTTTTTGTTCCTATATCCTAGGTGATATAGCAATAGGTTGTAGGACCTACTATCGGTAAGGAAAATGCAGCAGACGAGAATGACGGAATGTTGTTGTGTACAATCATGATGGTAAGCCGGTAATAAAGGGTGAGTTTTTGAACAATCTTATTGGCTTAACTTTCTGCTTTAAATAGCGAGTGCTCATTAAATAGAGTCGTAAATAATAGTTATGAATTGTGGCATCAAAGGTAATATTGGCAAATCAAAAATTATGGAAATAAAAAGAAAGAAACAAATTTTCTGATATTGATAAAATTGATAATATTATGCCAAGCGATAAATTGTGTGAAGCTTGTATTTTGGAAAACAAGCTTGTTTGCCATTATAAATCGAAAACAAAAAAAAAAATTAAAACGGTCTCTATTTAAAGTGCACACAGATGTCATGGTCCTAAGTCCTTCGTCATATAAATTCACTCATCATTGTGCGACCTACTTGTTAGCTCGTAAATCAGATGTTTTTATTACGTTTCGGGATTATGTCGCAAAAAGGGAACTTAGTTTTGTCTGAGAATTGTTAACTTATGTTGTAATAATGGAGGGGAATTTGTATCCAATGAAATTAAAGAGTTCTGTGCGCGCATAGGTATTAGCTACCACATAACAGTGCAACATACTCCGGCTTTGAATGGTATTGCCGAAGGTATGATATGAACTAAAGGATCTAAACTATGTAGATCAATCGTTCTGGGATGAGGCTGTGTAAACTGCTACTCATTTAATAACAGAACGGAGTCGTATAATAGTTAAAGCATCTAAACTATGTAGATCAATCGTTCTGTGATGAGGCTGTGTAAACTGCTACTTATTTAATAACAGAACGGAGTCGTATAATAGTTAAAGCATCTAAACTATGTAGATCAATCGTTCTGTGATGAGGCTGTGTAAACTGCTACTTATTTAATAACAGAACGGAGTCGTATAATAGTTAAAGCATCTAAACTATGTAGATCAATCGTTCTGTGATGAGGCTGTGTAAACTGCTACTTATTTAATAACAGAACGGAGTCGTATAATAGTTAAAGCATCTAAACTATGTAGATCAATCGTTCTGTGATGAGGCTGTGTAAACTGCTACTTATTTAATAACAGAACGGAGTCGCATAATAGTTAAAGGATCTAAACTATGTAGATCAATCGTTCTGGGATGAGGCTGTGTAAACTGCTACTCATTTAATAAATATCAGTCCCACGAAAGCACTGAGGTTTAATAACACACCTTAAGAGTTATGGCATAATACTAGGCCACAACTGAAGTATTTAAAAGTTTTTGGTTCTACTGTTTACTTTGTTAATAAAAGTAGTAAAACGAAATTTGACAAAAATCGTCAAAGGGAATTTTCGTTGGTAATGAACCAAATGGTTATAAGGTGTGGGTTGTGGTAGATGGGAGTCAGAGATGTGGTAATGGATGAAATTTATTTCTTATCGTATTGGCCAGTGAATGTGAAACCTGAGCCTGAACGGATTATGGCTAGACGTAGTATAACTCTGTTGACAACTCTGGACTTAATACACCCTTTTGTAAAGAGGTGTGGATCTGATAAAATTAAATCAGATTATATAAGTAAACAAACGGAAACAGTTAGTGGGAGTCAGACATGTGGTAATGGATGAGATTAATTTCCATTAAATGGGCCAGTGAAACTTGCGCCCGAACGGATTATAAATGGCTAGAAATAGTAATAATTCTGTTGATAATTCTGACTATGTACCATCGAAGAAACCTATAACTAAGCAATTTGAAAACAAAATCCCGTGCACACGACCCTTTTTTTTTCGTAGGTAACCGTTACTATAGTGGCCGAGCGCTGCAAGCAGAAATAGTCCTTACGGTGTATAGGTATGGGTTTCTCCAATGGTACACCCTTTTTGAAAAGAGGTGGGAATCTGATAAGAATAAATCAGATTGTATAAGTAAAAAGTAAACTAACGGAAATAATACCTGCTAATAAATCTGTATATGATATACAGGGAAGCGCTTGAACTGGTATTCATATCACAATGACAATGAGTTAAATTTATCTCAAGACAATGAAACATCACACATTTTGAGATGAAGAAGTTAGGATCCAAAACATGCTTACAGTTTCTTATAATGAGAATGATGAAGATAGTATTAATGATAACTACTTGATGTGTGCTGAATCTATAATATTTCAAATTCCTCAATCAAATACAGACTTTAAATATTAAGTTGAGAGAGGAGAATCGTCCATCGCGGTGGAGTCCGTGGAAGCGCGTGGTCATCGGGCCGAGCCGTGTCGTCGCCGCGCCGCGCCTCAGCATGTCGATGACGCGTTGATCACGCAGCCAGCTCATGCAGACCGCGCACAAGGTGTTGGGTTCGATTCCCAACAAATTCCCTTATTGGAAATGATAGGTACCTGGTGTCTAGTACCAAAACCAGATAGTAAAAATATTATCGATTGTAACTTTAATTTACAGTTAAGGTTTGGAAAACCCTTGAAGTATATAAAGCGAGATTAGTGGCTTTTGGTTTTAGTCAGAAATATCTGATTGATTATAATGAAAGGTTTGCAAATTAAATAAGTCATTATATGGATTAAATTGAGCAAGCTTTGATAAAAGGGGGTTTTTAATACTCATCGGCGAACCGATGCAACTACATTCTGAACGCTGGTCATATTTTAAAGAATATTTATGTTTTACTTTATGTGGACGATCTTGTGGTTTCAACCGCAGATATAAATGCTATGAATAGTTTTAAAACTTACATAATGAACACAGATGTTTTCTGGAAATCAAACTAACCAAGTCTGAAAACATAGTTAGTTACTTTGGATCTCGAGAAGTTTAACATGAGTGACTGTAAATCTGTCACTACACCGCTTAAAAGTAAACTAGATTCCAAAGCATTAAATTCGTGTGAAATAACAAGTGCCCCTTGTAGAAATGTAGAAATCATATTGGGTCACTCGACCTGACTTAAGTTTTTCTGTTAACATCTTAAGTCGAAATGCAAGCAAAAACAACCATTCATTATGGTCACACTTAAAAAGGTCTTGCATTATTTTAAGGGAACCATAAATCTGAAGTCAACTTTTACACGAAATGATTACAAAAATATTCTAAGTGGCTTTTGTTAATATTGACTGAGGTAGTAATTAATATATTAGGTAGAAAAAGTACTACAGGTTATTTGTTTAAATTATTTGATCAATGCGCAATATGTTGGCAAACAAAGAGGCAGCAAACAGTGGCAACTTCATCCACTGAAGCGGCTCTATATGAAGCAGTAAAAGAAACTTTGTGGTTAAATTCATTAGTAACAAGTATTGGCTTTGCGATTCCAGATTATATTTGTATTTATGAGGATATTAATGGATGCATAAGCATCGCGAACAATCCTACTAGTCACAAAAGATCTAAACACATTGATATTTTGTATCATTTTTCTAGAGAACAGGTTGAGAAAAATGTGAGTTTCTACAGATAACCAGCTGGCTGATATCCTGACAAAATCATTACCCGCAGTGCGTTCCACCGAGATGAGAACGAAACTCGGGGTGACGTTGTAATTATATAAAACGTAGATAAATAAATGATAAGGATATGATAATTATTTTAAGAGTTTGGTTATATAATAAGTAGATGAATAACATTAATAGTATCCAGATATAATGGATGAATTGAACGATGATGGTCTGATTAGGTTTTTACTGGGTTTCCCTAATCCTGCGCAACGAATGTTGGACCATGATGATTGTATCCCCAGAGAAAGGAAGGTGTGTGTGATTTTGTAATTGTATCCAAATGTTTGATATTATTATATCGTAATTAAAAAGAAAGGGATTTATTTTTGAGGGGGCGTGTTGGAGTTTAGCAAAAACAAATCGATCCTACTTCAACACTATAGTCTTTCTCTTTCAAACTCATAAATATTACTTTTTACTATCGGAGCCCGCCCTTAACCACTTGATGAAATCCTTAGTTTCTCATAGTGACTGTACTATACTTTTAGCCTTGTGCAGGATCACACGGAGATGGGTAACCACCCGGGTTAAAACCTACTAGTGGGTTAAAACCCAGTTATCACCAGTTTTATTCCACCCACTGGGTGTTTTGGCCGGGTGAAAACAAAATATTAAAAAAATTTATATTTAAACATGTAGCACGCCACGGTAGGTGCGCGGGGTGGCAGGACTGAGAGGGAGGGGGAAGGGACCGCGCGCTGGTAGCTCCCGCGCCCTTTTCCCCGCTCAAACCCTCACTCGAGTTTACCTCGCTGGTTAGAGTGCGCGCGTTTTGAGTGAATTTTGTGTTTTTACTTAAGTACCTACGACCCCGAACTGTTATATTGAGATCTGATCCTGCTTTTACCTGAATGACCTTGGCTTGAACACATTGACTACGATTTGCTTAAGCACTGGATTTATCAACACGAGAAAAGAATCTACGGTAAGTAAAAGAAATATTATTGTTTACTAACCTTAATTTATTCTAAAAGAATGTATTCTATATTACAGTAATTTGTTTTATTCTTGTACTTCAAGTGGTAGTAAGTAGTAACGATGTAATATTTTAGTTTTAATGTATTATTTGCTACTTGCCGCTCCGGCTTCGCACGGTATCTATTTACTAATTTGGCATCATTTAGATTTAAAAAGCTTAAAGTAGAGTACTTGTAAGTGTCCACTTGATTTAAAATTAAAGACACATGTACTATTCAATCATTTTGTTAGCGCTATGATATTGATAGTCCAACGTTACGTAATTTATGTTATAGTATAACGAGAAATAGAGTTAAAAAGAGTTAATAAGTGCTTTTAGTACCTACATTGCCTGTCAGTTGCATGAGAAACTAAATTTAGTTAGTAGACAAAAAAAATCCGTATCACACAAAATACAATTGAAATGAAATGGACTTTACTTACGTAATGTACCCATATGTAATGTCCGTCTACCAAACCCTTACATAAATAACTTATTAAACTTCCTTATTTTAGGGCAACATGGTGAGACCAAAAAACCAACAGATATGGAAACATTTTCGAGAAAGTGAGAACAAATCGGCTACATGCAAGTATTGTGAAACAAAATACAAAGTAGCCAATCTGCAAAAAATGGCTAGACATTTACAAAAATGTCCTCATTGCCCTGAAAACTGCAAACAGCAGTTGAGGACCAATATATCGCATAGTTCGTCAGTATCTGCGGTCCGAAACACGATATTGCAACCTAGGGATAAAGAAAATGAGAGACCTGAGTCTGAATTAAGTTTGTCGATTGAGGGCAGTGCATCTTCAGTGAGTCTGACAACGAATGTAAATAAAGAACATTTACATTCATTATTAGCTAAGGCTGTTTATGTATCGGGAACACCCCTTTCAATAGTAGAACACCCCCTCTGGATAAATTTTTTCAATGAACTCCAGCCATTGTACAAATTGCCTACCAGAAAAACTATTTCTACAACCATTTTGGACAAAACATATAGAGAAATGCATCACGAATTAAAAGAAAACATGAAATCGCAAACATGTTTGCACTTAATGCTAGATGGTTGGTCAAATTGTAGGAATGAAGGAATAATTAATATAATAATATCAAAACCAGAACCTGTATTTATTAAAAGTATTGCGACGGCAGAAAATCGTCATACTAGTGATTACATATGTGAACAAATTTTAAATGTATTATCTGAGTATGGAACAAATAAGTTTGCTACGATGATAGGAGATAATGCAAGTAATATGCAGAAAGCTTTTCGTCTCGTAAAAGACGTTCATCCAAGCATAACATATATAAACTGTGCTGCTCACACTTTAAATTTGCTTTGCAAAAATATTATCAGAATTGATGTTATAAATGCTTGTAAGAATATGGCAATTAACATGGTCAAAACTATAAAAAAAAGTCAAGTTTTAACATATTTACTAGCAAAAATTGTAAAGGAAAAAAATGCTGGTGAAACTTTGAAGTTGCCATGCGATACCCGATGGGGCAGTTATTACACCAGCTTTAAAAGTATCGAAAACACTAAGGTAGCCTTGCAGACCTTAGCTGTTCATGAAAAAGCAACACTTTTACCTGCGGAAGAAAAATCAGCGCTGTTGGACGACAATTTTTGGAAAATTATGCGGCAATGCAAACTTATTATGGAACCTATTTCTGATGCAATATTTCAATTAGAAGGAAATGAAAAAAATATTCATAAGGTATTTTTGACATTAAAAAATATGAAATCGAAGTTACTTTTTAGTTTACCGGATGTCACAATAATAGAAAACGACAAAAAAGATGAAATATTAATGAATGTCGACCAAAGAATCAAAATGTGTTTGAAACCGATTCACTTTGCAGCGTACTTATTAGACCCCACAGACCAAGGATCTGAACTTGACGAAAGTCAAGAAGTCGACGCTATGGAGTACATATGCGAAGTAGGACAAAGTATCGGATTAAATGTCATGACAAACTTGGCATCTTATAGAGCAAGAGATGGTTTTTGGAGTCGAAGATTTCTGTGGGCTAACATCAACGATGTAAGCGCATCAATCTGGTGGAAAGGAATATGTGGATCTACTGCATTGAGCAAAGTCGCTGTCCGTATTCTTACAGCACCATGCACTTCTGCTGCTGTAGAGCGGTCTTTTAGTGCTCATAGTAACATACACAGTAAAAAAAGAAATAGACTCACTACGGAAAGGGCAGCAAAACTAACATATGTAACATACAATTGGAATTTGTTGCACAAGCACGTGGATGATTTAAGTGATGACACTGAAGACTGCGTGCCTGATTCACCATCAACACATCTGGAATCCCAGAGATATAATATGCAAACCACGCCACCACGTACAAATAGCCCTGAACCATCTACGTCCGGCATCAACAATTTTCAATTTTTTGACTGTAACCGTATTTCCGATTCAAGTGATGATGATGATTGATTGACGACCTACTGATCTGTTGTAATTATTCAAATAAATAATAAATGTATCTGATTTTATATTCAGGCTTTTATTTTTGACGAGCTAGTAGTGAACTCTCCTTCCCACTATTATATAATTAACAATACCCATTTTCACCCAGTAAAACGGGTGAAAATGGGTTAAAACCGGGTTAAAACCCAAATCACCCAGTTTTAACCCAAATGGGAAGAATGGGTTTTAACCCACTACCCATCTCCACGTCTCACATAATACTATTAAAACACACCTTCCTATATATAAAGAAAAGGATAATAAACGTATTATTGAAATCCTTAGAACGGTCTTTCTTTTAGTGTCCAACCTTAAACTCTCGGTGATCTCTCGCGTCCGGCCCTGGTTCAGGCCATGGTACGGAGCGAGAGGAAATGGCAGGCCGTCACCTCCTTCTGCGAAGTGGTAATGCTCGCGAAGGAGGAGGCGGAACGCGTGAGGGAGAGGCAAATTTCGCGCCCTCAAGCCCCTAACCGCCGCAGGAGGAGACGCCCGGGGCGGGAATCGCGAGCCGATTTCCGGCCACCGTAGGCGCGGGCTTGCGGACGGTGAGCAATGGGTAGCTCGCCGTCCGATAAGGACCAAGCCCGGGTCGACGGCGCGTTGTGTTCCACGCGCGCCTCAAAGAGATGTCAGCGGAATTGACGGGGTCCGCTAGGGCCAATGCCTGCCGGGGGTTCGAAGAAAACCGATAGGGAAAGCGTGGCCCCCGGCAACAGGGCAACCGAAGGAACACGGGTGGGTTTTAGTCAGTAAGAGTCTGACACGCCCTCCCACTCCGCCCAGAGCGGGAGAAGTTATATGATAATTTCCCACCCAAAAAAAATAAAATAAAAAAGGGGCATATATTAAGCATGGCAGAAAACAAGTGTTCAGGAGTTTTGTTTAATGTTAATTGGCATTGTGTTTTTAAATATTTCTTTTAAGCCCCAATATTTGTTTTAAATTTACTGTATCGTGCGTTCATCATCTATGACTATATTGGCCGTCTATTAAGGGCACCTTCGACTAGTGATTGTATCAGTTATCGCCGGCGGCGTCTAACGCAGGAAATGGGCCACCTAACTGTACGGCAGTTCTCTCAGCGTGCCACGTGCATTCCGTATTCAGCAGATCTTTTAGTTTGACCCAATGATCGGTATCACTGACCCTTCAGTTTGTAGCTAAAATGCTTTGTTAACATGCAAGCGATGATAAGCCGTGGCCCTTAAAGCACTTGCGGTGTCTTTGGTGTCCGAAGAGGTGACATTGGTGCCGATTCCCTTGTTCAAAAACTAAACTAAATTTAAGTTCAGTGCATCTTTTTCTTTCTATTTCATTAAGAAAAGGACAGAAGATAAATTTTATTTTAGTCCTGTCGAATTAATCAGCGCCTGTCACTACTCCATAGAAGTTTAGACGTGATTAAAAACTTGCCTACTAAAATTACGTTAATTTACGTCAAGCGCTGATTAATTTGACAGGACTAAACTAAAATTTATCTTGTCCTTTTCTTAATGAAATAGAAAGAAAAAGATGCACTGAACTTAAATTTAGTTTAGTTTGTGAACAAGGGAATCGGCACCATTATAAAGCTTTCTAAAAAAGAGAGCGTTGTGAATAACACACTCGTCCGTAAGCAGCGAAGCAGTAGGTTGATAAGAAACAAAATAACTATACAAAACAAACCGGCCCAGTGCGTGTCGGACCACGCACAATGAAGGGTTCCGTAGTTGGGATGAATTTATCCCAAAAACAAACTTATCTGTGTAGTTGAAAAATATGTTCTCCCACACGGAATGTATGGGAAAACATGTTTTTGCAACTGCAAAGTTAAGTTGGTCGATTATTACTCGGAGCCTACTTAGCTGTGATAGTTTTATTTCGTTATATAAACTACTGCTGTGATTTTTTTCACACATCCAAAACCAACTATTTAGCTGGCAGGGGGACACACACACTTGACTCTAACAAAAATTTATACTTTAAAGCTTAATATTTCGCAAACGGATCCTTGAATCCAAAAATAGTTTTCACAAACTTACACCGTCTTATTACAAAAAGCGGTTTAACTAAAAACCAGGTTTAAACCTCTATAAACTACGGTTTAAACAAAAATGATATTACAAATCGTGGTTTTTCGAAAAACCATAGTTTAAATCATGGTCTAACTCTAAACCTCGGCGGCCCCTAGTTTAAACGATCAAACGGTGGTCTAAATCGTATCTGTCAAAGTTTCTCTTTTAGCTTAAAGCATCTTTTTCATTGTGTTGTGTTGATTTTACCCGAAAATGGATGGTCGATTTGATTGATATTAAGGATATTGAAGCCGCTGAAATACCATGAAATTTAGACCATGGTTCTGCAGATAAGCCTGGACTTGATAGGACAGGTTTAAAGCAAGGTTTATTTAGTTTTTTGTAATAAGACGGACAATGTTTTTGAAGGACCTTTCCAATGATACCCCATACTATGGGTTAAAAAAAAAAAACATCACCACTTTACGTGTAGGAGAGATACCCTAAAAAATAATGTTTTTCATAATTTTATTTTACCATTTTGTCGGCGTAATTAATATACCTATGCCAAATTACAGCTTTCTAGTACTAAGGGTCTCAGAGCTAGACCGCGGACAGACAGACAGACAGATGGACATGACGAAACTATAAAGGGTTCCTTGTTTACTACGGAACCCTAAAAAGAGGTTTTGTAGTAATTACAATTCTTCTCGTATTTACGTATGGTTCAGTTGATTCAATGCCTCACAGGTAGGTAATGTGTACCAACATGATACGACGAAAACTGATACATACATGCGCTTTATTGACTTCGCTGCGTAATACTGCGTTAAAGTAAAAAATAATATATAAATCATAATGATTATGCTAGATTCGTGTATTAACTATGAAGTAATCATTGAAAGCATTGATCTCAATTCGCAATCACTCGGACGAATGTTACTTTCATATTTTAGATCGTAACAAGACAATAATGTGCGGCTGAAAACGATTACGAGCTCTAGTGTTCAGTGGAGTCATATTATGCGATATTTATTACGAATTTTAATAGAACGGACATAGTTTTGTGCCTTGGATTGGCTAAAGTGCGATATTCCCTCCGTCCGAAGTGGCTAGCTGCAAAAGGCTCGAGGACAATAACAACGACTGCTGTGGCCAAGTGAAACACACACTGGACGAGGTTAAGCTCAAATAAAGTTTGCAATGCAGATACAAGATTCGATAATCCAATGAGTACAGTCTCAGTGCTAGGAGAGGTTTGACAGCAGATATCCTGTCCTCAGTACTCCTGAGGCTACGGATGACGATGAGGTATTCATTTGGTGAATGTCACTGGTTCAAAATTGATACTATCAGTCCAATCAACTTTTACATTTCCTGTCGTTTCGACCTTTGGCAGCCTTTGTAGCCGAGACGCGCGAGACACCTTGAATAAAATTATAATATTTAAGCTAAGTCTACTTAGACATGACTTAAACTTTTTCCTTAGTTCTTCGTTCTAGTTACTTTGCCACGTTATCATCATTATAAGGTGGATATCATCATTCTCTTGCCCTTCATATGTCCCAATTTATTTGGAGTTAACATGTCGTTTTCTTCCGTTAGTTTGTTTTGTATTTATCTTGTACACTTTATTAGTCTTCCTAGCCATACCATCTTTCACACAATTCATCCATCGTTTATTTGGTCTTCCCCTACTCTTATAGCCATCCACATTCATACTCAAAATATTATATGGTTCAGATTATCCCATATAATTCCCTGCGTCCATCGTCACATTTTGTCCGCACCAGTAAGATGGCGTCCGCATCCGTTGCAGCCTGTGGGGCCGGTGGGACTCGCGGGACCGGTCCAGCCGCCCGGCCGGTGTACCTAATTACCGCAGGACCATTATAGCGTGTTCTGCCATTTTGTGCCCGCTCCAACGCGTTGCAGATAGGAGCAGAAGACCCATTCGGGATGAGCGTTTATAACATTTCGCGTTGAACGTAGGCGACGCTTAACTTTACTAAACACATAGTACCTATATATATTGTATTAAGTTATAGAAAGGAAACGGTGACGCCTTGAAATCTCTTCAGCCGCACGGCAGTGGTAACAAGGCCACTTAAAGTTGGTCAAGTGAGTGACGTGCAGCGAGTTGTGGCGATTCTTCTGCAGTGGCGTGTTGTATGTACTTTGTGCCCGCGACGCCATCGCACACTCGATATTCAATTTCAATATTCATACACTTCTGTATTAATCATTCCGGTGCTGACAACTATCGCTCACTTGATAATATTCAACTTGTTTGCATCTGATTAATTGGAATTTTAAAAGAATTTTGTGATAGCGATTGAAAAGTTACTGTTTCAGCTGTTTTGAGCAGCAAACAAAGTTGGTACATGTTAGTTTTTCAAGGTATTAATGTACAAATATAAAATTATAATTACGCAAACTGTTTCGTCGTAGTTATCACGTCTCTTCGACGTGAATTAGAACAATTTTGCATTGCCTTTTGTTATCTCTAACCAAGTGTAACTGATTAGGTAGAATAACGCAGAAGTACAGTCAACGGTCATAAATGGAGTGCCACCGGAATGTTCATATTTGCCTTCACTCCAGGTCTGTGCCTATCTCTGTGTGTGTGATGTTTTAATGCCGACAGTTTCTATCACGCACACAGTATAACTACGAAAGGGCGATGTTGGTTGGTCAGACGAATGTGTGGTCATACCTACTTATACTTGTTTTCTTCATAATTAATTATCGACAACAGCGCCTAGGTATTTAAAAGCAATGCTAAAATTCAACGTAATAGTTGTATGTAACGATGGCAGGATCGCGCGAGTAGGTCGGTATACATAGTTGTGTGTACATGAGAATGGAGAAGGTTGAACCTCAGTGCGACTCTTTTTGTTTTTCTTTGTTTTCGTGTCAGAGTTCAATTATTTGAATCTCGTTAATTTACATTCGAAATTTCCCCATTGACATTCGAAACTTACCCATTAAACGATTTAAAATCTGTATTAAAACCAAACTTTGTAAAAAGGGTACTATACAATTTCAGATTATTTAGAAGTTAAAAAGCTTGGGATTGAACTGCTCGCTCTGCTAAGCCTTGTGATAAAACCATAAAACTAGACATTTTAATTATTATGTAAAATCAACATATACCAGTTTTATAAACACATTGACATTGTTGAAAATTATATTCAAAATGACATGATTACTTTGTAAAGTATTATATTATTTTAACTATTGTGAATGTGAGGACTATGTGGATAATGGTGCCGATTCTCTTGTACACCGAACTAAACTAACTAAACTATCACTAAAATTTCCTACTTTTGACTATGAGAATCTCAAAGCTATTCTGCAAAATAAATTTTCAAAATTTAAAAATAATTTTGACACATCTAAATCGAATTTGACAATTGCAACTCCACACGTGATACCTAACCACGTGAATCTTTTTAGAGTCGGAGGCGCGCAGGGGGGGCAGCCTCGGTTCACCCTTGTTTGGTATAACAACGTTTTGTCGAAAATCGCTCCGGCTAATTTTAGTTACAGTAAAGTCATTTCGTATAATTATTATTCATTTGACCGAATAATTAATTGGTAGATTTTTATTTAGCATATTTATTTATGAAATAATGTCATTTGACCGAATTTTCAAATGCACTAATTTTATTTAAACTAATGTTATTGTTATGTCATTTGCATAAAATTTAGACCTAATATAACTTGGCATACTTTTGTTTGTCCTAGTTATATTTTCGCATTGTATTATTTACGCATAACAGCTTATGCATAATTTTTTACGCATCATTTCTCTAATCATAATAATGATTAAGCATAACATTCTAAAGCATAAATTTATCAAGCAGAACATTCTAAAGCATAACTTTATTAAGCATAACATTCACAAGCATAAGTTTTTTTCGCTGTAAGAAACATGCAAACAAGCATATACCATGCATGCAGCAAGCAAGCAGCAAACATGCAACATGTAAACAAGCATACACCAGGCATGCAAGCAAGAATGCAGCATGCAAGCAAGCATACAGCAGGCAGCAGGCATGGTTTCTGTCACGGCTCCGGCGCTGCGGGCCTCCGGCGGCCCCACGCGTGCTAATCGTCGCAGATGGCTTTCGCTCACCACCGCAGCTTCGGCTTGCTGGCCGGCTCCTCAACCGCGGCGGCTCGCTTCCAGCCACCTGCTCCTCAGCCCGCGGGCCGCCTCGCCCCTACGCGCCTACGCGATTTTATATTACACTCTAGGGGTAGGGCAGACAAGACTACGTGGAGTCGGTTTTGCAGCGATTCGGTTCTGTCACTAACTTTTGTAGCACAACATAATGGTTTTTTAAGACAATACTTTAATTTTAATTTTTTTCACCAATGAATATTCGATAAAATACATGTTATACCACCTGAACACTACATCAAATGAGCATTATACCTTTTGATCAATAGCGCAAATGTTGTTATCGCAAGTAAATAGTCGATGAAATGAAAATTATGTTAATCGATATTATACAAATTGATTATTTTCTTAAACGTTGTTCGAATTAGTAACATTACATCAAAAGTTGTTACACCAAACAAGGGTGAACCGGCAGCCTCGACGTGTTTTATATAGATTTTTTCAGTTTTTGTATGGAAAATAAGAAAAAAATATTACCTACATGTAGAGTGTTAAGGGTTTTATAAAGGGTGTCGAAATTTTCATTATTTTTGCGATTGGACACACCGTTTTCGAGATATAAGCAAAAGAAAAAAAAAATATTCAGTACCTACTGTTTTTGCATCTGAAGTCGAGGTGTTGGTGTGAATTAAAAGTTCATGACAACCAATTTTATTCCACACGTTTTTAGTCGCGATTAAAAATAGTCAGATTTAGTTAGAAAATGTAAATTTTAGGTGAAAAACGCCAAATTCAGAATAGAAAAATTGCCATTTTCACTAAACTAATATCTCAGTACCATCTTAGTGCTGCCAAACTAAAATAAAGTTAAGTTGTGTCATTTTAGTCTAATTTCAGAATGGGAAATCGTCGTTTGACAGGATTAAACTAAATTTTAGTGATTTTTAGTCTAGTTTAGAGGCATTTGTGACAAGAGAATCGACACCATTGTTTTTATTTCTCTGCTAGTTTTAGTGATGGTCTGGCAGTTTGAGTAGTTTATGCAGCCTACCCAAATGTCCTTTCTTTGGTATTGTTCGTCGTTTTGAGCTCCTTATGTTCTGAGTTGAGCTCCACGATTACTGACAAATTCTTGCACTGACTGGACAGGTCCACTCAAATCTGTGTGGTTCTTTCCTCAAAATGCCTTTTCAGACACTTATCTACATGGTCCTCATATGGCCTGACCAAGGTTATGTCTGGACTTTAAAAGAGACTGCGACCTCTGAGTTTGTTTCGGCCTTTGTTCTCAGAGTAGTCAAATAGGAAACGCTGAACTCATCTAAGCATTTTGAATAAAAAAAATTATATGACGTGTAAAAGTGATTTCGATATCCTATTTACAGAATAAACAATTTCATTTCATTACAATGACTATACGTTACGGAAGGTAAAAATAAAGTAGGTATAATAGGTAATTTAATAATAATAAAAAAAACTAAATTTTTCATAGGGAGATTTATTATTATCTTTTAAAACATAATAAGAACGATATCCCAAACTTTGAAAATAAAATGATTGTATAGATAATCTCAAAAGTAAGTTGTATTACTTAAGTACTTATTAGTTTCGGAGAAGATAAATTAATAATACTAATAACCTCACGATGTAAGTCTTTTGAACCCTCAGACCATATAAAAACCATTTAGTCTGAGTTTGAACCACAATAATTGTATCGGCTGTTAACTTCATATTCATATTCATATTCATTTATTTGCGTTCCACAAGGTAAAAACAAGATGTTAACAAAAGGCTTAAAGCTAAGAGCCGTTGTAGACCCTGTCAGGGCACAGCAAAATTTATTATTAGATTTAGATACATAGCTAATACTTAAAGTTAAAAATACAAGTCGCAGAAAACTAAAAATTAAAACAAAACTATACATTAAAACTGAATTATCACATTCGCATAAAAGTCAATAACAATAACATAAATAATTCTATTTTTGGTAAGTAGGTAGCTATTTTTATAAAGTTAAATTTACTTAGGTAATATTATTACAATCATTTAATGAGCGATCATATTTTAAGGTTGTAACCTTAAAATATGATCTATTATTATAATTATAAGGTTACTTATTATATATCACAATTTAAGACAATTTATAGATTCATTCATGTAGGTAGCATTTCATAAATTAGTCATTGTGTATTTAGTAGTAATGTTATGTTCAATTTAATAATCTTCATGATAAATGTACACATGTATATATTTATTAATGTATTTATTGTAATTATAGTCTTTCATTTAAGTATTCATTCACATTATAATAGCTTTTGTTTAATAGAAATAATTTTAATTTATTAATAAAGATGTTGTATTTATTTATATTTCTTCAACGAATTTCAATTGAATGCTAAGAAGTAGAAAAGATGTGAGTCGACGGACTGGATAGAATGCAGGATGGTCAAAGATGTGAGTCGACGGACTGGATAGAATGCAGGATGGTCAAAGATGTGAGTCGACGGACTGGATAGAATGCAGGATGGTCAAAGATGTGAGTCGACGGACTGGATAGAATGCAGGATGGTCAAAGATGTGAGTCGACAAACTGGATAGAATGCAGGATGGTCAAAGATGTGAGTCGACGGACTGGATAGAATGCAGGATGGTCAAAGATGTGAGTCGACGGACTGGATAGAATGCAGGATGGTCAAAGATGTGAGTCGACGGACTGGATAGAATGCAGGATGGTCAAAGATGTGAGTCGACGGACTGGATAGAATGCAGGATGGTCAAAGATGTGAGTCGACGGACTGGATAGAATGCAGGATGGTCCAAGCAAACAACTAAGGCACTAGTAGCTCCATAGATATAAGAAAGAAGGAGGTATGTCCGGTAGTTGAAAATGTATCGAAACCCAATGTCTCCAATTTGTCCCCACCACGTCGCCACAACTACACACACAAATCAGTAAACCTAATAGATACGAAGTCGCGCTCACACTTGCAGTTCATAAATCAGACCGACACAACAACAACACAAACAATACAACCAATCAATAACACAATCAATTATAAACCTTGTGTCATCAAACACAGCGTGCATTTACAATGATCCGTACAACTCACACACACGAAAACATCGTTGTGCTGTGTAAAACCCATTTATTTTACATAAACGCTAGTGATTGACTAAATCGGAAACTTATCGATTCTCCCATTAATTATTGTATTAAAAATTTTGGGCTACTACAGCCTTTGCGCAGTTGCGCACTGCATCATAAATGATAAACGTTATATGATTTTATCTAAGTAAACTAGGTTTGTAAAAATTATGTTATCCTTAATCCTAACATGTTCTAAATAAGACAAAGTTCCCCGCCGCGTCTGTCTGTCTGTCTGTCTGAACGCGATAAACTCAAAAACTACCGAACGGATTTTCAAACGGTTTTCACCAATGGACGGAATGATTCATGCGGAAGGTTTTAGTGTATAATTCATTAGGGTTTTGTGTAAATTGGCTGAAATTTGCCGATTATTGTTGAAGAAATCGGAAAAAACCATGCCGACTGGGGGCTTTACTGGCGTGCGCTGCGTTAGCGGAGAAAGATACATCAAATTTGTGTTCTACGTTATTATTCATCTTAAAAAGTTCAACAAAAAAGTCCGCGATGGCATATTATGTCTATCTTCTAAGGATGACCCATATCATCATCATCTGCCTAGCCTTTTCTCAACTATGTTGAGGTCGGCTTCCAGTCTAACTGGATGCAGCTGAATACCAGTATCTAGTAGTCACTAGACTAGATAACACGATACTCGGATGACCCACAATAACCATTTTTATCTTTCAGAATTTGATAAAAATTTAATTGTTGTTTCCGAAGCTTTTTTGACCAGTATAGTATTAATCCTTATCCAAAAAATATGTTATTTAAATTGGGCATTTAATTTAGATTAAAATATGCCTTGAAATTATATCATTTAAATGAATAGTTAAAAAGATATCGCAGTTTCAAAAATTACGCGTAGCAACGCGGGCGCAGCGGTAGGAGTCAATGGCCTTTTCTTCTGTTATTAGGTATGAAATCTCGGTAGTACGTTCCCGTGGGATATATTCCGATATCCACGCGGGCGAAAAATAAATTAACGAAATCTGGGGATGGGGCTGTAAGGTAATATCAAACCTTCGCAACATTATTACTAAAATCGCCAGTTTATTTCCTAAGGGTGGTGATTAACAACTTTTATGGTTATAATAGCGGAATCAACTCCACCTGCCAATTTATTTGAACGTCAGTCCTTTTGGTGAGTGTAGTGATTAACAAAATTTGCAATGTCATGGACTTTATGGTAACTGTTATAATAATAAACTTCGATTTTTCAAATTGCGATCGTCGGCCCATTTGTCATTTGTGGTGATACACTAATGAGTATAGATGCCACTAATTTTAATTTCCGTCATTTTTTATTTTAATTTCAGCATGCCAAAGAAATCTTTTAATTTCAATCAAAAAGTCGGTTACATAAAAAACTAATCATAAATAATTAAGAGAGAGAGACGTTTATTCAATAAAGTACATAATTCCATGCATAAAATTGAATGAATGAAACAGAACTTCAAGCCGATGTTGCTATCATTAAAATAATTTGTTTTTAATAATTTGCAACATCAGTTTATCGTCGCGCGATAAAGAAGTGCCAAAGTGCCTTTTTCCAGTTTACTCGTCATTTGCGGTCATGTTACTCGTAGGGATTAGAATGACGTCAGAATCGTAGACAAATTACGATAAAACGAGAAAAAGAGCGTTCTCGCGCTTGTCATGTTAGCCCTGCAGGAGTACCGCTTTCTGAATCAAGCCCTTGATCCAGTTGCCCAACTAGAGCCTCTTTAGGTGTTGGTCGAGGCTCTTAGCGATTAAGCCATTGGCTGTCACGACTATCGGCACAATGATCGCTGAGTCCACATCCCACATGTCGACAACCTCGCGAGCCAAGTCAAGATACTTGATTTGTTTATCTTTCTCGGCTTTCACGAGGTTCCCGTCATGCGGGACGATTATGTCAATAATCATCGCATTATTAAAATCATTATTACACTACATTACATTACAGATTAAAATAATATACTAACACAGAAATTTGAATCACAGTTTTGCTAGAACAAACGTTGTTCAGACCATAATAATAAAAAAATGGTTTTTGAAAAAACGCAAAAAAGACAAAGTTTAAAATGTCGAGATTATCATTAGTCCCTACTACACAGACACTGCGGCGGCGCTCGCGTATCAAAGTATTTTCATATTAAGCCCGCGGTAGGTACGAAAATTTTATGAGTAAAATCTATGAGTATAATTATGAGTTAACTAAAAGTGAGGCGTTATTAGAACAAACATTTACAAATTATTAACTAAACAAAATTTCCATACATAAAAATTACCGTATCTTTTTGTTCCGCGGGTGGATTTTCATTAACTAAACGTGACAAGACCAAAACTAAAGAAATATCTTTACAAACAAAAAAGTGAGTTTTAAAGTTACGTAATTATGACAATTTCAATTTGCTAAAATTTCCTTCCAAATTTACTTTTAACACTGTTAATGGATCAAAGTAAGTATTTAAACACGAACCTAATAAGAATCTAATATGAATCTACCTGAGATCACAACATAATAACAGTTAGCTGTGCACCAAGACAACTTTGATTCCAATTTCTCTTCATTCTTATCGGCCAGCTAGAATTTCTGACGATCCTAAGATCGTCAGAAATTCTAGCTGATGTTAATTATTAGTTCTGGTAAGCAAAGTAGGTACCTACCTACATAGTTACTTTCTTACATCACAGTTCAGAATGTAGGTACAAAATTGCACGCAAAACGCCATATCCAACACCACTCCACATTAATGTAAAAATATTAAGAGATCTGTTAACTGTGTGCGCTTACTATGCAAAACAGCTGACATTGTTTTGTTACAAGAAACGTGGTTATATCCACATGATTTATCCTTTCTGGAAAATATAGATCAAGACTTCAGTTACACCGCGAAGTCTTCAGTGGACACTTCAGCTGGTATTTGTAAAGGTAGACCTTACGGAGGTCTTGCCATATTGTGGCGAAAAAGTGCAGTTGATAACGTGTCTGTGGTGCAGTGTGACAATACCCGGATTTGTGCAGTAAATGTAGTGATAAGTAACCGATTTTTTATGGTTATAAATATGTATATGCCAACAGATTGTAGTGATAACTTACCACATTTTACGGAATGCCTAAGTGAAATGTATTCTATCATACAAAATAGTAATGTTGAATCAGTGTTTGTATTGGGAGATTTCAACGCGCACCCGGGTGAGTCATTTTGTAATGAGCTTCTTAGTTTTTGTACTGAGCAAGAGTTATTATGTGCGGACATTGATTACCTAAGTATGTTATCGCAAACTTACACTTTTATCAGTGACGCACACAGGTGTAAGCGTTGGCTTGACCACTGTCTTGTTACACAGTCGGCAGGAAAAACAATTGTAAACGTTAAAGTTATTTACGACACGTTTTGGTCTGATCACTTTCCTTTAAAAATAGAGTGTGATATTAATGTTATTAGAGTGAAAACTACTGTAATTAAATCTTCGTATAACGGTGTCTGTTGGGGGGAACGAAAACCAGAGGAAATCAGTCAATACTCATCTTTATGTAACAATAAATTAAAGAACTTAGATTTTCCTAAAGAGTTTGAACTTTGTGCTGATAAATTTTGTGATAATACCCACCATCATTTTTTTATTGGATAAAATGTATAGGTAGTCAAATTGTGTCTATATTAAGTGAAGCTGCTAGTATTAGCAGAACCCCTAAAGGCATTATAGGAAAAAAGGGTATAAAAGGGTGGAACAAATATGTAAAAGAATTTCACACACAGGCAAGAATTAAATTTAAATTATGGATGTGGTATGGGCAACCCAGTAGTGGTCCTATTTTTGAAGATATGACATTAAGTCGTAAAATATTTAAATCAAAATTGAAATGGTGCATTAAGAACCAAGAAGGAATAGAAATGGATATTTTGGCTTCACTCCATTCAGAGAAACGTTTTTCATCATTTTGGAAGGGTACTAAGAGGCTAAATAATACTCCAAGCCTACCAGTTAGCGTGGATGGTAAAAACGATAATGCTGAGATAGCCAATTGTTTTAAAGACCATTTTAAAGTGAGTTCACCTCTTGAATCTGCACCGAGGGTGCGCGATGCTGAGACATGTCGATCAGGATCACCCCTTTGGTTTCCTTGTAAAGAACTTAAATCTGTAATTAAATGCATGAAGAGGGGTAAATCGCCTGGTCATGATGGACTTAGCATCGAGCACCTTCAAAATGCTGGTATACATCTGCCGAGAGTGTTGACTATGTTTTTCAATTTATGTTTGGGACATTCTTACTTACCTCAGGATTTACTGGATACAATTGTTGTACCTATTGTTAAGAATCGGACAGGGGACATAGCAGACAAAGGTAACTACAGGCCTATTTCACTGGCAACTGTGATAGCCAAAGTGTTTGACAGTGTGCTCGACTCTCACCTCGGTAGGTACACCCAGTTACATGACACACAGTTTGGTTTTCGTGCTGGGCTATCTACTGAAAGTGCTATACTTGCGTTGAAGCATACTGTGAAATATTATACTGATAGGAAAACACCTGTGTATGCTTGTTTCCTGGACCTTTCTAAGGCCTTCGACCTGGTTTCTTATAATGTCTTATGGGAGAAGCTTCTGGAGGCGGGCGTTCCTACTGCATTAGTGTCTACATTATCTTTTTGGTATGACAAACAGAGGAACTTCGTCAAATGGTCTAATGCGTTGTCTAACCCGTATAAACTCGAGTGCGGCGTTAGGCAGGGAGGTTTAACTTCCCCGAGGCTTTTTAATATTTATGTAAATAAACTGCTGGTTGAGCTCAGCAGCACTCATGTCGGATGCCATATAGATGGAGTATGTTTAAATAACTTAAGTTATGCGGACGACATGGTGCTGCTGAGCCCTACTATCAGTGGAATTAGAAAGCTACTCTCCATTTGTGAAGGATATGCCAAACAGCACGGGCTAAAATATAATCCTACAAAAAGTGAGCTGTTGGTGTTTCGAGGCAGGAATAAAAATCCAGCATTTGTCCCTCCTGTAAAATTAAATGGTTCACCTTTGCAGAGAGTTGCCCACTTTAAATATTTGGGCCACATTGTTACTGAGGAATTAAAAGACGACTTGGATATGGAAAGGGAGCGCAGGGCACTGGCTGTGAGGGGAAATATGGTCTGCAGAAGGTTTCATGGTTGTTCAGTTCCCGTGAAACTAACTCTTTTTAAGGCCTACTGCCAAATATTTTACACCAGCAGTCTTTGGGATAACCATACCCTAAAAGCAGACAATGCCCTGCGCATTCAATATAACAATGCCTTCAGGGCGCTGTTGAGGCTTCCACCGTACTGTAGTGCGTCAGGTATGTTCGCTGATGCGCACACTGACGACTACTTTGCGATAATGCGGAAGAAAGTTGCCTCAGTAATATCACGGGTGAGGGGGAGCAGCAACAGTATTCTGAGGGTTTTTGCAGAGAGGCTGGATGGGCCTACAATGGGGAGGTTTACCAAGCTTCATGTTGGCAACAAAGCTTGATGAACCTTCCTGTTATGATTTTTATTTTTCTTTCTTCTTTTTGTGTTCCTGCATGTTATCTAATATCTACTAATATAGTTTGTTTAAGTCAAATGTAACACTAACACCCTATGGGCCTTGATGCCTGACAATAAAATATTTTTATTTTTTTTTATTTATTAAAATAGTTAGAACACTTAGAACTCATTTTCACAAAAAAACGCACGATACGTGCCTGTGACGTAAGTACATCGGATGCATACGTGTGACCCGCTCGAGAGATTTCTGTAGACTGGCTACCGCTCGGGTGGCGGGGGCGGCTGGCGGCAGTCAACAAAAGAAATGGGCGGTACGATATTTCGCGCGATTGCATGTCATTGGTTAATGATTTATTTGCATTTCGGCCCGCATTAAGGCTCGTGCAGACCAGCGCGACACGCGACGCGACACAAAGGCACCGCTCGTCGCGCGACGAGCGGTGTCTTTGTGTCGCGCGACAAGTCGCGTTGGTCTGCACAAGCCTTTAGCTGGACGTCCTTGTAGTCCACGTGGACTCCTCATAACTCTTTTGAATGCCATATCACTGCCGCGATGAGTAATTTGATGTTACAGTTAATGTTTGAACACGTTTGAGTAACATAAGACTTATTTGAGAACACCTAGGTCAGTTGTTTTAATAACATATTTGATACTTTAGAATGGTAGTAGACCATGGTCTGAACAACGTTTGTTCTAGTAAAACTGTGATTCTTTCACGGTGTATAAAAGAGCATGTCAATTTAAAATGATTCCTTTAAAAATTCATAATACACATCATACTATGCTTTAATTACTTCAGTAATTAAAATACAGTTACATTTCATACGATTGCTTTATTATAATACCACATACACAACAGAAACTGGCGACGAGTCGGTGAGTGAATGAACGCAAAAATAAAAATTTGTGAAAAGTGCCGTATGACACCTCACTGTACTTAAAATGACACCTGATAACCGAAGTGAAAATTTCTAACTTCCAAGAGTTTTTTTTTATATATTACTGCTGTAAATTTTTTCACATATTCAGAAACAACCATTTAGCTGGCAGGGGGTGGGGACTCTAACAAAAATTGACTCTTTAAAGCTTATTATGTCACAAACGGATCCCTGAATCCAAAAATGGTTGTCACACACTCACAATATTTTTTAAAGACTTTTCCAACGATACGCCACATCATGGGAAAGACGAGACAAAAAAAATGTCCACTTTACGTGTTGAAAGGTACCCTAAAAACACAACAGTGCTTTTATCATTGTTGTTAGACTTAGATAAAACGGTGGTAGCTAGCCAGACGGACTTAGAATAAGCTCTACCATCAACTAACCTGAGCAGAAAATCTTGCCCCTGCTGGGAAATGAACCCAGGACCTCTGGGTCTGACACAGGTGGTCTTACCACTAGAAACAGTTGCATAAAAATCCAAAAACTCCCATGTCTAATTTGCTTACGAATCTATTTAGATGCTCAGTTTAGCAATAAAAAATGCTACCATTGGTAAGCAAAACGATTCATTTTAGTTTATACTGAGCATACCTCGCAGCGCACCTTTGAAGTTACCGACTCGCCGCGAATCGGACGCACCGGCCGCCACGGACGTGTCTGGGCTACCACAAACGATACCCTTCCCATGGTGCTTGTTGGTGCGGGTTGATCTGCGGCAAGTCGGTAACTTCAAAGGGAATGTATACAATCTCAGACGCATCGCGACGCACGTATCTGCGCTCACGTATTTGCGTTAGTGTTCCCACGGTGCGTCGTGCGAGCTGGTGCGCGTGCATGCACAATCAATATCGCGCACCGTTGGAAGCCAGCTTAAGAGACCACGTCATCGATTTTAGAGCTTAGAAAACTGCACCCAATAACTGTAGGTAATGAAATTGTCGTTGTATGACTGATTGTTGTATGAACAGATGCACTGAGCGTACTGTACTGACCTATCTCAACGGAACAACCAGTTCTTTTTTTGTTATCGCTACAATATTGAAGAGCTTATCAATGAATAAATTGATCCATGTTGTGCCCATCAGAATAATAAAATCAGCTCGATTGTGAATTGTGATAAACCGATGTTAATATCACTACTACTTCAGATTACATGCTTGATATCGCGGATTAAAGTGATTAAGTTACAACATTGCGATAGGGCTATTGTTGTGTTTTTATTTTTTTATTATTATTTTGTATCCGTGTAGGAACTACTTTATGTTACATGGCATGTGAAAGTTTTCCGGTTGAAACGCGCGTGAACGCGCGAATTGTAACGTTTACGAGGGTGTAAAAAGGATCTTACAGAGCTTAAATTGTTGACATCGGGTATACAAAACTACCAATGTATACGAGTAAAACGATATCTAGCATTTTCAACAATCAGACCAATAAGTTCAATATTATGTTTGTTTTAGCTAGCACCGCATGCACCGGCTCACGACTAGCCACGACTAGCCACGACTAGCCACGACGACTGTATTCTTTATATCACAACATGATGGATGGCAGCGGAGTATCAGTACTTGTGCGCGGGTAATTAGATGCGAATGCGATGCTAAGTACGTAAGTACGCGCACGCACCCGCGACACGCGCCCTATTCAATCGTTAGGACACAGTAGCGTTGTAACAACTTGTCAAGTAGTGTTCCAAGTATCATTCTCTTATTTGTCCTGCTTGCAATCAACAAAGTTGGCACGAGCCCAACTTTGACGTGCACTGCTTCGTCAACAACTGATCGATGCCGGAGTCTGCTCGGGCAAGCCTAAGGCGAGGAGGTCGTCAACTACGTGGGTTACCTTGAGCTAGCTCGCGTCGCGCGTCGTAAACTTGACTATTATTATAATAGTGAACAGCGCGGTCTCGCTTCACTTGTGCTAAATAATTGAACACGTTACGCACACAACACATTTGTTATGCTTCGTTATTTTCTGGAAAATTGATTATTTGAACAATCTTTTAAATAAGTTATTTTAAAATGAGCAGTATTCGACTTTTTGCACAACAAATACCTACCTGAATCTCTCGCTGAGTCACTCGCTGAAAGCGGAGATTACAACATAATGATAATATGTTGTATACCGAAATATAATGTTGGGCTACAACTACAAAAGAGACAAAAGTAAGCAACTGCTTGCAGCTTGTGAAGAGGTACTTGTTACGAGAAAGGATACGATAAGAAATGAATATAGGTACCTACATATAAAAGGGAGTTTCAGAGTACCGTCTGTGACAGAAAAACTGACGAGTAACCGACTGTAGTGGTATAGACATGTGATGGCGAGGAAAGCCAAGAGGAGTATATAGGAGGTATGGGACCAGACGAGTCTTATTTCGGGTGGCCGCCAATAAGAGAAGAAGCAGACTAATGAAGCTTTACTTAGATGGATTGTGTGGAAGATGATATGACTCGAATAGAAGTGAATTCCGAGAAGACTCCTCACAGAGGTGAACGGAAGAATAACTTGAGCGAATACGACGGCGACCATAAATAAAGTAGGGTAAGGGCAGTTAGATGGTGGCTCGCTAAAAACATACTAGTCACACGCTGATTGGTGTTATTACTCTGACTATGTGACTGTTTGTTTTCCCCAAACGTTGCAATGTCATCGCTCGCGTAGCACCAGTCCACGCCTCTTCAGAACGAACAGCTATGTAATGAAGTAATGATGCGGAAGTGCTTGACAAACAGTTCGCCTGATATCTCCTGAACACACGCAATCACGGACGTTTGTAACTTGTGTTTTATTATAGTTTCGAGCGGAGCATCATCACTATAACCACACAGAGACGGGTTTAATAGCAGCATCTCACCAACTATCATTAACATAATGACTTGCTCCAAATTTTACTTAATTCACAAAGCAATTTATATGCTATGAAAACTATTCACTTATTTTAGTATATAAACTATTCACTTACTCATGCCGAGTTTAAATTCAATGGCAAATGTTTGAGCACTAATCAGAATGGAAAGAATTAATACGATTTCATTAATTAGTTCCGAATAGTTCACGCGTTGTGAGCACCTAATGTGTGTCCCGTCCTCGCGGCGGCGGGCGGGGCGCCGGCGGCGGCTGTGCACACAGACACTATTGTGTGTGGGTGAGGTTCAGCCAGCGGCGGCTGCACTGCTTGAACTAGTTCGGCGACACGTGATCGCATCATTACGTCAAGTGTGTCACGCCACGCTCAGCATCACTAAGTGCTCAAACTTTGCGAACAGCTTAACTGTAAAGTAAGACCTAATCCCGTTCAGTTTGGTTGTTGTGCAAGGAAGACGTGCGCGGCGAGGAGGTGCGGGGGCACAGGAATGTGTTGCGACACGGACGAGGCAGCAACGAAGAGAGGGAGGGGGGCGCATTGTCGATGTGTCAACTGAGCTTTGTGCACTACGTGTGCTGCAGCTTTGTGTGCATGATCAAGCTCCTCGGAGGTCGTTGTACCAATAGGTCATAGTTTGAACATTACTTAGGTAAGCTTCACGAAAATGTTTGAACCTACGACGTAGCCTAGGCGGATATGCTTTTTGTCGTAACAAAGGCTAAGCGAAATGTCATAAATTCTAAACACAAGTTGCTTACATGAGCCTCAACGTTTGGTAGTTGTCAAACTTCATTGACTAAAGTACAACGTCTGTAACTACTTCGTGACATAACTAACAAGCAGCGCGGTAATCATCGGAGGTAATCATCGGCGCGCGACAACTTTATGACAGTTTAACAGGCTATTGAACAACTGACAACCAACGGCATCCGCGAGTACGTGACACATGACGATGTACGCAAGTGGGACTGACACTGTGGTGACACACAGCGACACGCTGCACAGGAGCGCAAGTTTGTGGATAAGCATAGTGGATACATGAAGCATTCTTAGAAGCATCGATATAATTAAATGGTTTAAAAAAAAACACGCGTTAGTCATCATTGGAAGATTACAGCAACGATGACGTGAATCCAACTAATAGTGATCGTGATGGCTAGTGGCTCCTCTAATAATCGTGATATGTAAACACACAGATTTACAAAAAAAAAAAAAAAAACAACGGAACTCAACCTTCAAAATTATCATTATTATTATATAGGAAGATGTAATTTGTGTAAAAAGTCCGCGTCAAGTCGTGATGTGTTTAACGTGAGCTTCGTTTGCACTCACAAAGCGTGCGGCGATTACCAGTGATTAGTTGAAGGCTGTGGATGCGCACTGTACGCAGGTCGTAGCTGTCTGCACGTTGGCAAGGCTATCTCTAACTATTAGCGTGCGACGCACTGCTAAATTAAAGAAAGAAGGATTACCAATCATAATATAATAACGAGCAATTTTAATAAATTTTACTCGCATACTAATAATTTGATTCAGTTTGTATGTTTATTAGATGATGTTCGAACGGTAGGTAGACGACAAAGATCTGATGGTAAATACAGATTTTGGAAGGGATTTGATATGCCCGCTGCCAATCATGTGTGCGTGAGATAACTCACGCAATGTATGAAATCAACCTTTTTAGTTTACCTATGATATGCCCAAGGTGAACGCGACAACGCCTAAATCGGTCCACAGTCGATGGTAGCGCGACAACTACCTCCAAACATTCTGATTATAATTACCTTTTAGTTTAGCCAGCTGTGAGCCGCAAGTAAAGTGTAATCAGTTGGCTTCAAGACTAACTGGTTTTTATCTCAAGTAAAAACCTCGTCTATATTACCACTAACAACGGTAGGTACATTCAAATGTACGTATTAGTATAATCTTACTTCCAAATTAACCTGCTGTAGGTACTTGAAGTATATTTTCCTTGTAAGTAAGTCGAGTGTGAATGATAGTGTTAGCAACGGTCCGTGCGCGTGTTCAATTGGGTGGTGTCGCGGTAATCAGACCGTGTGGTACACGAGCCGGATTCTCCACTGCTCTTATTGGACGTGGCAGCTGTGGCCGGCGCGTGCTAGCTTCTCTCACTCCCAGTAGCTCTTCATTCTCCTTGCCTTTATCTCCATTTATTTGTCGTGGCAGCATGACTTCTAAAACTCAAATCATTTACTTCAAACACTTTTGAATTGTCAAAGAGTCGGTCAGTTAGTCAGAAAGTTGAAGCTAGTTGCCCATTCCAAAACGTAGATCTTTATGGAGAAGAAGGGGAAAAAACTTCAAGGACACTCTTTTATTTAAATCAAGATATTACAAAATCCTGGATACATTGTTCTTGTTGCTTTTTTGGTGAGAACAATGTAAAAAAATACAGACGAATTGAGAACCTCCTCCTTTTTTGAAGTCCGTTATAAAGGATCTAAATCATACCTACATTTTCCAAAACTACTGGTTAAAAGGCCTCTGCCTCGAATCTTGCGGGCAGCGGGGCGGCGCGGCGGCGGCGGCAGGATCTAATGCGTAAAATCAAATGGACCGGTCCTCGAAAACAGCGGCGCGGGCAACGAGCGGTGCACTCCAGTCAAGCAGTGACCGCCCGCGCGTCTGCATTGCAGTGTTGTGCAATTTATTTTTGTGACGTGTCGAAATATATAGGAGTAAATTTGAATCAAGAAGATGTTGTCGCCGTTGTTCAGACATTTCGTCCGCGAATAAAAACAAATATCTCGACAACACAACCACGAACACAACACTACGCCGCTATAGTGCCTAGGGACACGAAAAAACTACCGATACTTTGTGGTATCGAGTACATTTCCATTCGATACCGATACTTTTGTACTCGATACTTTGCATTCGATACTTTTCATCAATGAGTACTTTTTGGCAGGTATCGTGTCGAATAAAAAATTAAGTATTAAATGGGTAATCTTAGAAATTACCCATTTAAAACTTGCGACTTGGCTTATGTTTATGGTTATGGCAACGCCATCTAGTTAACTCGTTCTGAACGTTCTAAAACATTACATCGATCTTTGCTCGAAATTGTTCCTTCCGTTCATAGTTAAATTCCTAACCTTTCCGTCATTCATTTACTACACTAATCAATTCGCTCATTCAAAGTCAAAGTCAAATAATTTATTTCAATTAGGCACAAAAAGGCACTTTTTAACGTCAACATTGTTCAATATTTTCTCAGCAAAATTCTTAAATTCACTTACTCAATCACCGTTGTCATTTGTTTTTCATGTCCTGCCCTACTGAAGTTAAACTGACGTTATTTACTGACTGATATTGACCTATGCTCTATGCGCAGTAGGCCTTAAGAAAAGTACTCGGTACTTTGAAGTATCGATACTTTTGTTTCGATACTTTTATGAGTACGATAAAAAAAAACGATATTACTCATGAGTACAGTATCGATACTTTCTATTCGATACCGTGTCCCTAATAGTGCCGCGCGATCTGCCCGCTGGTTACGAGAACGGGTCTGCGTTGCCCGCCCTACTCCCGCGCCGCCGCCGCTGCCGCCCCGCTGCCCGCAAGATTCGAGGCAGAGGCATAAGGGGTGGAGGTGTTGTTAAATTTCGTAGAAGAAAATACTAATTACACGCGGATGAAGTCGCGGGCCAAGTGCTAGTATTCTCTTAAAAAGAAGCGATTTTTAATCCCACTCTGACAATCCTTTAATTGTTTACAAAATAGGAAAGTTTGATTCACAAAATTATAAAATGTTAATTAGTAAGTAGGCCTTTTGAGTCTTCTTGTAAGGTGACATTTTTTGCGGAACGAATGGAGCGTGCACCGTGTGCGGCAACCCTCACATAAACTAGATTCTTAGAAACTCGCCTCGGCGGAAGTGGGCACAATAACATTCTGTTTGGTTGGCTGCGGGCTCGCTGTAACAACTTAAATATTAACAAATAAGAACGAGCGCGCAGCTGACAGACCTGAGACGACTGCCAGTCTGCTACACTCGGCTTTAGAATGGTCTCAATACTAGCTGCAGACGTTGCACTTAGTATTAAACAAATGAAACATTAGTAATGTTGTGTGTCTACACGTTCGAGGGATCTCGTACACACTGTCCACGATATTGTATCGTAGTGACAGTTTCGCAATGTGCTCAGTAGACAAAACGTGAACTAGGATGTGGGTCAAGTGGACCTGCTTGCTGTGATATTGCAGCTGTTGACGAAACGGTTGTTCTCATCAAAATTCCTGCATGCAAACTGATTGAGTGATGGTCGAGGTCACGACATTCCTGATTCCTGGCACCGATCATTGCGCTTCCATAACGCGTGCATGTAGAAGTAATCTCCATGAGCGATGCTGTCGCTAGGTCGACTGTACAGTCAACCGCACGTCCAAGGTAACAGTTTGACTTTAACAGCTCCTTTGTTCAATAGCAGTAAGGGCGGTTCTGGTAGTTGAAGTGGTACTGCTTGTGGTTGACAGTATAGGTGTACAGTTACCTGGTGGGACTGGCGGCAGGGCGTGGCCACGCCACGCACTCCTAGCGCACCGGAGGAACCTGTTTGTTCCACATCTCGGCTAGGCTGACTGCTCGTTTAGTTAGCATTATGTCTATAGCTGTACCTTCGATTCTTGCGACTTGAAATAAATGTGTTCTAAATGTTCGTAAATTACTAAGCATTATGATTTATGAAAGACTGAAAATAAATTACCTTCATCATGTTTACAAAGATAAAGAAGAGAGGATTCGATGAACTTATGTAGGTATATTAACAGTTCAGTTTAATTACAAAAATATTTAAAACGTACAACAAAGGTGGAAGATATTCTTCTGCCACACAGTGAAGGAGACAGAGAAACCAAAAATTTAAAATAAAAGCAAATTAGTCTGTGAAGAAGCACTTTTTGAAAGTTTAAAGTTACAAACAACAGTCCACAAAAAGGCCAGCATTCACCATTTTCTAGTATGCAGTGCATAGGCACAAGTTCTGTGCTCATCGTGCAGCGAGCGTCCCTCGTGCTAATTACTTTAATAGCCACATTATAAGCCGAGTGCTCTGCATTGCATCGCTCACACAATCACCGTGACGATGTCACCACGACGCAACTATGCGAGTTGCGCCTCGGGTACGATAATCTACCTTTCTCTTAACATCCAGAGCGTTCTGAAGTTCTTACTTGCTGATATTATACTATTGCCTCAGTCGGCAGAATTTGCACCTTATATCTAGGTAAGTAAGTAATCCCCAAAAGCACCTAGCGCAGCGCTAGTGCTGTCACATTTGGAGTATTTGCGCCGTTTGAGGTTTTCCGCACCTGCAGCAGTAGCCCCAGCCCGCCGCTGCATCCTACACCAAAGGCCTATCTACCTTCCAAGGCATTATGGTCATTCCGTCTGGTCTCTTCCCATAGTCGCGTGCCAGGTCATTAGGTTCTAAAACAGCTGGCACTCCGGCGGTGACAAGAGCACGACGGATGATGTCATTGATCCTGGCGTGCCGTGCTATCCGGTCTACGCTCTTACTGCAGGATAGGCCATGGTGTCCGAGACAGTCGACACCTTCACCGCAGTGGCAGCGATGCGGAGCCACACCACAAGGAGCGCCCAGACGTAGACAGGTAGCGAGCCGGAAGGTGGTATCACCCAGCATAGTGCCTATGTTGGGTGACGGTAGCGCCTGAAGCCAGAGGCCCGACTCCCACTCACCCACAGCCAGCAGGCGGGCACGCTCAGCAGTATTGGTGGACGTATTAATAAGATTGTTCCGTACCAACCTGCAGAGCGGCTCATCCCACTGCCTCTGGGTTCACGGGCCGATCTGTATTCGGGCAAGTCGCTTTCCAGGCGTTCTCCGCGTCGGTCAAGCATAACACTTCAGAGTTAATCAGGCAGGGGGCTAAAATTTTCCGGGTCAACTTTTCAGTGCTGTGGACAGAGGACAGGAATGCGGGTAAGCTAATGCTGGTAATTTTGCGGACGCCGAGGCCACCAAAACGGATGGGTAGTGTAGCTTGCAGCCATAGCCAAGCTCGGTCGTCCAGGGCCACATTTAAAATGGATGTTAATGTGCTGCGAATAATTTGGTAAATTTTTTCCAAGAGGTTTTTACTGCTTCCGTAAGGGGGAAGAGCGTAGACAATATATAAAATTTGGACCAAAACAACAGTATCTAATCAGGGTGAATGCAGAATGTAAATTAATTTTGGAAAGTCTGTCCGAAACGTCGTTGAAGTTTTTGATTTAATACTTCGCAAAAATATTTCAACGTCTTTGAGGAACGTTGTTGACACTGTTCAAATATTGTACAAGTTAATCTTACGGCCAGCTGCGTCGAGTGTAATGAGGAGACACGAAAGAGGCGGGCTAACTAGACCTAGGCAGAAACTAGTGCAAGTTGCACTGTGCAACTACATGACAAGACATTGGATACACGCCTTCAGTCGAGTTGCTGATGCAAAACGAGTGCAACTACATAACAATACATTAAATATACACACACAGAATCTCAGTCGAGTTGCTGATGCAAAACGTCATGCAAATACTTAATTTTGTTTGTATTTTAATATTCACTTATTTAGCACTCGACGCCTTAAAGGCTTGTGCAGACTGGCGCGACACGACATCGGTAATTGTTCTACCGTGAAGATTTTCTTAGAAATTGTTTTGTTAGAGTCGCGGTGCGCCAGTCTGCCCGAGGCTTAACGATCTCACACATATGCGTAGAACATCGCACATTGCCGCACCTGCGAAGCACAAATAATGAAACAAATGAAATAGGCACAGGCCTTCACCAAGTTATCATAAACTTGTCAGCGTAACTTGTTAGTTCGAAGTACCAACAAGCCGGCTGAAGTGGCGCACTGCATACTTCCTGGTAAGTAAGTATGTAAAACTTTAGCGTTGTAGTTCGACATCATCTTGTCGTTGTACTGTGTACTATCTCAAAGATCAAGCGGCTAATGACCGTCGGGATAACGGGACCTACTAAAAGCGAATCGTTGAAACTAAAATCACACTTGTCTGTTCTTTATTAATCTCTTCGTGCATTCATGTAAGTATCGTGAGCCTTATGCAGTCGTACCGAGTGTGGGGATGCAGCCGGTTTATCATTCAGTCTGCAGGGTTCCTACTGCTGGAGGCGTGCGCTGTGCATGCGCATGCAAGACGTGCAAGTTCATGCAACACATCGTTCTGTTCCCGGCTGCGCATGGTGGAACTTGTCGATTGTACGGTGTACGTAACGCTTGCGGCGGCGCGGTGGCGCGGCGGCGCGGCGCACAGTGGGCCCTTACTGAAAATTAGTGGACTTAGGCAACAAAGTTCCAATATCGATGCGATTTTTTTTTATATGACGTGTTATGATATTCCTGACAACTTTTATTCCTATAAAATTTCTTCTAAAGTTGATAGTTTGTCTTGAAAAAAATGAATTAGATTTTTTTGTATGGAGCGAATCACGTTTAATTTTTTTTCTTCAATTGTGCGAATATGTTGGGTGTGTGGCGTGAATATATGATAGCTAGAGTTATTCTCTATCCACGAAAAAAAAAATCTGCGCCGGCCATCCGCGGCAGCGCGAGTAATCATTCGGTAAAAAAAAATTGTTTTGGAAGAATTTTTTTGCCATTTAAAATAAATTCAAAGTACATTTTTGGCTCATTTGGCTGTTTTAGCCTTCTTTTTAGTTAAATATATAGTTTTAATAGCGCATAGGTACTTATAACTAGTAATTCTGGTAGAGATTTTGTTATTATTGCATGTTATCGGTAGCACTTGCATTGTGATTAATGACTCATTTGTTTGTGCGCTCGGCTAAGCGCATAACAAACGAGTCACCGAAAAATGCTTGTCTCTGATTGGCTGTGTTATTTTTTTAACTGCACGTGATCTATTGTTGAATAAATATCGTAATAAGTTTCAGGTTATACTAATTTTGTTAATGATAGGTGAAATAATTTAAATTTGTACGGGCAAGTCGTTGATAATTATCTATATAATCAAGCGTATGTATATTATAGTATAAGTTATCGTACGTTCGATCAATATGAAACTTTGAAGTAATTGTAGCCCTGAAAAGGGCTGTTTGTCATATTCCTAGCCCTGATGGGCTTTTGTGGGAATAATCTAGAGCCGGATCACATTATTTCTTGTTCCAGAAGTGCTAGTGGGTCCGGCAAATTTTCGGACTCTGCTGTGAGGCATTCTTCTTCCTCCATAATCTCTCTGTCACAGGGAGGCTCAGTAGTCTGTAACAACTGAATTGCTTCAGGCAACAACTCATTATGAACCTGTTTCATTATTTTAGGCCTTATGTAGGATATGTGGGGATCAGAGCTTATTAGAAGTCCATGGAGGATGTCATCGTTTGTTGCTATTCTCCCCGTTTTTCGAGTGTGCCTCTCCCTGACGTTTCTGAAGTCCTTATTACGGGCTTCCGAAGCTTCTTCAGATAAGGTACCTAAAACGAATAAGTACATACATTTTAATTTCAAAACGCAATCGAGTCAAATAATACATCAAACTATATTTATTTTTTACTTACCGATTGGCAAAACACCAAAGTGGTTACAGATGTCTGCACCGTGCATTAGAAGTTTATGTACACTAACTGGCATGTAGTACCACGAATAGTGTTGCACGTACACATCAGCTGTTTCTCTACAGTATCTTCTAAATTTTTCACAGTCAATGTTTTTGCCTGATGATATGGCTTGTAGAATAACGGAAAATCTGAAAATCAGATTTTCGTCAATTCCCGTTATTCTGGATGATCTTTTGTGATCTTGGAAAAAGCGCCTCGCAGTATTCCCGTCATTTGTAGTTCCAAAACCCTAAAATGGGAAAAAAATACTGTAATATACAATACATAGAGATATAATACACAAACAACATAAAAAGAGCGAAAATTAAATACATACCTGCTTGACTATATCAATCAGCAGTCCAGTTTGCTCACGAAACTCTTGTTGCGTAGTCATTTTTTTAGCTTGTTTCAAAGCCTTATGTTCACCTCGAGCAGTCCATCGTTGAAAATCCAGATTATAAGATATATGGAGAAGACATTCCATACACCGAATCTTCATATGCAGTGAAGAAATTCCTTGTTTGTAAATTTCTTCACGAAGTGGTTTGGAAGTCAAAGCGTCTAAATTATTCATTTCGCTCGGTTTTGCCAAGCAAATGGGACACGTTGCATATTATGGTACTTCAGCAATAATATTGGCCACTTTTCCATCAATCATGGTCATATGCAATTCATGTGATACAATAATATTTCCACACTGTGTAGATATTAGTTCATCAATTTGTTTTTTCATCTCAGACTCTTCAGGCTTTATAAAATCAGCTGTCTCCGAAGTGAAGGTGAACTTCACTGGTCGACAGTACAGAGTTGACCACGGTGTGGGGTTCTCCCAAACTATATTTTCATTCCCAGATGATGGGCTAGTAGACACTAGCCGAAGAGGGACGATGCTTATCATGACTACTGTTGAATCATCGAACTCTGTAGCTGTGTTTGATGTTTTCTGTTTATAATTACTCTGCGACGAAGAACCATCAAGTCCCCATTTCCAGGTCAACTTGAGTTCTTCATTTTGAGACCTACCAACAGAATTCATATCTAGTAAAATCCTCTCCACAGTGTGGTCTAATAGCGCTTGCAATTTAATCTGAGCTCCTTTTTCGGTAATCTCCATACTCTCTTGTGGTGGGTAACATCTTTTCTTGGCATTTACAAGCTTTAGATAAGATGGAAAGGCAGCACAGTTTTCTTCTTTCAGAAATTGTCGAAGAGCTAAGTACTTCCATTTCGAGAGCGCAACTGATGTATAAAGAGCTAAACACTTATCTTCAGAGACAGTACTTAAGCTCTGCTTTTTGAATAGTCGCTCGTCTACTTCGGATAGTGCATCTGGATTACTGGGTAGGTATTCGACCACTTTTGCCAGATTCGTTTTGCCATTGTCTTTTAATTTTGTTATGTACCAGTGCTGCAACTCTTCCTCGGAATTTTCTTCTACTATGGAAGTAGAACGTCTTTTTTTTTGCTTATTTCTTAACTCTTCGAACGGTTTTCTGTGCTCCTTTTCTGTAGATGTTCCCGCTTCCGCAGTACATATTGCAAGAGTAGGAACATGGGAATCTATATCCACAGGCTCAGGTAAGGCTGCGTCCGAAAAGCCCATCTCTCTCAGGTCAACACTGTCACAAACAGGCCAGTTGATGTTTTTTTTCCAACCACTTGCGATTAATTACACGATTCATAAAAGCTTTTTGATTTCTACTTGACTCCATCCACTTTTTATTTAGATTTACACAAAAAAGTCGACAGAACTCCTTGATTCGGTTCTTGTCTTCTTCAGAAACTTCGGTAGTCAAGACAGAAATGATACCTTCATATAGAAACATATGATTTTTCAGATCACCGCCATTTCTTAACTTCACAAAAAGATCTAGGTTGGTACAAAATCCAGCCATAGCTCTAATGTAAATATAAAAATAAAAGTATTTCACTGTGTTCACAATTAAGCGACAAGAGCGAAACTAGATGGACTTATATATTTTTTTTTTTTTTTTTTTTCTTTTTTTTTTTTCGGTTGGGCATCTCATAGCTGGTCACTATCGACCGCGGCTATTGAACCGGACAATCGAGATGGACTTAATGAATGTCTTTATATTTATAGTCAGTGTTAATTACTCAGTGGACATAACAGTGAGTGAAAATTATTCAGCCAATCAGAGACGAGCATTTTTCGATGACTCATTAGTTATGCACTTAGCCGAGCGCACAAACAAATGAGTCATCAATCACAATGCAGGTGCTACCAATAACAAGCTATAACTAAATCTCTACCAGAATTACTAGTTATAAGTACCTATGCGCTATTAAAACTATATATTTAACTAAAAAGATGGCTAAAACAGCCAAATGAGCCAAAAATGCACTTTGAATTTATTTTAAATGGCAAAAAAAATCTTACAAAACAATTTTTTTTTTACCGAATGATTACTCGTGCTGCCGCGGATGGCCGCGGCACATTTTTTTTTCGTGGATAGAAAATAACTCTTGCTATCACGCCACACACCCAACATATTCGCACAATTGAAGAAAAAAAATTAAACGTGATTCGCTCCATACAAAAAAATCTAATTCATGTTTTTCAAGACAAACTATCAACTTTAGAAGAAATTTTATAGGAGTAAAAGTTGTCAGGAATATCATAACACGTCATATAAAAAAAAATCGCATCGATATTGGAACTTTGTTGCCTAAGTCCATTAATTTTCAGTATGGGCCCACTGTGCGGCGTCGCGGCGGCGGGCCAGTAACACTATTGTACCACGAAAACCACCCTTAATGCTACTAAATGAAGGCGCGGCTGCCAAAGTCAAACTGTTGTGTGTGGCTGACTGTACACATTGCATTTGTTGCGTACCATCATTGTTTGCGTTTCCTATTACATACGAGCCTTGATTACTATCTAATAATTCTCCGCATTTTTCTACTTTTTACATGCAATATATAAAACTTATTTACTTATGTAAACATGTTCGCATATTAATAGATTGTAGGAAGTCGACCTTCAAATAAAACGCAGCGAGTTTGAATATATTGAAAAGACATCGTATTCTGATAATATAAGACTATAAGAGTTTCGTACACATCAAATAAGACCGTTCTTATACTCCTCAAGATTGAGAAGAGTACCCTGTGGCACCTAGTGAGTGGATATTGTTAACTTAATTAAGTAAGTATACACATACTGAGTGATGAGTGTGATTACCGTCTAACCTCGTAGACGTAGAACATTAACGATTTGACAAGTATTTAGACGTTGTCACATGGTATGCAGGTAGCCGATAGCGAGTAATAGCTATACACTAACAGACGGACACAAACGACAAAAATATTTATAGAAATTGTACCCACATAAAGTTTTTTACAAACCATACGCGAAAAAATCAGGTTTTTTCATGCTGGTGAAAAAGACAAAAATAATTAAAAGCTAGTATGTCCAATATGTATTGTACTAGTACAATCCCAATAACTTACATCGCCAGATAAAACCAAAACCAAGATCTGCCGAAGTTAAAAAAAAAGTATACTGCTTGAACCCGTCCCTGAAAACTCCCTTTTAAGGTTGAACTAGTCGCGGGCTCGAACTCATTGGTGGGCTTGGTCAAAAAGCACGCTTTCTCACCTGGCATCGTGTCCGACAGAGATAGTATCAGTGATGAGCAGTTAGACGCTGGTCTACATGCACAAACACTAGTTCGCACGCACACAAACACCGTTCAGAACGATTTTAGTAAAACGAGCGCGTAAAAAATTACGAAAAGTCCTTTGGAAGGTGGAGTTTTATGAAAAACCTACTGCATAAATCAATTACAAATAAAGTTTATTATAATCTTCGACAATTGAGCTTTGTCGGAACGAGCTTTGTTTTGGAGATTTTATACTTCTTTTATTACTTATTTACTCCCAAAGTTGCGTTAAAATTAGCAGGAAAAACGAATCTTTGTTGGCTCATAACTTTTTAATTGCTTTTTTTTACTATTCTGCTTCTGTACAGACAAAATTAGGCACTACTTCCGCACTCCTTAAAGTGACTGGCGATATAAGGGCAGGACTGGAAGACACCAAAGTTACTGCTCTTGTGCTGGTTGATTTCTCGAATGCCTTTAATACAGTCAGTCCCGACATCCTGTTAGCCATTCTCTCATATCTTATGGTCTCTCCCGAAGCTCTGGAATGGTTCTCCTCTTACCTTCAGGAACGTCAGCAGTCTATTCATGTTGGGGATTCTTCTTCATGCTGGTGTGATTTGGAAACTGGCGTTCCTCAAGGCGGTATACTTTCTCCTCTATTGTTTTCTATTTTTATTAATCTTATAACTTCCGAACTTCAGTGTGCGTATCATCTGTATGCCGATGACTTGCAGTTGTACTGTCGGGGAACGGTTGATGAATTACCTGATGCTATCGACAAAATAAATAGGGACTTGATAGCCATAAAAACCTGGGCTGATAGATTTGGTGTAGCCGTAAACCCTACGAAGTGTCAGGCGATCATCATTGGCAGTCCTCGCGGTATTAGCTTGCCAGCAGTTCTCTTCAATGGTTCGATAGTTCCTTTTAGCACTGACGTGAAGGACTTAGGCTTGCACATCGATAGTACCCTGAACTGGCGTGCTCAAGTTACTAAGGTAAGCCAGAAGGTTACTGGAACGCTGCGAGCTCTGTACCGTTTGAAAAATGTATTACCATCGACTACGAAGACAATGCTTGTGCAGACCTTAATTTTCCCTATCATCGATTATGGTGATGTGTGCTACTATGACCTGAATGCAGATCTGCTCGACAAACTTGACCGTCTTCTCAATAACTGCATTCGATTCATTATCAATCTACGTAAATATGATCATGTCTCTGCGTGTCGATCGCTTCTAAAGTGGTTACCCATACGCCAGCGCAGAGAGCAAAGGGCGCTGACCACCTTATTTTCATTTCTTGATTCTCCCTCTGCACCTAGTTATCTAGCCTCGCACTTTCAGTACATTTGCGACAACCACAATAGAAATCTACGTTCATCTCACAATCGTCTTCTTCAATGTCCCACCCACCGCACAGACTTCATTCACTCTTCCTTCTTCGTTCAGTCTATCTCTCTGTGGAACGCGCTCCCCCAGGAAATTAGGATGGCGACCAACCGATTATCTTTTAAAGTCAAAGTTCGCGAGCACATTCGCAAGAAGCTGGCAGTATCATCACAGCGGTAATGATTTCCCATTGTTTGTCTTGTTTGCTTTAGTAGTATTTTATGTGTATTTATTTTTGTTTATATTTATATATAATTGGAAATATATATTTATGTATATCTTTATATTTAAATAAATATCTATTCCTCAATTCTCGCTATTGCACCTACCACTGTTTGTCTCTGCATCACCCAAAGGTTGACTGGTAGAAAATGCCTTTGGCATTAAGTCCGCCTCTGTACATTTGTGTGCTTGAAGTATTAAATAAATAAAATTAATAATAAGACAAAACGATTTCATGTTTTACTTTGGATGTACAATGTGTAACAGTGGAGTAAAACCCCCCCGAAATTTGTATGGAAAAAGTATCGGCTAGTTGCGCCTTAAATGCACGTCCTCTGGAAGCCCTGCGCTTTCTGTACTTGGCGTCTGAGTGGCTGAGTGGCCGCAGGCTTGTGTGGCATGTTCGGTGATCAGTCTCGGCGCGTCGGCCGCATCACGAGTGTCACTGACTGATAAGTGATAGCCTTTCAACTGTCATTAACGAGACACAATAGAATTTTAATTGTTATCCACCTCAATGAGGCGTCGCGGTAACAGATGACGAGTTATCACATGACACCCGCCTTCGCAACATGTCAGCTCTGGTGAATAGCAGTTCGGTCTTCGTAATGGGGAGGATTGAGGAACATGTCGCAAAGTAAGTTATGAAATTGAATTTGTATGGCCATGAGAGTAGACCAAAGGAGCAATAGATGGATTCTGTAATAGATAGAAAGGAAGGGTAGAAAGGGGGTGACTTCTGATATGACGGCTGATAGAAATATATGAAATAAGAAATGCTTTGCCGACGCCAAATAAATTGGGATAAAGGCAGAAGGATGATGTTCTAGGCACAGACGGAGACTGGTGTTAAGAACCTAGACAGTAACGGCAATCTGATACTGTTGTCGCACCCACTGAACCGGCAAAGCGACCGTGCTGCGCTATTGCCGTCAAGGACTACAATACAACACGACTCTGATCAGGGAAAGCTAAACCCACTAGGCTGCTCGTGAAGCGAATCATATTTAGTATACATTTTCTAGTTAAATATGTCGTTGAGTTACTGCAAACAAAACTAAGCACTGATTGGCGTAGCCAGTGTTCTTGACATAAGTGTACGACACGTTGACACACGTTCTTGACATAAGTATACGACACGTTGACACACGTTCTTGACATAAGTATACGACACGTCGACACTCACACACAGGAACTTCCCGTGATCATTTGAGTGGAAACTAGAGAACCAAGTATAAAACACAGGTTTGTTTAGCTAGTACATACCACAAGCAAGGAAAGCAGAGTTTCATCAAATCGTACAGAAGACGAACTGTGATGGATGATGCTTATCATAGGTAACCATTGCGATCAGATATTATTACCACAGACGTAAAACTGTGGAAACACGTATGATCTATTCTGTGGGTTCGACAGCTACACTTGTGTATTTGAACCCATATCAAAACAAATGTCAATACAGACGTAAAATGGTATCGCACGTGTGTTTCTCTCTGGTGCAATCACTCAGTAGGTATTCATTTAATTATTTTGATTGAGTGGGTCAACAAAGTGATGTTCCGAAGGTCCGTATCGTCAAACATTGTGCCATTGGCATGTAATGAGGTAATTAGCGGCCTCCACCCAACACAGGCCTATCAACAGATTGCCTCACGAGTGATTGTGTCGTAAGTGATGATTGTCGGCATCATTAATTGGTGCTCGCAATCAGGGGCGCGTGATGATGCGAGAGGTCGCACCTCGGTGACTGTGAGGCAGCCGGTGGCGCAACGCTCTGCGTGTCTACTGCCTGGAGCCTTTCATCTGGTTAGAAGGGGAATATTTACATAGGAGGACCTTAGTGCACGAAACATATTGGGTACACGTGTACTTCGACTAGCAGGAGCTTGTGTTTCACAGTACATCAAAAATATACAGAATCTCTCATTTTGTTCATAATTATTTTTCAAACAAACTTCACTAATAAAAAATTGTTGGGGGACGCATGAAAATTGATTCGCTGTTACAATTTAGATTGTTAAACACGAACACTTGTCGATACACTGTTATGCGGTGTGGCAGACTTTAGGCAAGTTGCTGTTATACAGATTTCGAATAAATAAATAAGAAAATACGGGTGGAACTGCGGACGACATGTAACAACCATGAGCAAAGCATACTTTCCACGAAAAAAAATAACTTTAATTTCGGATGTCCCCGGACTATAATAATTGAATCTCCTAATTTTGCATGAAATACAGTCATATATCCTAAGTAATGTGTATTATTCAGAATATTCATTTATAACAAAATTGTTAGTCCTAAAACATTTGCAAAAAATTTGGTTTTAGTGACAGAAACGAATCGCTGTAAATCCGACTCCACGCAGTCTTGTCTGTCCTACCCCTAGAGTGTAATTTAGAATCACGTAGGCGCGGAGGGACGAGGCTTCCTGCGAGTTGAGGAGCAGGTGGTTGTAACGCTCGCCACCGCGGCTGAGGCTGGCTGGCTTAGCAGGCCAGCAAGACGAAGCTGCGGTGGTGAGCGTTAAACCATCTGCAACAATAAGCTCGCGTGGGACCGCCGGAGCCCCGCAGCGCCGGAGCCGCGACAGAAACCATGCCTGCTGCATATTGCATGTTCGCTTGCATGCTGCATGCTTGCTTTCATGCTACATGTTGCATGCTACATGTTGCATGCTACATGTTGCATGCTACATGTTGCATGCTGCAAGCTTGCTTGCATGCTGTATGCATGGTGTATGCTTGTTTGAATGCTTCTTACAGAGAAATAATAATCACATGTTCACAATCAACTGTTTTATTGCGAGATAATACTGATAATACCTACATGCAGCGCCGGAGTCGAGACAAAAGCCATACCGCTTTTGCATGTTTACTTCTGATGTATTGTATCGGCTGCCGAGCGCCAGATCCCCTCTATTGTTGGTGAATCATTTGGGTTAGGTTAGGTTAGAACTGTGACCAGCGAAAGAAAAATACTTTTATGTTTCGGAATTCTAATTAATCGGTACTTTAATAATCGGAATTCGTATTTTTGATGTTTCGAATTATCATTAAGTCGGACTTTTTATTATTCGATCTATTGAAACTCGGTATTTTGTGAATGGTGATTATAAACGTTAGGAATATTGAAATTATAAAAATAGGATGAATATTTATATATTTAATAAATTGGAGTTGTTATATTAGGAATTTTGAACCATTCGGAATTATGAAAATCGGTATTTTGAAATTCGTATTTGTGACTGACGGAATAAAGTTTTTCGTATTTATGTAGTGTACTCGAAAGAAACAAATTGTAGGAATTAGGGTTGACATTATAGATAAAGAAACAACCACTATTTTGTACATAGAGCTCAGTTGGTCTTTTATAAATCATATATCAAAATTAAGGGTTGATAAAAAACATATTTATAGTTTTGGTATAATCCATTCTGCAATGACAGTTCTTATTTGTATGTATATTGTGCCTGTTTTGCGTTGGTGCAGATGATGAAAGTGCTTTCTTAGTACAGATTGACCACAGTTTACAGAATCAACATTTCGTTCTGGTGGTGCAGAAGGCTGTTGTGCATTTCTTGCCAACATCCAACATTGGTGACACACCAGACCACTGTTTCCCAAACTGTGGGTCACGAGCGAATATTGTGTGAGTCCTGAATAATTGATTTTCAGCTATGATTAATATTAAAACTAAATACCGAAGTAAATTGGACCTATCAAAATCAGCGGATTAAAAAAAAATGGGAGATAAATATATCCTTTTTATTGAAATAGCACTCCTTGTAATTAATAAAATGCTAAAAATTTTGAAGAATGTTTTTTCTTATTTGAATAATCCTACATTCATATATTTATGCCCCTTTTTTCTCCATGACAGCCAAGAGGTGAGTCAAATCTCAAATCTCAAATGTCAAATTCTTTATTGCGTACCATAATGTATTTAGTTGGTAGGGAAATAATTATATTAGTCACAATTATGGACCCTGTCGGGCACAGCACAGACCAAGTAGGAGAGAGGAGGAAGAGCACTGGTCGTTTAATGTGACAAATTGTATTATTAGATAAGTAGTTAGTTAGTTATATATTTATTAATACAGAATTAAATTTATGAATTATATATAATTATTGTTTTATAAATTTTATACGTTTATTTATTAGTAACATTATAATTACCATTTTTTTTTTTAATTATTCATTATTGTTTTATTTACTTATTATTGTTTATTACATAATTATTATTTATCATCCCTAAGGTAAGTTATTTATTGAATGCTTCAAATCTATTTTTTTTTAATTTTATGTTTTTCGTAATAAGAGTAGGTAGGCGTATCTTTAATAGTGAGTATTTGTAGATAAAAATGGATAGTTATGAAGTTACCTATAACTTATCATTTAAGTATTCACTTATACTATAGTAGGATTTGTTTACAAGGAAAAACTTCAATTTATTGATAAAGATGTTATATTTATTTAAATTCTTTATTATTTCGGGTAACTTATTATAAATTTTTATAGACATTACAAAGGTACTATTGGAGTGCATTTTTAGTCGCGATGTTGGTAAGTTTAGTCTATTTTTATGTCTTAAAATAATTTTCTTTTGTATGTCCTCTCTTTTTGTAAAGAATTCTGGGTACTTACGCACGAACTTACAAACTTCAAAAATATAGAGAGTCCCGAAATATGTAAACTTTTGTTAGGTGGGTCGCGATCCAGTCAACTTTGGGAACCACTGCACCAGACTATTATCTGAAACATAATTGCATACTGTCATAAAAATAATTTATACCTAATAATGCTGTAGCATCAACAGGATAGAAGCCTTTTGGCCTCGTATAGGACTTTCTGCTATTATTTTAATTTTGCTTTGTTTTCTTTATTAATGTTGTAATGAGTGTGTTTTAGTTTAATTTGTGATTTCCTGTGCGGCTGTGCGAGTCTCAATAAATACTTTTTCTTTCTTTTCTTTCAAAGATCTTTATGTATAAACACATTTAATGACATCGGTCTCTGATACCATTTTTGATGATTATTAAATTCATTACTTCATCATCATCATCATTTCAGCCGAACGACGTCCACTGCTGGACATAGGCCTCCCCCAAGTACCGCCACTTCGATTCTGTGCTTTCCACATCCAGCGGATTCCTGCGGCCTACACAAGGTCTTCGGTCCATCTTGTGGGAGGCCTTCCACCGCTACGTCTTCCGGTACGTGGTCACTACTCCAGAACTTTTCGACCCCATCGGCCATCCGTTCTGCGAGCAATGTGGCTTGCCCATTGCCACTTAAGTTTGGCTATTCTTCGGGCTATGTCGGTTACCTTGGTTCTCCTGCGGATCTCTTGATTTCTGATTCGATCACGTAGGGAAATTCCAAGCATAGCCCTCTCCATTGCCCTTTGGGTGACTTTTAGCCTTCTGATAAGGCCCATTGTGAGCGACCACGTTTCAGTACCATAGGTCATCACTGGCAACACGCACTGGTCAAAGACTTTCGTCTTGAGACACTGCAATTTATTACTTATATCACATAAAATATGTGGCAATGGTTTAAGACAAAATAAACTTCAATTATTTATTTCTGTGGTTTCCTTGACACTAACCAACCGAATTGTTCAAATCTAATGTAACGTGGCCATGCAATAAAAGTTGCTGAGTAATACCTTGTATGTTCATAAAGTAACTTACTTGTTGTGGTGCAATCCATTGCTGAAATATAGAGCAAACTTCCACATTGAAAAAACCATCAAACCATGGCCAAGAATGGGCGTTTCCCTTTAAAATAAAGACACTGGTGCCGATTCCCTTGTTCACAAACTAAACTAAACTTAAGTTCAGTGCATCTTTTTCTTTCTATTTCATTAAGAACAGGACAGAAGATAAATTTTAGTTTAGTCCTGTCAAATTAATCAGCGCTTGACGTAAATTGACGTAATTTTAGTAGGCAAGTTTTTAATCACGTTTAAACTTGTATGGGGTAGTGACAGGCGCTGATTAATTCGACAGGACTAAACTAAAATGTATCTTCTGTCCTTTTCTTAATGAAATAGAAAGAAATATATGCACTGAACTTAAATTTAGTTTAGTTTGTGAACAAGGGAATTTTTACCATTGACTTCCGAAATTAAAGTAATTTTTCACTTTGTAGAGTGTGTTTGGAAGGACGCCATTTTTTTTTTCAATAATACCTCTATTATAGTACAATGTCGACTTTATGTACACATTTACGTTCGTTTTGAAATTGTGGCTTTTTGTTCTTTTTTTCAATAGATCCAAATCGAAAGGTACGTAAGAAATAAATTCACTTTTGAAAGTCTTTAAAACCTACAACTTTGGATCTTTTTACAAGTGAATAAACTACCAACTTCGTGACATCTACCAACCCGAACTGGGCCCGCGTGGTGGATTACGGCCCACTCCCTCTCTCCGAGAGGAGGATTCAGGCCTCCTCTCCAGCAGTGGAAATAATAAACCACCAACGTATAAATAGAATCCTACAAATGATCTATTACTTTAATACTGCTTTAATATTACTTCAGGTTCGGAAAGTTTATTGTAAATGTTTTTTATGTGGAATCCCACACAATTTCTTTGCGATAAATTTATTTCACATAGCAAGTCTTGTATGCAGTGGCATCATAACATTATCAGCATTGACGACGTAGATAAAATGCGCATTATTGAAGTTAGATCTAAAATTAGTAGTACTATTAACGAAGGTAGGTAGGTAAATCTCAAAAACCACTCATCAGAACTTGACCAAAGGAGACTGGTATATGCTCGAGGGTATATGGACCAAAAGCGATATGGTTATGATATATTTATGTAACTGTAAGGATACCTCACCGTTACCCTCGTGCAAAACTACTTACTATAGGTACTACTACTTACTTGCTATACTTTGTATCTCTGGGAGTATGTTCATATACTAATTAATGGTGGGGAAGTGAAATTATAAACAACAATATAAAAATAAGAAAAATAATATAGGTAATAAATAGCATGCTCTGATCCCGGGACAGGGGTGTTCAACCTTTAACTTTTAGTGAATATTTGTAATCGTGAAAATAGTTTTCCACTCCTGAAATACTGGCTTCCTGACACACAACGCATATGTATATTAAACTAATAAATCTTGATGGAATATACAACTGATTTTATTTACACTGTTTATTGATTATATAATGCTGTATTCGCTAAGAAAAACCTAAATTTAAGAGAAGCCCTCCGCGAGGTCTCCTGGCATCCCATATATGACTAGAGTGAGCCCTCCAGGAAGGCTCTGGAGCACTGAACGTGTTAACTAGCTGACCCGACAGACGTTGTCCTGTCCAATTTTCAATAATTCTTTCAAAAATCCCATAGGAAAAATCACGCTCTAAAAAGTAAGAAACCGCTCGTCACGACAGCCATTATAATTTTGTAAGTGTAGCATGCGACCACGGCTTTACCTTGACTGCTTTTGTACCTAGTATGTCTTGATTTCTGTCTGAAATATGTTTTTGTTCATACTTTTTAGACCGTGATTTTTCAGTAGTCGGGTTTTAGTTTTTGAACTTACTTTTTATATATAAAAAACAGTACAATTTATGATAATTTCATGTTACAATCATGAGGAAATATACATTCTTTCAAATTTAATTACACTTATCGGAACCATATCGTATTATAACTAACGAACTACAATGTTGGGGTAATCTACGAAAAATACAGAGTTTTCCCTAAAATAATCATTAAAATTAATTAACGTTGTAACCTAAACCTAGGGGCCATGTGACTCGAGGGAAGATAACATGTTTCAAACTGTTTTGCTACCCAAACTTATGAAATAAATGCTTTGAGTTTGAAGGTACATATTATAAACAAAGTACCATTAGTAGTTTGGTATAACTTTTAACATTTTAATAAGGCTGTAAGAATATGTTTGAATCTTTCACGTTTTGTTATCTAAAGAATACTTAGTTGCTTATTGAATTTATCCCAAAAACAAACTTTACTTTGTAGAAAAACATGATCTCCGTCCGATACATCTTTATTCGTCACGGTCAATTCTCCAACTGCAAATATAAGTTTTTAATCGCAAAAAAATATTTATTTATGTGAAATTAAACTACAAATTACTTTTTCCTTTACTTGTGCTGTGAGACCTTGCTCCATGCCAATTTTCATGATTCTAGGTCAACGGGCAGTACCCTGTAGGTTTTGACTTATTTGTGAGTTTCAAAATATGTCGCTTAAATGGCCGTATTTTTTTTATTGCGTTGACTTAGAATCTTAATATTTTTAGAGCTCCAAGGGACCACCGACCTGCGTATTTGATATTAATTTCAACTTGATATCTCCACGCGTTCCTGAGAAAAAGGGTCTTGACAGACTGACGGACGGACAACGAAGTGATCCTTAATGGGTTCCGTTTTTTCCTTTTGAGGTACGGAACTCTAAAAAACAATATTAAGACACTTTTTTGAATTCAATTCATTTATTTCAGATAAACTACAATCGTTAATAGTTATTATAATCATCCTTAAATGTTTTTTTTTTAATAATTCAGGGTGCAAGGACATCGACACGAAAACTTACCATGGATTCAGTACCTACATGATTCTGAACCCCGCTGCGTTAAAAAATGCCGTAGGTTATTTTTTTTTAAATCTGCTGTTTCATAGAAAAGTGCAAAGCCTACCACCTAAGTGTACCTACGCGGTCAAAATGTATGGAACAGCCGATATTTTTTAGTAGTACAGCGTGCAAACCTACGGGCCAGCATATTAGCTCTGACTGACCATGCCCTTTTTTTTTTTTTTTTTTTTTGGGTGGGAAATTATCAAATAACTTCTCCCGCTCTGGGTGGAGCGGGAGGGCGTGTCAGACTCTTACTGACTAAAACCCACCCGTGTTCCTTCCTATGCCATGTTGCCGGGGGCCACGATTTCCCATCGGTTTTCTTCGAACCCCCGGCAGGCATTGGCCCTAGCGGACCCCGTCAATTCTGCTGACATATCTTTGAGGCGCGCGTGGAACACAACGCGCCGTCGACCCGGGCTTGGTCCTTATCGGACGGCGAGCTACCCATTGCTCACCGTCCGCAAGCCCGCGCCTACGGTGGCCGGAAATCTTCCTGCGATTCCCGACGCCCAGGGCGTCTCCTGCTGCGGCGGTTAGGGGCGCGAGGGCGCGAAATTTGCCTCTCCCTCACGCGCTCCGTCTCCTCCTTCGCAAGCATTACTGCTTCGCAGAAAGAGGTGACGGCCTCCCATTTCCTCTCGCTCCGTAGCATGGCCCGAATCAGGGCCGGACGCGAGAGATCACCGCCGCCGATCGCATCCACGAGGACACGGCGATGCCCTGCCCAAGCCGGGCAGACCTCCACCGTAAGCTCCACCGTGTCCTCGACTGACTATGCCCTGCGTTTCTTTTCAACATCCACATCATCTGTGAGGGCCTCGGTGACACAGTGGCCCACCGTCCAATGTGACCTGAGGTACGGCGTCCCAGCTATTCGTACCGGACTTGAACACCACCACCTCTCTCTTGGTCGTGTTATACCTGAGCCCATGGGCCCCCGCATAGCACTCGCATACCTTTATTAAGCGCCTGAGGGCACTGATCGATGGGCTCAGCAGCATCATATCGTCGGCGTTTTTTTTTTACAAATAATAAATTTTGCATACTTAAAAGCATCAGCTTTAAAATCACAAAAAGCGTACGTAAAATAAAATGAAAAAAATTTTTGGGCATACACATTAGGTATACTTTTGAACATTGTAGGATTTGTAGGTGCTACACAATATTAATTTAGCAGCAGTAGGTACAGCACACTTCAAAAAAGACTAATCATTATTCTGCGATTAAGAACCACAAGCAATTTCAGATTTTTTCATATTATGTACCTATACATAACATAACCGAAATTCATAAATAAGAGGTGCACTTTTAATACACCCGTATTTCACCAGTTATGTTTAAGTCCCATGTAATAGGAGGCGAGCCTATTGCCATCAACCGGGCGCAAATCCAGACTCCGGGCTGCTACTGAGAAATTCCTGATGGAAAAACCCGACACCATTCGCCGGCCTGGGAATCGTACCCAAGACCTCATGCTCAGCAGTAGAGCTTGCGACCACTACACCGACGAGGCAGTCTTTACTACTAGTAGTTCTGCGAACAGTAGACCTCGCAAGCACAAACTTTTTTACAACAATTAATATACCAGTAAAGTTATTTAAAACGGGATATTTTCCATACATTTTGTTTTTTTTACAAAATATCCCGTTTTAAACAAAATACATGGTAAATATCCCGTAAATAAAGAACTTTAGTAGTGAATAACCATGTCAGTTTAAAATCCCATAATTAATATACTTAACCAACTTAAAAAAAACCCAACTGCAGCTGTAGGTTACTAAAAAGTATGTGGTAGCAAGACGATAATAAAACAGAAATACACTAACCCAAAACTAACTATTAAACACGAGATTTTACTTTTGAAGCTACTTTACACCCAACAAAGTCACACAAAATCTTCGACGGGACCTAACTAACCATATGGCGAGCAACAACGACAACGCGATCTAGCGGTGTACAGTAGCGCCATCTGGTGACTTTATTGTAAAACGTTTTAGAGAATTCTGAAAATAATTTTCAGAATTCTCTAAAAAACAAAAATTCTGGGCTGAGGCCTTTTGCAGCGCGGGAACCTGGATGTCGGAATTAAAATGTATAGTCTTGCTTGACTGCAACGCTCTTCTTTCGGCACGGGTCCAACCGGGAAATATGCATGAGGATGGTGAGCACTGCAGCTCAAAAATGTTTGCAGGAGTGGTACGGTGTTTGTTGTGGCTGCGCCGCGATCAGCCTTTCTTACCCTCAACCAGCGAGTAAACCCAAATAATTAACTTTTTTGAACGGGCAAAGACACATTTGTTGTAAGGAGAACAGACTGTTAAATCGTGTTGTCATTTATTCTTAGATCGGGCCCAAACTAATTTCGGATTTCGTGTTAAGGGAGTAGACCTGCAGGAAGAAAACATGAACGATAGCTTGTAGTTTTAGCGTTCGAAAATATTTTATGCTACCAACGCGCAACGCACTTCTATGATTTAACGGCGCGGCGGCGATGAGCTATTATTTTTCCTGTCAAAAAACATAACATCGTTCAATACGTCAAATTCAAATTTAAAAACCGGCCAAGCGCGTGAGCCACGCACAATTAAGGGTTCCGTAGTTGGGATCAATTTATCCCAAGAACAAACTTTAACATTGAAGTTGAAAAACATGTTCTCCCATGCATTCCAACTGCAAATGTAAGTTGGCCGATTAGTACTCGTTAATTTGTAAAGCATACTTAGTTGTTATAGTTTTCCTTTTCAATTCGTTGTATATTAAATACTTCTGCCGTGATTTTTTTCATATATCCAAAAACAACCATTTAGCTGACAACAATTGACTCTAACAAAAATTTGCACTTTAAAGCTTAATATTTCGCAAACGGATTCCTGAGTCAATAAATAGTTAACACACCCACATTACACCCCATAACATAGGAAATCATCACCACTTTACATGTAAGAAGTGGAGGTACCCTAAAAACAAATATATATCATGATTTTATTTTACCACTTTGTCGGCCGGTGTGTTTAATGTATAATACACACACCAAATTACAGCTTTCTAGTACTCAGATTCTCTGAGCTAAGCCGCGGATAGACAGACAGTCAAATGTACATGGCGAAGCTATATCGTTTCCTTGTTGACTACAGTATCCTAAAAACCAGAAAAATTATGAGTAAAAATAAGTAGGCCAGCTAGAAACATTAACTAATAGATTTTATTAAATAGTGAGGAATTTACTGCATTTTGAGAAGCTATTCTGCTCACCATGCCGAAGATCCTTATCAGATCTTCACCATTTTTTTTTTGAGACCAACATAGAGTTACTACGTTTCAAATAAAAAAGAACCATCGAAATTGGATCTCATAAGGCGGAGATATCCAGTAGCCCCCCTTTTTGCCCCATTTTGGAGGAAGTAGCCCTTCAATCGAAAATCCCCGATGACATAAATTGCAAAAAATTCCTCAAACCTGTACACCAAATTTCGTATAGATCGGTTGTAAAATACGACCTGTAGACGAGTACGTACAAACTGACACACGAAGTAAATCCAAGATGGCGGCTGCGAAAGTTTTCACATTTTTAGTCATGGATGTCGTTTTCATAGTTTTCAAGGGTTCTAAAGCCGATCGTGAGGTCAAAACGAAAATCCAAGATGGCGGCTGCGAAAATTTTGACATTTTTCGTCATGGGTGTCGTTTTCAGAGTTTTTGAAGGTGCTAAAGCCGGTTATGAGGTCAAAATGTAAATCCAATATGGCGGCTGCGAAAATTTACAATTTTTTTGTCATGGGTGTCGTTTTCATAGTTTTCGAGGGTGCTAAGGTAGATAATGACATTAAAATGTAAATCCAAGGTGGTGATTTTGAAAATTTTGAAAATGTTCGTCATGAGTATCGTTTTCATAGTTTTTGAGGGTGCTTATGTCGATAGAGAGGTCAAAATTTAAACCCAAGGTGGTGGCTGCGAAAATTTTGTTTCTGTTTTAAATCATACGTGCGAAGGAACTTCATTCGAAGAAAAAAATAAGAAGTTTATGTTCATATGTTCTCGCTGCTGAGGTGAAAAGTTGTATGTGTTACACGAGACCAAAGTTATTTGCATCTCGTGTCTTTGAATCCCTCGCTGCGCTCAGGATTCTAACCTAGAATCACTCGCTACGCTCGTGATTCAATTATAGAATCCTTCGCTTACTCGGGATTCAAAATCAACACTCGCAGCAAAAAACAACTTTGCTCTCTTGTTGCACAAATAACTATTGTCTAAAAAACCGTTATTATTTCAGGCCTTGTTTTGGTTTTATTAGGTAACAACTTATTTTTAATACAGTAAGTATTTTCTAGTCAATAAAACTCTATAATTTACAAAATGAAAAAACACAAAAGTGAGAAATTACTTCAATTTCGGAAATCGGTGTCTTTGGTTTTATATTTTCGTTTTTGTTACCGACTTCCGAAATTGAAGTTATTTTTCACTTTTTTGTGTTTTTTTACGTGTCGGTTATTTTTTTGTAAATAGTTTTCATTATAATTTTTAGTTGTGATACCTGCTATATGTAAATAACAGTGACATGAACTATAACATCATCCATAGACTTTAAGGTGGTTTTATACCGGCGAGGCGAGGCGTGAATCGGATGGGCGAGAATTGAAATCACGCCTACCCTTTTACACCGAAAGATATCCAGCGCTGCCTCGCACCGACTCGCGATGTCTCGCGCCGGCTCGCGCTATTATGCGTCGCCCGGCCAGCCGTGTCTAGCACTCCGGCCAGCCGAGAATATAGTATGCAGAGATGTCTCGCGATGGTCGGAGCAAGCCGGCGCGTGCCAGCGAGTGACATCGCGAGACATTGCGAGTCAGCGCTTGACAGAGAGAGACCGTACGGGTCCTCCATGGCCGTTGCGAGATTTGTATATTTGTTTTACAAAGTACATAAATGCTCTATTCTTACAGCAATAAAGTTCAATATTGTACTAACAAATATTTCAATTCTCGCCTCGCAAATCCTCGCGCACCTTTTACACCAAAGATGGGCAGGGCGTGGATAGAAATTTTGCGATACGAATTTTAATTCTCGCCCATCCCATCCATGCCTCGCCGCGCCGGTGTAAAACCACCAAAAATACGTATTATTAAAGCTAACTCAAAAACTAACCAAGAAAATTTAATGAAGTATGACCTGCCCAACTATGAAGAATCATCAAAATCAATTCATAATTGGTGGAATAATCGCGTAACAATGATACAAAAAAAAAAAAACATACAGTCGAATTGAGAACCTCCTAGAATTCAAATCCAAATAACAAGCACCTGTAAAATAACGGAGATTAAGCTCTTTTCAGACTACGCTATACTATTGTGATATATAGTATAGCAAATAAGGACCTAATGCTAAACTTTAAAGCATAGCGTTCACATTACGCGATATAATCGCAAGCATTTTTATAGTACCTACTAGCTGCCCGCCCCGGTTTCACACGGGTAGCACTTAGTACTTTTCTTAACTACCTACCCTACCTACCCTACCTACCCTACCTACCCTACCTACCCTACCTACCCTACCTACCCTACCTACCCTACCTACCCTACCTACCCTACCTACCCTACCTACCCTACCTACCCTACCTACCCTACCTACCCTACCTACCCTACCTACCCTACCTACCCTACCTACCCTACCTACCCTACCTACCCTACCTACCCTACCTACCCTACCTACCCTACCTACCCTACCTACCCTACCTACCCTACCTACCCTACCTACCCTACCTACCCTACCTACCCTACCTACCCTACCTACCCTACCTACCCTACCTACCCTACCTACCCTACCTACCCTACCTACCCTACCTACCCTACCTACCCTACCTACCCTACCTACCCTACCTACCCTACCTACCCTACCTACCCTACCTACCCTACCTACCCTACCTACCCTACCTACCCTACCTACCCTACCTACCCTACCTACCCTACCTACCCTACCTACCCTACCTACCCTACCTACCCTACCTACCCTACCTACCCTACCTACCCTACCTACCCTACCTACCCTACCTACCCTACCTACCCTACCTACCCTACCTACCCTACCTACCCTACCTACCCTACCTACCCTACCTACCCTACCTACCCTACCTACCCTACCTACCCTACCTACCCTATCTACCCTACCTACCCTACCTACCCTACCTATCCTATCTCTCAAGTTGGATCGAACTGCACATGGTGTGCAAATTTTATTATAATCGGTTAAGTGGTTTAGGAGTCCATTGAGGACAAACATTGTGACACGAGATTTATATATATTAAGATATGGCAAGCTCTTGACTCGTTTCGCTTGCGGGACGGCCGGGGGTGAGGGAGGAGGAAGAGGGCGGCGCACGATATAGCACAGCATGAACTCGGCGCACGCTCAATTTTATAGCGTATAGTAAGCCAATAAATAATATATCGTACAGTGAAGTGTGAACGTGTCCATAATAATGTATGGTGCGCGATATTGTTGTGCTATGAACTATATGCTATATGCTATTATATTATAGCGTAGTCTGAAAAGAGCTTTACCGGCAGCCGATCGATGCCCACATGACAACAGTATATTAGTACTAGATGACGTCGCGAGTGACTCACTAGTCCGAGGTCATCGCCCCGCGCTCCTAATGAACACATTCGCGGATTAACGTTAATGAAGCGACGAACATTCCCCAACGTCATCTGTGATAGCTGCTCGGTACGAGTCCGTCCATCACGCTGTACTACACGTGAGTTATCGAGTACTCGCACTCATTTACGTGCGTATCGCACATACTTACCGAGCATTCCTTTTACTTTAATTTCATGTCAATTTAACGGTAGTGTTGCGTCGATATCATCTTTTGATTGCGCTATAGTATTCGTTGTAAATTACAGAGAAAAGCCAAGAAAATCCGCTGCTGTGGTGGTACCGCGGCAGTGTGTGCCCTAATTTACACTGTTTTTCAGCATTTTATACATTTTATTATTGTGATTAATTATTATAACGACTTAAAACATCGAAGTGATAATAAGTAATTTACTTTCGTTACTGATTGTACTTTTTCTGGCACTTTTGACGTGACGTGACGTGATATGCTTGCAGGAGACCTGGCTGCTCCCGCACGACATACCTTTTGTAGGTACGATTGATGACGGGTTCGGTTACACAGCGACGTCGGCAGTGGATACGTCGGCGGGCATTTTGCGTGGACGCCCCTACGGCGGCGTCGCGGTGCTATGGCGTTACAATACCTTTCAAGAAGTGTCGGTAATTCAGTGTAGTGAGCGTATTTGTACCATTAGAATAGCGGCAGGCGATAGGTCAGTGTTAGTTATAAGTGCGTATTTGCCAACGAACTCCGTGAACAATTTGCCGGAGTTTATTGACTGTTTGAGTGAAATTACTGCGATTGTTGATGAGAGTAACATCGAGTCTGTTTTTGTTTTGGGTGATTTTAAAGCGGGGCCGGGTGAGTTATTTTACAATGAACTTATTAAAGTATGTAATGAGGAGAGGTGGTCGTGTATAGATGTAGAAATGTTAGGGAGAAATTCCGGTACCTATACCTACATTAGTGACGTATACGGAACGCCTAGCTGGCTCGATCATTGTATTGTAACTCACGCGGCGAAGCAGTCTGTTACGAATGTTTTTGTTGAGTATGACACACTATGGTCGGACCACTATCCTCTCATTGTAGAACGCAATCTATATGTATTAACGCCTAAGATAGTAGTAACACGTACGGCCTGTGATGAAAATATGGATATTCTATGGCGAGAAAGAAATCAAAAGCAGGTATTAATGTATAATGAGGAGTGTCAGAGGAGATTAAAATTAATAGATTTTCCCTCAGAATGTACACAATGTGCGGATTATTTATGTAATAACCATGACCATGAGCGTGTCCTTGACAAATTATACTCCGACATTGTGACTGCCCTTCAGGGCGCGGCAATGGTGAGTGAGGGAAGTGTGCGGAACTGTGGGTGTGGTGCACGCTTAGCGGGATGGAACAGGCATGTGGGCGAGGCTCACGGGGTGGCCGGGCTGAGGCTTAACGAGTGGATACTGTGTGGCAGACCTAAGTCCGGTTGTGTGTATGAGGAGATGCGAGAGAGTCGAAAAGTGTTTAAGTCCAGGTTAAAGTGGTGCCAGAATAATCAGGATCAGATTAAGATGGACGCCCTCGCTGAACAACATTCGAAAGGTGACTTCCGTGGCTTTTGGAAAAAAACGAGAAAAGTAAACTCTAGACCTGGCCTTCCTGTGAGCCTCGATGGCTTAAGTGATCCTAAGAGCATTGCGAACGTTTTCAGAGAACAGTTTACAGGCCGGTCGCTGCTTGGTCCGGCGAGTAGGGTGCTGAATGCTGAGTTGAACGATAAAATTGTAGGAATAAGTTTCCTCGCGAAAGATGTCGTGAAAGCCATAAGCCAGATTGCGCGGGGAAAGTCCCCTGGGCACGACGCACTCAGCATTGAGCACCTGCAGCACGCCGGACCGCACCTGGCGAGAGTTCTTGCAATGTTCTTCTAGCTGTGTGTGTGCCACTCCTACTTGCCTGCGGACTTTATGAGGACAGTTGTTGTGCCGGTGATTAAGAATAAAACTGATGATATGGCGGATAAAAATAATTACAGGCCTATATCGCTTGCAACTGTAGTGGCGAAAGTATTTGACGGTGTGCTTAACACGCAGTTAAATAGACACGTAACACTTCATGATAATCAGTTTGGTTTTCGACCTAAACTGTCCACAGAGAGTGCAATACTGTGTTTAAAGCACACCGTTAAATATTACACGAAGAGAAAGACCCCGGTATACGCGTGCTTCCTCGATTTATCCAAGGCCTTTGACCTCGTCTCGTACGACATCCTATGGGAGAAGCTGGAGAGTACGGACTTACCGTGGGAACTCATTAGTATTCTCCGGTACTGGTACGGGCACCAGGTCAATAGTGTCCGATGGGCGGGGACGATGTCGGAACCTTATATTAACAAATGTGGCGTAAGGCAGGGCGGTCTGACCTCGCCTACGTTGTTCAACCTATACATGGATGAACTGGTCGTCTCGCTCAGCAGTCAACATGTCGGATGCTATGTAGACGGAGTTTGTGTCAACAATATTAGTTATGCGGACGACATGGTGCTGTTGAGCGCGTCAATCTGTGGGCTAAGGAGGCTACTCAGTACGTGTACGGAATACGCGCGTGGACATGGGTTAGTTTATAATGGGAAGAAAAGCCAATACATGGTTTTTCAGGCCATCGGTGTGTCGAGACCTATGAACTTACCGGCTGTTTTTCTAAACGATATTCCAATAGACCGAGTGGACCAAGTGAAATATCTAGGGCATCTACTCACCGAGGACCTGAAAGACCATGCTGACATGGAGCGGGAGCGGAGGGCACAGTCGGTGCGAGCCAACATGATAGCCCGCAGGTTTTCTCGTTGTTCTGCTGGTGTGAAGGTCACGCTTTTTAGAGCGTACTGCACATCACTGTATACGAGCAGCCTGTGGATTGACTATATTGAAAGAGCATACAGTGCCCTCCGTGTCCAGTACAACAACGCGTTCCGGGCGGTGTTGGGGCTGCCCCGTTTCTGTAGCGCATCAGGGATGTTCGCGATGGCACGCACTGACTGTTTCTACGCTTCTATGCGCAAGCGGTGTGCGTCCCTGGTGCGCCGGGTGCGGGCCAGCCCCAATGCCATCCTGGCAATGATCGCCGATAGGCTGGACTGCCCTTATGTCCGGCATGGTTGTGGCAGGCATGTTGCTGTTCCAATGCCGGTTAGGAAATTATAATTATTGAGTTTTATTTATTTTGACTGTAATATAATTTTATAATAATTAATTTAATTTAATTATGAAATTTATTTATAATTTTATTGAAATTTGACATCTTAGTGAATATAATATATTTTAATTAGTTTATTGTTGATTTTATAGTATTTTCAATGTTATTATTATGTGAATAGTTTTTAAATTTATATTACATGTACATACTACAAACGGGATCCTGCCGTTTTGCCGAAAAGATTTTGCCAAATTTTCATTACCCAAACAAATTTTAGCAACCTTTTTTATACCAATGTAATATTTGGAATAATTTTAGTACGCACATTTTCATTTGGTCAAATGTTTACTTGGCAGATTGTTACAAAGGATAATGTCATGGTCTTTAATCAAATGATTTATTACAGCAAACAATATTTAGACAATAAACGTTTAGTCAAATGATTTGTTATGACAAAAAATATAAAGGCAAAAATAAGATTTTTTTGGGAATTTGTTTGTTAAATTTGATGTCATTTGCGTATTTCTTTGTAAGCTTATGTGCTTGAATTTGTCTGAAACAAGTCAAATTTATGGTTACTAGACATTAGGTTATTTATGGAACTAGTTACAGTAGGTTATTAATTTAAAAAAAATGGTTAGGTTAGGTTAGGTTAAAACTGTGACCACCTACGCACGAGCCGAGCGAGCGAAGCGAGCGGTGCCGCGGCAGCGGCCGGCGAGTGCCAGAAACGACTAGATTATATAGAAAAAAATATGGAAAAAAGAGATTATTTTTAGGAGGCTATCGAGAGAAAAAATATTTGGCTTATTTAATTTTGCGTAAAATATGTTATACCAACTGAAATATTTGACTAGATAAAAAATGGTAAAAGTACTAGTTGGTAAACAAGTTATTGTTCAAACGTTCACTTGCCAAACATAGGTTTTCGTAACAATTATTTGTAAAGAGATTTTTTGATAAGTAATAATTTGGCAAATGAAATTATGCGAAAATTTGTTTGGGAAGTGATAATTTGGCAATTTCTTTTCGGTAAAACAAGGGAGACCCACTACAAACACCTACTGTGGACCAATAAGTTGTCTTTTTAAAATAAATGAAATTTTCTAACTCGGCAAAAGTTTATGTTCGATTCGCCTACTCAATATTTTGTTGACATTCACAAATTATAACGACCGGGTGTTTGCGCTCGCTAGTGTAATGTTCGTACGGTCAAATACGTTTTGTTTTGTAATTTACATCACAGAGGACACATTCAATGACTTTTCCAGCAAATAACCACAAAAAATTGTGCATACCGAATGATTTGTTATCAATGATTGTAATGACTACTATTAAGTACCTAGTAGGTATTTGAGTGTCCTCCACGGGCGTTTACCGCAGTAGGTACTAACTGCGGAAGAACGTCATTAATAGTTAGGTGTTTACCTACTTGTCCACATTAGTTGACAGTTGTTTCAGTCAAACGAAGGTATAAATACCTACTTTACATTATCTATGTATACGCAAATACGCTGTGTAATTTATTTAACTATCAACTGGATAAATATTCTGTTACGAGTTTGACGACACTAAACACTTATAGTGCCATCGAAGACGCGCCCTCTTCTTCCTATTCGCTTACAGCACAGTGATCACGTTTAGCAAGAAGAGTGGGGCTCGTCTTCGTGGATGGCACTATCTATCTATAACTGAACTTATGCATAATTTACATTCATGTTTTTATTCTGCGCTTAAGCGAGCGGTGCCTTTGCGTCGCGTCACGTCGCGTGTCGCGCCTCTTTGTAGGAGCCTTGAATCGAGAAACGCATGTGATGCTCTCACAGAGCTGTAGCAGAAATGGGATGCTGACAGTGCTCCACATAACTCTTTCAAGTTGTGATGTGTAAACAATTGTGGTGCTTATGATTTTCTGTTTACGTGCCACAATCGTGAGGAGCAGATTGACGGACTGGGGATGCTGTCAGTGCGTGTGAGCATCCTACAACTGTGCGTTCGTAATGTAGCAATAATAGTAATTGTCTATTATTGTGATAGCACGAAGGGCAATGAAATCGTTTATAAAAATGTGGTGCTTGGCGCCGAGCTACGATACGACGCAGCGACGCGCAGACGTAGCCACGGAATGGGCAGGGAATCACGACGCGATGACGTAGGCTATTTTTTTCTTGCAAACGTTAAGACGCATTTTTTGCGCATTTCCACTGCCACCTTGTCCCTGTTGCTCTATAAATACAAAAGGTTAGCTACTTACTAGATGACCCGGTGAACTTCGTACCACACGAGACATTTTAATTTTTTCGATTTTTCTGCTGTTCCTTTACTACCTCAGTATTCAGGCGAACAAAACAAAATTCATTCAAATCGGCAGAGCCAAGAAGGAAAATGCAATAAGTACTTGCAAAATGCAATCGAAGTACCTATTCTGTGATCTTTCCAAAGCTTTTGATTGCGTACACCATGGCAGACTCTACCGCAAACTATGTCGTTACGGTGCCCAAAAAAGCTCTCAAAACGTTATAGTAGATCTAATGTTACGTAATAGGATCTGCAAGCGTAGATGTCAATAGGGTGAAACCAAGGTGACCAGTTCTAAAATACAATATACGTTGATATATTTGTGCCATAAAAAACCCTGAAGTGGACCGAACAGTATATAAGTGGGTTTGTCGGGCGGTATGGCTCACTTAGCGTCCAGCGCTCAGTGTGGCAACACGCCGTGTTCGGGTTCGCGACAAGTCAATCGTCATCCTGAGGATGCCTCGTTGAGATGTGAAACACGTGTCGAAATCTTACAGGGTTTTTTATGGCTCTTTAGGAATAGATTATCTATTTCTAAAGAGCCATAAAAAAACCCTGCGGAACAAGTTACTAAAGTTTATTCTGTTTATATGTATGTATCTGTGTATTTATTCTTGTATTTGGTAGTTATTTTCGTGTTATCAATCCCTTATGTTGCACTTGCCATGTTTTGTTTCTGCACCACCCTAAGGTTGACTGGTAGAAAATGCCTCAGGCATTAAGTCCGCCTTTGTACGGTATTTTTACTTGTGCATACAGTTTTAATAATTAAATATATCAACGTCTATTGTATTTTATGATGGATTTCCGCAAGGTCACGCCTGAATCAATTAAGGCTCCGTGCCGCTGCACCGCACGAAATCGACTGATTTTGATCAATTTTGTTCATTAGTTGTGAGAAAGGGAAACAGATTTTATACAAAGTTATTTGTGATTTAAAAGTCAAATTATTTGTTTTGTACAGTACCGACCAAAAGTCCATAGGCAATCTCATAAAGCAATAGACTGACGCTTCGGTTTGACTTACAACCTTCTTCTATAAGTTGTTACAATACTATAGACACATACAGTACACACACACACACTTACTTTGTCTGCGACCAATGACTAGTTCGATAATCATTCGTTTTTTGTTACATTCGTCTTGTTCACATAAAAATTTAAGTTTAGCAGGTAGACCACAGAAAACTAACTAAATTATTTCGATTTCTGTGGGGTAGACAGATGCAGTTTTTTACGAGTATTCACTTAATAGAACTTTGTTGATTCGTGGATAATGTTGGTGATGAGTATTTAGCGCGGTGTTGTGGTTATTATTTCAAATATAAATATTGTAGGGAGATTATTGCGCTGCGTAAAAGTGAATGTTATTTACACAAATATCTAATGAAACCGGACTAAGTGTGAGTGTTATCATTTAAATATTTCATATTTTACTAAACATAAATCTTAATCAAGGGTATTGTTGATAGAACAGAGGTATTGTTGAGACAGAAGATGCCTTTAAAGTTTTAAATTCATTACGAGGTTTAATTCGATTAGTGAATAATAAATAATTAGGCATTATGTGTAATAAAAACAATGTTATTCTTTGTTCTAGAGAAATACTGTGAGGGTTAAGAGATATGAGGAAGGGGCTTATTATCGAGTAGCAGCGACGTCAAATGGTGAATGAATATGAAACAAATGGTTTCATACCAACGAGATATTTTGCTGAATTATTAAAAACACGTCATTATGAACCGTTCGCCGTGCACTCTGAAGGCTTGCATCACTGCAGACCAGCTAGAAAACCGTTTTTGACATTAAAATATTGACCGAACCAACTTAATAAACAACAGATTCGTTATTGCACGAATTTATGGTAACGAATTTTTTAAGCACGAGTCAATATGGTGTTTGTCGTATTTCTTGCAGATAGACCGAAAATGTTTAATATTATTTTAGTAATATTATTATTTTAGGATTAAAATTTGAGGTTTAGTTTCAATCTTCTTTTCGTAAAGAAAATGAATACTTAAGCTATAACCTCAATACCAACCAATATTTACTAAAGTCAAATATAATTGAAAATAATTAATGTAAACATAGTTTGTTTACATTAATTATTTACTTAACCTTTTTTTATTCTAAACGCTTTATTGCAATAACAACATTAATAAAAAACTGGCCAAGTACATGTCAGACCACGCACAATGTAGGGTTCCGTAGTTGGGATGAATTTATCCCGAGAACAAACTTAACTTTGGAGTTGAAAAAAAAATCTTTCATACAGAATGTATAGATGAACATGTTTTTACAATCGCAAATTTAAGTTGGTCGATTATTACTCGTTAACTTGTAAAGCCTACTCAGCTGTGATAGTTTTCCTTTTAAATTCGTTATATAAGCTACTGCTGTGAATTTTTTCACATATCTAAAACCAACCATTTAGCTGGCAGGGGGGGAGGGGGTCACTTGACTCTAACAAAAATTTGCACTTTAAAGCTTAATATTTTGCAAACGGATCTCTAAATTGAAAAATGGTTTTAACACACTCATAATGTTTTTGAAAGACCTTTCCAACGATATCCCACATAAAAGGATAGAAAAAAAAAAAACATCCCCACTTTACGTGCAGAGGAGGTACCCTAAAAAAAAATATTTTTCATAATTTTATTTTACCACTTTGTCGGCATGATTAATATGTATATCCGTGCTAAATTACAACTTTCTAGTACTAACAGTCTTGGAGCTAGACCGCGGACAGACAGACAGACAGACAGACAGACAGACAGACGGACATGACGAAACTATAAGGGTTCCTTGTTTACTACGGAACCCTAAAAAGGCAGCAATATTTAAAAAATATTATTATTGCAAACAAAAATAATAATATTTGCAAAAACAGCGCTGTGATTTACCATCTTAGCCATCTTGAATCTAAGACCAACACTTAACGCTTTCTGCTATCTGTGTATATAATTTACTTTCAAATTTTTGCAATGCCATACACTGGCCAAGGTCACGCGTATGATGCGTGTCTAACAAAAGTGATAAATTTAATAAAGTGCGGCGCCCGCGAACCGTGACGATACGACAGTATGTAATGCAAAACTGCGTTCTCTGTGGTGTGTGTACGGCACACACACCACAGACGTCTGACTGTTTACACATACAAATGTACGGACTACACCGCGTGTTCACAGCAATACGACTCTTAGTGTGCCTAAGCACTTTTGAACGCTTACTTTACATAGGGGAAAGGGATTTTTCAAATAAATTAAGGATTCGTGGAAAATCACTAAAATTCGCAACAAGTTTTCCAAAAAATGACGCGAGACTGACGTTTGATCGTTTTGTTAGAAGAAACTGCATTTGATTTTGAAAATTTAAAATATCAACAACATCATTATATAGTCTACTTGTACAGTAAGCGCTCAAAAGTGCATGAGCACGCTAAGAGTCATATTGCTGTGAACACGCGGTATAGCTCGTACATTTGTATGTGTAAGCAACACGATACACACACCACAGATAACGCAGTTTTGTTCTACACGAAACAACAATATATTTCCGTCGCTTTAAACATGCTAGCACACACGCATTATGCGCGTGAACTTGACCAGTTAATGGCATTGCTAAAATTCGATAGTAACTTATCAAGTGCAGATAGCAGAAAGCGTTAAGCGTTGGTATGGAATTCAAACTGCCTCAGGTTCTAATCTCATAAAACACTGTGCGGTTTTTTGCAAATATTATTATTTTTGTTTTCGATAATAATATTTTTTAAATATTGCTGCTTTTTTATGTTGTTATTGCAATAAAGGTTTTAGAATAAAAAATGCGTGATATATGATAACAAAATTAAAAAATTATGTTTATTCGTTATATTTAGGTATTTTACATAAGTTAACACACTGCTACAATTATTTATCATTACTTCAGCTGAATAAGATGTGAAATAGATGTCAAGAAACTAGAAGCAGTTTGTATTATTTTGACATATTTAAATTATGAAATATTTTAAATTTTTAATGAATTTTTTCACCATAAACATTAAGCTTTGATCATGGTCGAAGTAATTAAGTAATAAATAAGAATATTAGACTACTTAAAATGTAAAAAACTACTTACAGAATAGGTAATTTTAAGGTTAAATATGGGCAGTTTGTTTATATTTTATTTGTATTAATTATTTTACATTTTATTTGACTTTAGTAAATATTGGTTGTTATTGAGGTTAAAGCTTAAGTATTCATTTTCTTTACGAAAAGAAGATTGAAACTAAACCTCAAATTTTTATCCTAAAATAATACTATTACTAAAATAATATTAAACAATTTCGGTATATCTGCAAGAAATACGACAAACACCCTATTGAAACGTGCTTAAAAAATTCGTTACCATAAATTCATGCAATAACGAATCTGTTGTTTATTAAGTTGGTACGGTCAATATTTTAAGGTCAAAAACGGTTTTCTAGCTGGTCTTCAATGATGCAAGCCTTCAGAGTGCACGGCGAACGGTTCATAATGACGTGTTTTTAATAATTCAGCAAAATATCTCGTTGGTATGAAACCATTTGTTTCATTCACCATTTGACGTCGCTGCTACTCGATAATAAGCCCCTTCCTCATATCTCTTAACCCTCACAGTATTTCTCTAGAACAAAGAAAAACATTGTTTTTATTACACATAATACCTTATTATTTATTATTCACTAATCGAATTAAACCTCACAATGAATTTAAAACTTTAAAGGCATCTTCTGTCTCAACAATACCTCTGTTCTATCAACAATACCCTTGATTAAGATTTATGTTTAGTAAAATATGAAATATATAAATGATAACACTCACACTTAGTCCGGTTTCATTAGATATTCACTTCACTTTTACGCAGCGCAATAATATTCTCTGATCTGATCTGATCTCTTCAATATATTTTATGCCTGCTTTTTGAAAATAATAACCACAACACTGCGCTAAATACTCGTCACCAATATTATCCACGAACCAAAAAAGTTCTATTAATTAAATACTCGTAACAAACTGCATCTACCCCACAGAAATCGAAATAATTTACTTAGTTTTTTGTGGTCTACCTGCTAAACTTTAATATTTATGTGAACAAGACGAATGAAACTAAAAACGAATGATGATTATTGAACTAGTCATTGGTTGCAGACAAAGTGAGTGTGTGTGTGTAATGTGCGTGTCTACAGTATTGTAACAACTTATAGAAGAAGGTCGTAAGTCAAACCGAAGCGTCAGTCTATTGCTTTGTGAGATTGCTCATGGACTTTTGGTCGGTACTGTACATAAGGGAACCACTTTTTTCAACTTTTATACAATATTTAGCAGCTTTTTTTTTTTTTTAATAACGTAACTTTCTCAAAACTACAAGAAAAATAAATACTTTTTCTAACACTTAAAAACACTTTTAGAAATTTAAAAAATTACATATTAACCATTTAATAGAATCTAAATTTAATTTTATAATTAAACAATTACTTCATTTCGTAAATAAATTGCAAAGTGAACTATATAAACGCTCGCGGAAAACCCATCCCGTTCAGCCCGTCCCATCTTTGATGTCCTCCCTCCGGATGACGCCCTAAGCCGAGGCTCGTACCCCACAGGGGGTGCCCTTAGCGAGCATCTATCCTAAGCTTTTAGCTTAGTTTTTATGTGTGCCCTGGGTGTAAGCAACGAGTGTAGCAGCTTAATGCATCCACAGGATTGCCCGGTTCAATAGCCACGGTCGTTAGAGACCAGCTATGAGATGCCCGATAGAAAAAAAAAAAAACCCATCCCGTCAGTGTAGCGAACGGGCCTTCCCAGCGTGAGAACGTATCACTTTGCGTCGCAACACGCACACACGAACGCACATGTCCGATGTTAACATATTCCAGGAATTGTACGTGGACTACCACATTTTGATCCACATTTTATTATATACTTTGCTTATTTTTGAAGAACATTAAAATTTTGCATGCCTGGCAATAAATAAAATACGAATGGAATAAGAAAAAATACTACCTACATGTTGAGTGTCAGGGGTTTTATAAAGGGGGTCGAAATTTTCATTATTTTGCGATTGGACACACCATTTTCGAGATATGTGCAAAAGAAAAAAAAGATACAGTACTGTTTTTGCACCTGAAGTCTAGGTGTTGATGTGAATTTTAGTTCATGACAACTAATTTTATTCCACACCTTTTTAATCGCGATCAAAAATTGTCAGATTTAGTTAGACAATCAAAATTTTAGGTGAAAAAAGTCAAATTCAGAATAGCAAAATTGCCATCTTACATATTATAAAACAAAGTCCCCCGCCATGTCTGTCTATCTGAACGCGATAAACTCAAAAACTACCAAACGGATTTTCAAACGGTTTTCACAAATTGACGGAGTGATTCATGCGGAAGGTTTTAGTGTATAATTCATTAAGGTTTTTTGTAAATTGGCTGAAATTTGACAATTATTGTTGAAGAAGTCGGAAAAAATCATGCTGACTGGGAGCTTTACTGGCTTGCGCTGCGTTAACGGAAAAAGATACATCAAATTTATGTTCTACGGTATTGTTCATCTTAAAAAGTGAGTCAAGTCTATCTTCTAAGAATTAGATAAAAAATTGTTGTTATTTCCGAAGCTTTTTTGACCGGTATAGTATTAATCCTTATCCAAAAAAATATGTTATTTAAATTGGGAATTTAATTTAGATTAAAATATGCCTTAAATCATATCATTTAAATGTATGGTTTAAAAGATATCACAGTTTCAAAATTACGCGTAGCAACGCGGGCGCAGCGGTAGGATTCAATGACCTTTTCCTCTGTTATTAGGTATGAAATCTCGGTAGTACTATCCCGTGGGATATTTTCCGACATCCACGCGGGCGAAGCCGCGAGCAAAAGCTAGTTTTCACTAAATTAATAACTCATTCAGGTGCAAAAACTGTACCGTATCTTTTTTCTGTTCTTTTGCTTATATCTCGAAAATGGTGTGTCCTATCGCAAAAATAATGAAAATTTCGACCAAACCCAAAATACTCAACATGTAAGTAATAATTTTTAATATTTTCCATACAAAAAGTGAAAAATTCGATTCGAAAACGCGGAGTCGCGTTTGTCAAGTTCAATTTTAGTTATGTCAAAATTACTTTTAAATTTAGAGATTTTTTTTTCAGAATAGCTTCAAGTTTCTCATAGTCAAAAGTAAGGAATTTAAGTGATCGTTTAGTTAGTTTAGTTCAGTGTACAAGAGATGGCACCACTACTCGTGTTTAAATAAAACGCTTAACTCAATATTATTTAATGTCTAAATGTACCTACATACATCTAACACCAAATTGTAGTATTTTTATGTTGATGGTTATAAATATACTAAACGAATATACAAACGTTCCAGATTTATTTCTTATTCATACCTACGTAACTTAAGAAAACAAAACCTGTAGGATCAAAACTGTTTAAGCGATCACTACGTTCGATCTTTAGGCGTGTGTGCGTGAACGGTACACTCAAAAATAGCATCGCAAGAATTTACCTAAACTCTGTCGAGTGAATTTGTGCACGGAGCCTTAACTATCGTGACCAGTTCTGTTAGGTGTACTTGAGGCTGAATAATAATGTAAAACTTAATACCTGGTGGTATATACCTTTAGAGACATGAGAAACAGGGTGTAAAGTTCACTCATCCTCTATAGAAAAGAGAGGATCCTCCGACCAGACGAGTGTCGTGTCTGGCGGGCAACTGCCCAACGATTGATGTTGGATAGTCTTATATATGTCGTTCGTGCGGTGAACTCTAATTGCGCGATGCAGGATTTGTGTGACGTCAGGTCTTTGATGCGTAGTTTGCATGTGGCGATGTAGATGCCGCCACAGACCCATAGAAACCTTAACCTAGTACATATTTCTTAACATTTTCATTTGCTATGACACCTACACAAGACATGACCCATTGATTCTGAAAGGGACAGTCAAAACGTACAACTATTGCGATCAGAATGCCGTTGTTGCTACCCCGTATACGGGCCAGCAGAGAAGCTGCTTGTTTGCCCATAATGGCCTGGAAACCATTAGTGCGCGCTTCAGAAAATATACCAGACGCGCTGCACCACCACGGTAGACCCAACAACATCCTGAACGTTTTATTGTACTGAGTGCGCAGAGCTGTGTAGGCTCGCTGCGTATGTCTCACCCACAGGCCGCTCGAGTAGAAGGACTGGTAATTAGCTTTGAATAGCGTTACCTTCACTTTTCTCGTGCATCGTGCGAACCTGCGTGTGAGCATATTAGCTCTCACCGCCAGAGCCCTGCGCTCCCGCTCAATATCCTCATCGTCCCTGAGGTCACCTGTCACAATGTGACCCAGATATTTTAAAACTTGAACCTGCTTTGATGCTGTTCCATTGAAAAATACAGGAGGCACATGGGTGAGCTGTGGTTTGCCTGATTTATATACTAAAATTTCACTCTTTTTAGAGTTACGAGTATATTGTAACCCATGCGCCTCCGCGTACTTCTCACAAATATAGAAAAATGTTTCCTCAGCCCGCTTATGGAGGGGCTCAGCAGCACCATTTCGTTTGCATAGCTGACATTGTTAAAACAAGTGTCATCAATGTAGCAGCCGACATGTGTGCTACTGAGCCACTCGACAAGCTGGTCAACATAAATGTTAAACAATAGAGGTGAGCTTAAACCACCTTACCTAACGCCACATTCCAATTTGTACTCCTCCGACAGCGCCGTTCTGCCCACTTCACATGGTTTTTCTGGTTTGCATACACTCCTCCGACACACCCACGCTGCCCAACTTGTCCCACAGAAGGTCGTATGCGACAAGATCGAACGCCTTTGACAAGTCTAGGAAGCACGCGTATACCGGCGTCCTTCTGACTGTGTAGAACCCGACAGCATGCTTTAGACTTAAAATGGCACTCTCAGTAGACAACCCTGCTCTGAACCCAAACTGGGCATTACGCAGGTCGACTATTTTCGCGAGGTTCGCATTAAGCATGCTGTCAAGTATCTTGGCTGCAGTGGTGGCCAGTGAAATGGGCCGGTAGTTAGCCCTGTCAGATGAGTCCCCCGTCCTATTTTTTTAAATAGGTAAGTACCACAATAGGCATGAGCAGCTCTGGTAGGTATGAATGGGACATACTAAAATAAAAAAAACATTGACAACACTCGCGGCAAATGAACACCAGCATATTTAAAATGTTCTATGCCGAGGCCGTCATGACCGGGCGATTTTCCACGTTGCATAATGCTTCATTAATATGTTTCTGATTTAACCGTCTTAAATGTGGAACGTATAGATCAGTTAGTAGAAACACATGCCAAAAACAATTTTGGGTGAAAAAAGAAAAAATAAACGGCGTTGTGAGTGTCGGACTAAACACAATGAAGAGTTCCGTAGTTGGGATGAATTTATCTCAAATACAAACTTAACATTGTAGTTGAAATACATGTTCTCCCATACATTCCAACTGCAAATGTAAGTTTGCACGCACAGTATTGAGAGATTTATCATGTTATTTTAAGACCATAGACTTCTTATAGGTTTTCCTGTAATCTATGAGTGAAGAACTATTATCTGTATTTTTTCAAAAATTTTGGCCCAGTATTTTCGGAGATAAGGGGGGAATGGTCAATTTACATCTACTTTCTTAAATATCTTTCAAAGCATTTATTTGAAAATGACAAAAAATATATAGGTACATAAATCCTCGTAGGTAATAAGCCCTTTCATTTGATGTCACACGGTACAGTATGCAAAACTTTTTTTTAATTTTCTTTTTTTTCCCCCAAAAGTGACCCCCATATTCAAAATTCATTTATTTTGGTTACACGTCCGTGTTTGGGTCACAGAAATACATACGTGTACCAAATTTCAACTTAATCGGTCCATTGAGTTCGGAGCAAATTGGCTATGATAGACGGACAGACAAACAGACACATGAGTGATCCTATGAGGGTTCCGTTTTTTGCTTTTGAGGTACGGAACCCTAAAAATCCAACAATAAAGTAAAAACCACTTAGAAAATTATTAACAATGAAACGGGTAAGTCAGTTAAACCAGAAAAAACAACTGACGTAGCTGAGGCATTCAATGAGTTTTTTGCCAACATACATATAACTACGACTCGCTACTTAAATTCATCCCCGCGCCGGTGTAGTTGTTTGTGCACGCATTACTTCACAATGGACGATCATCCACATTACGCTAATTAGTGAGCCGAGCCTTTTTCTGCAAAATAATGTCCTTTGAGTTTAGTCAAGCCGTCTCAAGTCCTCGTGATTAATAGCACGGCTTAGATTATTTAGTATGAGGAAACCATAGTGCATAGTAAATAATCTTAGCTCGTACCTGAAACGTGATCACAATAAATAACATAAATAAGAATGTACGGACATTAATTTCAGCTCCTAGAAGAGGAGAGAATTAGAAACACTGACACTTCCGTGAGCGAAGTCGCTAACGTACGCCTGTGATAGGTAGGTGTGCATATTTATACACACGAGTCACAAGTCACAGGTCACGTCCGTCTCCAAATGTCTCCGGCTCATCAGCATTCTGCTGACTGCGGCCAAATGTCAGGCGTCTCGCGCGGCCTTCGCGCGATCGATCGCAGGCCATTTACAAGTCAATACGGCTCTATCATCATCGTGTTAACTGATACTTGTAATGGCGGCCAGCCCGCTGATTGGCTGTTTGTTATGTCATCGCTGGTTAGGCAATGGTCGTGGTTGGCTGACGCCTCAGCGCTGCAGGGAGCGGTGGCGGGTGATCAAGTATTCGTCAGTGGTCGTCGCTGCGGATAGTTGGGAATTAGGATGCATCGCGTGCGAGCTGAATGTCGCCACGACCATCGCCGTTGGTAGCTATAAATACGAGTAGTACGTGCACGTAGTCTTTTTGTTCCATAATTAACTATATCTAGTTTAAACTGCATTGCTTACATAAACCCATTGAAAAACTCAACGGAGAATTAAAATAGCCCTTCAAGTGGTGTGGTTTGTGCTTTGTGGCCTTCTACGTATCATCGTACATACATCTACAAAAAAACTGAGGTAATAGTTCAGTCGCGTATAAGATCAGTGAGACATTAAGGATGAGTACTCATATGCAGCAGCATAGTTCCGTCGCTAATGATCTTCATCCGTGAATAACATCTAAGAATAACTCCACTGCTGACAGTAATTGGACGTGATTGCATGCAACGCATAGCTCCCTAGTTCCTGCACTGGATCGCGATGATTTCATTGGCCAATCTAGTTCACGGGATAAATATAGCGCGGCTGGAGCGAGCAACTCGGACGCGACCTTCGCGGGCTCCTGCGCGCCTGCTAGTTATTATAACGAGGAGCTTCTTCTATACTTCACGCTTAGTAAAGCTGTGCAGCAATTCCAGCTCTTGATGATAAGTGTGCACTGCACATAATAATGTGTACCTACCATCGAAATATGGTCCCTACCAATAAACATGACCAATCAATCAATCAATATTCTTTATTTGTAAACATAGGTTACAACAGACATAACATGTCCTGAAATACGACGAAAATAACTACACAAACATATTTACTGACCATTTTATTACTTAATGCGTGGTCGATTCGATCAATTGCATGAACTCCGATGATGTATGTAATAAAATATTAAATTAACGAACTTGCATAAAATTTAATTGTTTTATTACTTTTATTGTTTTTTTTAGCAGACGGGCATGGCAGTGTAGTGCGACGCGACGCTAGGAAGAATGTGCACGCGCACGTAGACGTGGCGCGCAGCCGCCGCCGCCGTCTTGTGCGGTACTTGTAGGTTGTGGTTGTAATGTTTCAACATTTGCAGAATCTGAATATTTGGAGAGAGGAGACAACGAAACACTTTTAGGGTGAGTCTTCCCTACAGTGGTCCAAATTAGGTTTATATATAGTTACAATGTTTCTCGTAAAATAATATGAACGTCATAACATCGAGCAAGCTTGTACGTGGAACAGAAACATGAGTAATACAATAATGAGAGGTTGTGAATAATACAAATGTTGCACAATCTGCTAAATGCAATACATCATTGTCTAAATGTGCTAATCCCGGCGAGCGCCTGGCTGGTGACGCCGCGACGCCGCCGGTAACTTGTGCACACAGCTACTTGTGTACATTACTGTCGTGTAGACATTTTGTAATGAATCATTGCTAGCTATCTCCTAAGAATTGGAGTTATGTACAGGGTTATTCACTAAGATAGGTCATTATGGACATCTATAGTATGGACACATCTGAAACTGTTTCAGTTAAAGAAAGTGCTAAGAATTCACGTCATCCATTCTGGAGTTACAAAAATTGCATCGCTTGCTAGATTATTTATTGTAAAAAAAATGCGTGCGGTCGGGGGACTCCCGCTAGAAAAGAAATCAAATCAAATCATTTATTTCTTTGCAAACATGGGTGTACATAGGTGTTGTCATAAGTTAGCTCTCCATGATCTGTCGTCACATGGGCATGCAAGTCATAATTCAAAAAAATAAAAAGAAGTTCCTTTAATTACATACACACACACACACTCATATATGATAGAAAGACTGGCTGTATAAACCCGACCCCGGTTCAAATGCTGTATCCACTAGCAGGATAATTCGCAGAGAGGTGGCAAGTTCCAGCGAAAGATCCAAAATTATCTCCAACACACGACACCCCTTGCACGACATCCTTGTGCCACAAAGGCTGAAAAGCAGAAACAGTTTTTTAAAGTATGTCGTGGCGCTCACTGGCGAACGACCAAAAGAGAGAGTGAAGCTGTGGCGAGACAGTGCTTCCTTACCCAAACCATTCGTTCCACCTGCTGCCGAAGCAAGGAAAATCTGTTCAGGTGGAGATTCATGGACGACTCCGCCTTGGAGTGTGAATGTGGTGCTGTTCCACAAATGATGGGACACTATTAATGTCGTGTCCTGCGTGTCCTGTCAGGTGCATGTTACAGGAACTGATGGCGCTAAACAAGTGGCCGAATTTTGGGCCGAGCCTATTTAGATTGCCATCGACACGTTAAGCAGAAGAATAGAAAGAGACAGAGAGAGAGAAAAAGTCGCATGGAGCATAAGGCTTGCATATTATATTATGTATGTGTTTATGGCTGGCTGCATGTGTATGGTTTCCTGATCAAGATTCCTGATGCGGAGACCTGAATGCTTGCCTCACGTAACATTTTTTCAACTAGGCGCACACGTTTGTACATTTTCCGAACGGAAAAAACCTGACGTTAGTTTCGGAAATTGATAAGATAAGATAAGATAAGATAAGATATTTATTTTGCAAATATGGGTAAGTACAAAACTCGGTGACATAAAAAATATAATAAGCAACAGCCATATTTAACCAAAAGGCATGCAAAAGTACACTACAGATGTTAAGTAACATAATAATAATAACATAATAATTAACTATAATTACAATTTAATTATGAAGTATGCACTTGGACAGCATTTGGGTCATTCAGAACGGAATAACCGAATGACGTCATCTCGAATGCAGCGTTAGCATACATTTTTGCTTTGCCGCCGCACACGTACGGAAATTTTCGTGAAAAAAGAACCGCACCGTTGCCGTGTACAGTGGACGTCTACACAGAGATTTGATAGGTGCAAATGTCAAACTCCAAATTGAAATAACAACAATCACTTGAAATGTCTATCTCTGGGATTAAAAAACCAACTTCAGGTCACTTTATTGTACTGTACATTATCTGTGTATTATTTGCGTACCAAAAATGGACATTTTGGTTATACTTGTTGATACGTGCTTTCATGAAAGCGTCACTCTATCTACTGGCAGTTTAAATTCAATGTTACCAACCCCTACCTAAATTTTCCCCCAAGATTTTTTAAATCCCCCTAAAAATCCCCCAGTGAAAATTCAAATAAAAAAATTAAAAATAATTGATGTAGTGCGCAACTGTCCAAGTCGTTCGTAACTCTTAAAATAAAACTCGTACCTTTATAACTATACATACAATATTGCGCTGTAGTCTATGAAGTTTGCTAAACTACCTAAACTAGAAATTATCAACAATATTAAATTTATGTAATATTGTTGATAATTTCTAGAATGGCATTATCATCATTGCCAGCGGTACTACTGTTTGACGTATTTTTGAAGTCATAGATTCTTACGTTATAGGCTTTTATCATATTTGCCGTAGGTTCAAATTTCACACAAGACCCATATTATAGGCCACGTTCGTAAAGTTTTCCGGTTTCGATGTCATTCTATTCCTACTGTTGTTCGATTATAATTGCAGGTTTTGTTTGAAGCCCCTAAACATATCCCCAAAAAATGTCTGCCCCAGAAATTTCCCCTTTTAACACTTCTTCTCTCTAAATTTAGGGGGACCTTGGGGGTCGGCACCACTGTTTAAATTCTTAATACAAAAAATCTACCGTCTGCCCTAGTCTCACGAAATTCCGAATCAGGAATCCTGATCAGGAAACCGTACGTATGCGGCCAGCCTATTAGCGAGCGCTATGTGCGGCCCTCTCGACTGCGAGACGGAGACGTTGAGACGCGTGATGAGAAGCGGCTACTCGTGACAACGCGTGAAATGAAAATATAAATATTTGGGTCATCGCCCCGCGCTCCCGCGATCTCTATTAATACAACACTATTTAGTTAGCAGCACGCGTAGCATGACCACCGTAGAAACGAGTTTTGTCGACGGAAGAATAGACAAAAATGACGGTCCGTGTAGACAGGACGGCAGGAAAATAGAAAGACTAAACTGCACTTTTTACGAAATTCACTTTTTTCACAATTCGACTCGGAATTCTTATGACATGACTCGAAAAAAACCTATGACAAAACATGTCATAGGTTTTTTTTCTGTTTGATCCTCAATTTTTAACCGACTTCCAAAAGAAGGAGGTTCTCAATTCGACTGTATGTTTTTTTTTTTTTTTTTTGTGTTTTTACGCGATTACTCCGCCAATTATGAATTGATTTGACAATTCTTTTTTTGTTTGGTAGGTCATACTTCAGAGGTGGTCCCATATACATTTTATTAAGTTTGCTTTGGTAGTTTTTGAGTTAGCTTCGATAATACGTATTTTTTCCCACTTAGTATGTGGATGATATGATAAGTTCCTGTCACTGTTATTTACATAGCAGTGGTATTCGAATTTGTGTGGGGTAGGTACCACAACTAAAAGGTGAAAAATAAAAACTTTTTACAAAAAAATAGAAACGACTTCCAAAAAAAAAACACTACAAAGTGAAAAATAATTTCGGAAGTCGGTGGCAAAAAACGAAAATTCTAAACCAAAGACACCGACTTCCGAAATTATTTTTCACTTTGTAGTGTTTTTTTTTGGAAGTCGGTTGTATTTTTTTGTAAAAAGTTTTTTTATTGATAGTCACGTCAACTACAAAAAAAAACTCAGTGTCGAGGTATCGTATTTTGGAAGCAAAAAATATTTCAGTATTTTAATTGAATTTTTCACTTTTTGTATGGAAAATAAGAAAAATTATTACCTACATGTTGAGTCTTAGGGTTTTAAAAAGGGGGTCGAAATTTTCATTATTTTTGCGATTTGACACGCCATTTTAATCGCGATTAGAAATAGTCTGATAGTTAGACAATCAAAATTTTTAAAACGCTCTCCTGTAAAATCATGATTTTGTAGATAACCGTATATACTTTGTGGCCGTCGAGTAAAAAGTTTTCTACTGTGTTTAGCATGGCGATTACAAAATCAAATTGTCTTCACTACCTTAGTGATTTTGACAGTTTGGGATAGAAAAGTCTAAGTCAAACAATGTATGGAGAAGAATGGGCAAGAAACTCCACCGTTACTCTTTTAAAATGTTTTACAATATTTCTATACAATTATAATATGTGAAGACGATGCATCTGGAATAAGATTACTATACCACAATAGGTAAAAATAATTAAAAATGAAGCAATGACAGAAAAAAATATTATGTAATGGATACATGGTGTTCACATATTTACAAGCATTGTAAAAGTATGTACAGTACCGACCAAAAGTCCATAAGCAATCTCACAAAGCAATAGACTGACGCTTCGGTTTGACTTACGACCTTCTTCTATAAGTTGTTATAATACTGTAGACACGCACATTACACACACACACTCACTTTGTCTGCAACCAATGACTAGTTCGATAATCATCATTCGTTTTTTGTTTCATTCGTCTTGTTCACATAAATATTAAAGTTTAGCAGGTAGACCACAGAAAACTAAGTAAATTATTTCGATATCTGTGGGGTAGATGCAGTTCGTTACGAGTATTCAATTAATAGAACTTTGTTGGTTCGTGGATAATATTGGTGACGAGTATTTAGCGCAGTGTTGTGGTTATTATTTTCAAAAAGCAGGCATAAAATATATTGAAGAGATCAGATCAGATCAGAGAATATTATTGCGCTGCGTAAAAGTGAAGTGAATATCTAATGAAACCGGACTAAGTGTGAGTGTTATCATTTAGGACTCTGACGCGAACAATGCACACACTAAATTTAGTTGCCAACAAAATAGATCTTTTCTCATGTTCACTGGGCGAGTTCGCAAGGGTAACGTTACACGTGTTATGTTTTTAATTTGAATATTTTTATGTTGTATTATTTCATTAATTGATAATTAACTACACACTACCGAATTGGGAGACTGTAATGGTAGCGTATGTTTGTAATAAATAAATAAATAAAAATAAATAAAATAAATAAATATATTTCATATTTTACTAAACATAAATCTTAATCAAGGGTATTGTTGATAGAACAGAGGTATTGTTGAGACAGAAGATGCCTTTAAAGTTTTAAATTCATTATGAGGTTTAATTCGATTAGTGAATAATAAATAATTAGGTATTAAGTATGTGTAATAAAAACAATGTTTTTCTTTGTTCTAGAGAAATACTGTGAGGGTTAAGAGATATGAGGAAGGGGCTTATTATCGAGTAGCAGCGACGTCAAATGGTGAATGAATATGAAACAAATGGTTTCATACCAACGAGATATTTTGCTGAATTATTAAAAACACGTCATTATGAACCGTTCGCCATGCACTCTGAAGGCTTGCATCACTGAAGACCAGCTAGAAAACCGTTTTTGACTTTAAAATATTGATCATACCAACTTAATAAACAACAGATTCGTTATTGCATGAATTTATGGTAACGATTTTTTTAAGCACGTTTCAAAATGGTGTTTGTCGTATTTCAATGTTTAATATTATTTTAGTAATATTATTATTTTAGGATTAAAATTTGAGGTTTAGTTTCAATCTTCTTTTCGTAAAGAAAATGAATACTTAAGCTATAACCTCAATACCAACCAATATTTACTAAAGCCAAATAAAATTTTAAATAATTAATGTAAACGAAACTGCTTATACTTAACCTTAAAATCAAATATTTTGTCAGTAGTTTTTTTTACATTTTAAGTAGTCTAATATTCTTATCTAATGCTTAATTACTTCGACCATGATCAAAGCTTTATATTTATGGTGAAAAAAATCCATTTAAAATTTAAAACTTTTTAAAATTTAAATATGTCAAAATAATACAAATTGCTTCTAAGTTTCTAGACATCAATTTCACATCTTATTCAGCTGAAGTAATGATAAATAATTGTAGCAGTTTTGTTTGTTTTTTTTGTTTGTTGTAAAATAAATATAACGAATAAATATTTTTTTATTTTATTGTCACATATCATATCACGCATTTTTTATTCTAAACCCTTTATTGCAATAACAACATTAATAAAAAGGCAGCAATATTAAAAACATATTATTATTTTAAACAAAAATAATAATTTTTGCAAAAACAGTATTGTGATTTACAAGATTAGAACCTTAGCCATCTAGAATCTAAGACCAACGCTTAACGCCTTCTGCTATCTGCACATATGATTTACTTTCGAATTTTAGCAATGCAATACACTGGCCAAGGTCACGCGTATGATGTGAAAGTGATGGAAATATAAGTGCGGCGCCCGCGAACCGTGACGATACGACAGTGTGTAGTGCAAAACTGCGTTCTCTGTGGTGTGTGTAAGGCACTCACACCACAGACGTCCGACTGTTTACACATGCAAATGTACGGACTACACTGCGTGTTCACAGCAATACGACTCTTAGCGTGCTTATGCACTTTTGAGCGCTTACTGTACCTATACGATATTCCTAAAAAAAATATTAGTAACATATTGTAAAACAAAGTCCCCCGCCGCGTCTGTTTGTCTGTCTGAACGCGACAAAATTCAAAAACTACCGAACGGAATTTCAAACGGTTTCCACCAATGGACGGAGTGATTCATGCGGAAGGTATAATTCATTAAGGTTTTGTGTAAATTGGCTGAAATTTGACGATTATTGTTGAAGAAGTCGGAAAAAACTGAGACTGGGAGCTTTACTGGCGTGCGCTGCGTTAACCGAAAAAGATACATCAAATTTATGTTGTGCGGTGTTGTTCATCATAAAAAGTTCAAAAAAAGTCCGCAATGGCATATGTCTATCTTCTAAGGATGACGCACAATAACCATTTTTATCTTTCAGAATTTGATAAAAATTTAATTGTTATTTCCGAAGATTTTTTGACCGGTATAGTATTAATCCTTATCCAATAAAATATGTTATTTAAATTAGGCATTTAATTTAGATTAAAATATGCCTAAACATCATATCATTTAAATGAATAGTTTAAAATATATCACAGTTTTAAAATTACGCGTAGAGCAACGCAGGCGCAGCGGTAGGAGTCAATGGCAATTTCCTCCCTGTATGAAATCTCGGTAGTACGTTCCCGTGGGATATTTTCCGACATCCACGCGGGCGAAGCCGTGGGCAAAAGCTAGTAAGTAATACTAATAAGTCAGTGTGTGAGTTCAAGTAATCACAGAATGAATGATGAATAATTAATTACACAATTAAATTAGCTGTCGATCTGCAGGATCTGCAGTCACCATGGGCGTTCCGCAGGGTTCAATTCTTGGTCTTTTCTTATTTCTAATTTATGTAAATGACTTACCTTACCACATAAGAGATAATCACAAGATCGTGTTATCCGCAGATGACACTTCCCTCATTTTTAAAGTCAAACGTCAGTTAGTCAACTTTGAACAAGTTAATGATGCACTCTCTAAAGTTGTGCATTGGTTTAATGTAAATAATCTTCTCCTGAACGAAAAAAATATTAAACTCATTAAATTTTCAATGCCAAATGTCAGGCAGCTATCTACCAATGTTCAAGTTAATGGAACAGATTTGGACCCTGTTGAGTCGACAGTTTTTCTTGGAATCACTATTGACGGTAAATTACAATGGGGCCCGCACATAGAAAAATTGTCAGGAAGGCTAAGTTCAGCTGCCTATGCTGTTAAAGAAATTAGACAGATAACTGACGTAGATACAGCCAGAATTGTTTATTTTAGTTATTTTCATAGTCTTATGTCATATGGGATTCTTCTCTGGGGAACCTGTGCGGACATTAATACTATCTTTGTTCTACAGAAAAGGGCTGTTCGAGCCATTTACAATCTAGGTCCAAGAGATTCCCTTAGAGAAAAATTCAAAGAAATAAATATTCTGACTATAGCCTCACAATATATTTTTAAAAATTTTAAGAAAATGCCCGATATTCATAGTTTAAATACCAGGAATAAACACAATCTTGCTGTACATCGTACACGTCTCCACAAAGTAGGCAACTCATTCATGGGTGGTGGTGGGTGGTGGTGGTTTCTTTTACAACAAACTTCCCATTGACATTCGAAACTTAACCATTAAACGATTTAAAATCTCTATCAAAACTAATTGTATAGTACCCTTTTTTACTCTTTGTAAAAAAGGGTACTATACAATTTCAGATTATTTAGAAGATAGAAAAGCTTGGGATTGAACTGCTCGCTCTGCTAAGCCTTGTGATAAACCATAAAACTAGACATTTTAATTATTATGTAAAACCAACATATACCAGTTTTATATACACATTGACATTGTTGAAAATTATATTCGAAATGACATGATTACTTTGTAAAGTATTATATTATTTTAATTATTGTGAATGTGAGGACTATGTGGATATTATTTTTATTTCTCTGCTAGTTTTAGTGATGATCTGGCAGTTTGAGTAGTTTATGCGGCCTACCCAAATGTCCTTTCTTTGGTATTGTTCGTCGTTTTGAGCTCCTTATGTTCTGAGTTGAGCTCCACGATTACTGACAAATGCTTGCACTGACTGGACAGGTCCACTCAAATCTGTGTGGTTCTTTCCTCAAAAGACCTTTTCAGACACTAATCTACATGGTCCTCATATGGCCTGACCAAGATTATGTCTGGACTTTAAAAGAGACTGCGACCTCTGAGTTTGTTTCGGCCTTTCTTCTCAGAGTAGTCAGATAGGAAACGCCGAACTCATCTAGCTTATTTTTTTTATATGACGTGTAAAAGTGATTCTAATATCCTATTTATAGAATAAACAATTTGATTTTGTCTAGACTCTAAATTGTCCTATGGAGCTAGACGAGCATGCTTCCAAGCATTCTTATCTGGGATATAATCCTCTAATTTGTAATATGCTTGTTTACAAAGAGTACTTTTAATATGAGTTTTAAATTTTCTTTCAGTTAACTGTAATATATCACAAGGTATTTTGTTGTAACATTTAACAAAGTACCCTATAAAAGATGTTTGTACTTTGGATAATCTGAAAAATGGTTGATCTATTTTATCTTTATTTCTATTAAAATTATGTCTACTTATCACTTATTTTATTAAAAAGATGTAGATTTTTTCTTACATACATAATATTTTCATAGATGAATTGGCAAGGTAGCGTCATAATATTAATCTTTTTAAATAGTTCTCTGAGAGATTCGCGACGACATAGATTATAGATGGCTCTGACAGCCCTCTTTTGTAAAATAAAGATGGATTTAATGTCAGCAGCCCGACCCCACAGTAACATGCCATATGACATAAGGCTGTGAAAGTAGCTAAAATAGACCAAACGCGCGGTTTCTACATCTGTTAACTGTCTTATCTTTCTACCAGCATAAGCGGCCGAGCTTAGCCGCCCCGCAAGAGATGTTATATGAGGTCCCCATTGTAATTTCTCGTCTAGCGTGATTCCTAGGAAAACTGTTTAATAAATAAATTCCAGTTTTTCTCCATTCAATATAATGTCACATTCGCTACATCTAACATTCGGTAATTTAAATATAATGCATTTGGTTTTTTTCTCATTTAGTACCAAATTATTTACCGTAAACCAATCTTGGACCCACATTTTTATTTTACAGTTTTTAACACAGCTAACTATTTACATTAGGTACTAAATTAAAAGACTAACTAACTATCTGTATAAATAAAAATAATAAAAACAAAACGACACTTAGGCGTCGAAGTATTCGTCCGCATCGCTGTCATCCGGAAACGTGCCCAGAAGACTGGCAGCATTGCCACGTTGAATGGCAGTGCTAATTCTTTGGCCGAAAAACGAGCCAGCCCTCTGATCACGTGAAGTGTCGACCAGTCGACGAGAAAGGAGAATGACCAAATTAGTATGGTCACTGGACCAAAAAAAAAATTGCTGCCCCCAGGGTTGACTCTTTGTTGGTGGGTTAATACTGTTGGACTAACTATGTGTGCAAATGCGAATCAAATTCCAACCCACAGTTACAGAGTAATTCGACGTTATATAATACCTGCAACAATACGCTTTCGCTTGCACCAATTTTTTTTTGTATATTATTTCTGCTTGTTAAAAATGTTGTTATAAGGATTCACTAAATAAATAGATGAATAATGAATTAAAAAAACGACATAGTTATTTAATAATTGTTTATTTTCGAACAATTTATTTTAAATGTTATTCATGACTCACTATTCTGCACAGATGGTAATATAGAATGCGTATTATAAATCATTTTCATCTATTACAATACTGTCTAAAAACTGTGCTGGATGGTCAATATTTTCGTACCGCGCATATGCCAAAAACCATACTATAGACATTACATGAGCACATGTGCCCAAAGTACGTCTGCCACTCTTACACGAACAATAATAATGATTTAAAGCCTCCAACCCAAGGTAGTCTGAGTTTACAAGTATATTATGTATGATAAATTCGGCTTCGGGTATGCCTAGATTGGACTTTACCTCTTAATAGCCAGAAGTTATTACCAGTTATATTATAATTATTTAAAAGATTGTTCAAATCATCATTTTCTCTGTACACTTCTATTGTATATACGCCATTACGAGCGTGTTCACTATAATAACTTCTGGCTAGTTTTATTTGGTACGTTCCTAACGCAAACATAACAAGTTCTTCCTCAGACAACCTTGGAAATTCTCTTACATCAGGTAACTCGGCAGACATACTTTGAAACGGAATCCGCCGGCTATTAAGATTATAGTCAATGACATACTGTGCGAGACAGTTTTCAATATTGACTCTATTATTAATTCTCTCCATAAAACCAGAAGCATTAACATTATCAGTGATTGGGTCGTGGAAAGCATTTGTGATGGCCGCGGCATTCCTAAAATCGTCCTGCATGTGAGGCAGAGCTCTGTTAAAATAATCTTGCCTGAAAATCTTAAAATCTCTCTTGAAGCGGCCATTTACTACTTCCACGACCCATCGACAAATCGTCACTAATCGAGACTTATTGGCGTCAGCCGTTGTTAATTGAGTTTCACCCCTTGAAACAGATTTAGGCATATGGGCATCATAGCCACAAGACTCTACGTTTGGTACGGCATCTCGGAAACCTCTATCCAAAATGAGAACATCTTCTTCTTGGAAAAACCAATTAAAAACACTGTTCGCACCATCAATTAATTTATTTAAAATGCTTGCATGGGATGTAGTCGCTGAATAGGGACCTGCTACTTCAATTATATAGCCATCACAACAGACTATTAGGAATGGTTTTAGTAGATTTAAGAACTTGTGATGGCTATACGTCAATCTTTGGAAGAGGAAGTTGCTACTTTTTTGTATGTATACATAGGTACCATCAAGTATAATTATACATTTGTTTTGTTCTCGGTTTCCGAACAGAGTTTGAGGTATAAAAAGGTTTCGCCTAAGCACTTGCTCCCTTGTGATGTGATCCCAACCCAAATGTAGAGGTGTAAATTCTTCTTTTATACAGTCTCTTGCGGTTTTCATTTCTCTTTCTAAAGTTGTTCGGCTTATGTGAAACATATCTGCCAGTCTTGTATTGGCTTCACCAGTTCTTAACTTAATCAAATATGCTGCCAAAGCGGTTTTGGGTCTTTTGCTCCTTCTAGACAAAGATGGCCTTTCTACAAACATTCTGTTGAACTGTTCGAAACTTCGACCAGTCAGAAAGTAAACTTCATTTGGATCCATGGTTTCTATATTTTCAAAATCCACCCTTCCCTCTTGCGGCATAGTTTTCAAAATCTGCATCATGTCCATGATGTGAGCTTCGTTAAAGTCATGACTTACATTTCTGGCTGACAATAAAATCTCAAAATCATTTAAAAGCAAATGTTCTTCACAAACGCGTGCAAAAGGTGGTGCGTAGTAGTTAAAATCTTTCAACAAACGGATTTTCATGTGCTTTGGTATTCGATGCCTTGTCTCGCCTGTACATCCGAATAAAATGCAAGAGTTTGAAGTATTCGGTGCCCGACTAATATGTGGTAACTGTATAATAGAATGTTGAATATCTTGTTCGTCAACTACTGCTCCACGTTGATCACCAGCATGCGGTACCACAGCTTGATCTGGTTGTACCTCGGCTTGATCTGGTTCTATCACAGGTTGATCTGCTGGCTGTTCAGAAGGGCGTACTGGTGGTTCTTGTTCTCGTTCACTGGACGCACGACGTCTTGGTGGGTACGCCTCGCGTCGCCAGCAAGGCTGACAGATAAACTCGGCGTTGTTAAATTGTATCTGAAACAAATAGTTTCAGATACAATTACACATCAAACATCTTTTTAACAAATGTTATTCAGTACATGAATAAACCAATGAATGAATGAATAGCGCCGCTACTGAAGTCCCTTTGACGCGGCGCTAGTGTCTATGTCATTACATTACATTGCATAAAAAAATGTAGTACCACAATTTTCCGCGGGCTTTCTTTCGTGACATGCACTCTATGCATTGTTACATGGTTAAATAAGTCATTATTGCAATCATTTAAGTATTTTATTTAGTTACTCACATGATAAGGAAGAACTCGTTCAGTTATATTGTTTGCAGCGATTGGATATTCTTCAAAAAGCTGCGTAGTTAGTGTTCTTCTTCTGATCGACCGCACTGATCTACCACACACTAGACACACTTGTCCAGCAGATGCACGAAACATCTTTAAAACAGTGTATCCAAATCACAGGGCTTAAAATCAGGTCCAGGTAACGTAATGCAAGGGTCAAACACGTAATCACAGGATATCCACAGAAAATATTCGCACAGTACACAACTATAAGCGAAGAGTGTTACAGAAGGACTGCACAGTTGCAATGCAAAGCGCATACATGTGTGAGCGAGAAGGTGGCTCTATCGCCTTCTCGCTCACACAACTATTGAACAATGTACAAAGAAAGCAAACTCGCGTGTAGGCTAATTATCTGCGATAAGAAAAGGTCACCTGTGTAAAAAAGTAAAATATGCAACTTTTTCATAAAATCACATTTTAGGTTATATTTATGTTTCTGTGGGACAGATTTTTTCGGTTCCATAGAATAAAATGTTGCATTTGAACTCTTCTTTCAAATGAGCTATGTGGCAAATCTGGGGGCAGACTTTGACTTTTTATACCAATTTTTGGTCCAATTTAGTCATTCTCCTTTCCTTAAAAAGGAGACGCGCACTCGGGCTCCATGGTCCGAGCGTTTCGACCCCAAACGGCTCAAAACTGTAGTTACCCATAAGGTTACAGTATTTGCGCCGCTTGAGTTTCAGCAGCCGCAGCAGCGGCGCCAGCACAGCCTACCGTGCTAGGAACATGGGATGGCGCAAGAGTGTTGACACAGGTTGCATCCCACACCAGAGGCCTACCCACCTTCCAAGGCAACAACGTCATCCCGTCTGGTCTCTTTCCATCGTCACGTACCAAGCCGTTTGGTTCTAATACCGCTGGTACGCCGGCGGTGACAAGGGCTCGACGAATAATGTCGTTGATGCTGGCGTGCCGTGCTATGCGACCTGCGCTCCTGCAGCAGGACAGGCCATAGTGCCCGAGACTGTCAACAGCTTCACCGCAATGCCACCGATGCGGAGCAACACAAGGTGCACCCATGCGGAGACACGTAGCGAGCCGAAACGATGAGTCATCCATCATAGTGCCTATGGTGGATGACGGGAGCGCCTGAAGCCACAAGCCTGACTCCCATTCTCCCACAGCCAGCGACGGGCGCGCTCAGCAGTATTAGGTGACGTGTTTAACAGGGTGTTCCGTATAATACTGTAGAGCGGCACGTCCCATCGTCTCTGGGAAGAAGGGTTGTCGGGAAGAAGGGTTGTCGGGCAGATTCGTATTGGGACAAGCCATTTTCCAAGCGTTCAATGCTTCGGTCAGGCACGGTACCTCAAAATCGGCCAGTGAAGAAGATAAAATGTTCCTGGTTAATTTATTAGTACTGTGGACCGAGGAGAGGAATGCCGGTAAACTTGTACTTGAAATTTTGCGGACGCCGAGACCACCCAGGCGAATGGGGAGTGTAGCTTGCTGCCACGCTCGGTCATCCAGGGCCACATTTAGGATTTAAGTTAAAGTGTTTCTAATAATTTGGTCTACTTTTTCTAAAAGTTGTGGATGCTTCCATAGATGGGAGGAACGGAGGCTATAAGTAAATTTTGGTCCAAAGCAGCAGTATCGAATGAGTGTGAAGGCCGAATGAATACTAATTTTGAAAAGTCTTTCCGAGACATTGTTGAAATTTTGTATTTTCTCCTCAATGAACGTTGGAAAGGATTCATCAAAAATTGGGGACCCTAGGAGGTGAAGAGAGTTTCTTTCCGTAATTTTGATATTTGGTGCCATAGTATTAAATTTCGCTATGGTAGTCTGTCTGTCAGTCGTCTGGGGAAGATAAATTTCATATTTTGAAAGGTTAAGTACTAGGCCAATGGAACTGAATTTTTCTTTAAAAAAAGTTAAATCTTTTAAAACTGTGTCTACTTCACCTCCTAGAGTTCCGTCATCCAAATACCATACGTTGAATTTAGAATTTAGTTGTCGAATAATTGGATTTATTGCCTTGACATCCGACGGCTGATTCCAAAAGGTTGTCTTTATAAAGTAATTTAGAGGGGTGCCTGTAACATTGGTAGAGAAAACTGTACATTTTGGGTATTTCTTTTTGAACTTCTGTCAACAAGGTGTCCCTGTTTACGGAATTGAAGGCATTCTTTATGTCAACCTTGAGGATAACCTCGCCTTTATCGCTATTGAGGTAAGTATAGATAATGCATGTACCGCAGCCTCACAGCCCCCTTTAGACCCGAAGCCCAGCTGTAGGGGCTGAAATTTGCTGGCCAGTGTTTCGTTGTTAGAAAGCACAGCAAATTTTGGCTTCGATACGGCGGTAGGTGGACCCTACGGCCATGGGACGAATGCCGCCATCCTTCTTGCGCAGAGCGCATAGGTTTGCCCCATACAAAATATCAATGACGGCTTCGTTCACATTGCCGGAGAGCATGAGATTGATGAGGGCCGTCAACTCCTTCAAAAGGGACTCACCAGCCTCCCCGGAACACAATAAGTCCTTCAGATGTTGAGGTGTCAGGCCGTCGAGGCCGCCGGCGGAGCCATTTCGAAAGGAGCACACGGCCGCACATACTTGTTGAGCTGTAATTTTAAGTGAGTTGGATTCCGGATCGGGTGGGCCAGGGAAGCAGAGGTCATCTGCCGGGGCAGGGTGTTTGCTCTCCAGCAGGGCTATTTGCTATCTTTTTCAAGGCCAGTGACTAACAAGCTTCAGTTGTACACCGAACTTTGATGACAACTGAGAATTTCATAACATTGGTATTGCGTATCACCGTAAGTGGCTATCACGTTACGGTGACTAACAGACCGGGAACGGTGCTCTTCATCCCAGCACTTGACGCCTCTATTTTTTTTCGACTATTATGCGGCTAAGTTGAGTAACGCCTTTTGAGCGTTACAATACTTTATTTTAGGGACCATTTTATATTGAACGGTTTATATACACGTGTTCAAGGCCAATGGCTATCTAAACAGATATATTATAAACAGAAGCTGTTAACCATACATCGCAATGCTACGTAAAAAATTATGTAAATATTAAAATAATTGAAACATTAGGTTCCTTATTATTTTATACATTAAATTATATATTGTTGTTTTTTTTTTACATTTTTCATAAAACAAATATATTTGTATGTATATTATAAAAAAAACGAATATTATGACAAGAAAATATGAATTTTAGATTAATATGAGCAGTAAAATATTACAAAGCGTTAATCTCTAGGATTCCATAAATTTTGGATTTTTATTCACATACAAAAAATGTAAGTAAGTATTTTAAATGTAAATAAGAGTTAAGTATACATAATTGTGAGCAACATTATACACAATAGACTAATTTTCTATATTATGTACTAATTTTCTAGCACTTTTTCTCTGGCAACTGCAATGGGTTAGGCGTCGCGTATGCGGCTACTCTCATTCGCAAATGACTTTATTTTCGCTCTTTTTCAGGAAATCCCAGCAATAATAGACGTGCCATACTTCTCTACCACGAACAAGAATCACAATAAAACAACAAAAAACGTAATGTTTACACGCTTCACTTAATACAGGCTTCGGTGCTCATCACAAAAATTTCAAAAACACTACCTTTGAGTAGTGTCTTTCACGAAAGCCACCAATAACTAAATGACTATCAATTTGATGTCCACTAAGCTTAGACAATCGCAATCTTAAAAGTATCGATACACAAGCATCTGTCAAAATGTGTTACGGTGCTTATCAGCGATACTGGGTGCTCATGACGTCATCCTAGTTAGTCACTGAAGATAGCCAATACAAAACTAACTGTTTGACAGCTAATCGTTAGACACTTTGCCAAGTGATCATCATTATGAACTGTCAAACGAGATACGCAATAGCCCTGCTGAGCTGTAAGTGTCTCTGGAGAGTACGACGCAACCACATCGCTGCTAAAAATGATCCTAGCTGCGCCTTTGATATCACCCTCGCCTAGTTTAGACTCCACATGTTGCAATAAACCTCTTTGGGGGAGGTGCGCTGTTAATTTAGGGTCAAAACTTTGGGCCGAAATGTTACAATTATCTTTGATCTGTGCTGTTAATGTTTTTTTATTTGCTAAATTTTTTGCACACGTAGAATTCTAAACGGGAAGGTGAGTAATTGCTCCCAATCACTAAAAGAGTTCTCTCTGGCGATGGCGGCGAGACGGATACAACGCGCTAAACTTGAAGCCACGGATGGTCTAGCGCTACGAGGACCTCTCTTTAAAACTGGAGTTGAAGTTTTTAATTTCGCAAGGGTTTTCCAAAAGGGTTGAATGGGTAAATCGGGTGTTAGGGAAGTGGGTATTGACGAGCAGGATGAAGGCACATTGTAGGGTTTGTGTTTCTTACCCAGATGTACCTTCAGCCCTCGTTCACCCATCGTCAGCGTCGTTTGTTACGCTGACGACACGCTGGTCCTGGTGCAGGGGAGGTCGTACCAGGCGGCGGCCGATTTAGCGACACGCGGGGTTGCGAAAATCGTTGACAAGATCCGGCAGCTGGGACTCGAGGTGGCCCTGCACAAGTCTGAGGCCATGGGTTTTCATGGTCCTCGGAATGCGCCACCGTCGGGCTCCCAGGTAATGGCGGGAGGGGTTCACATCGGTGTCGAGTCGACGATGAAGTATCTGGGACTCGTCCTTGACAGCCGGTGGAATTTCGTAGAACACTTCCGACGTTTGGCTCCCAGACTGAAGCGGGCCGGGGCTGCATTGAAGCGGTTCCTGCCCAATCAAGGGGATCCAAACGGCTCCTGCCGGAGGCTCTATGCGGGGATCGTGCGGTCCATGGCCCTTTACGGGGCACCGGTGTGGGCGCGTTCATTGAGGCTGCGGCCAGCCCACCGGTTGAACGCGTCCCAGAGGGTCATGGCCATCCGGCTGGCCCGAGGATACCGCACGGTTTCCTGCGAGGCGGCGAGCCTCCATGCCGGATTACCGCCATGAGATCTGGAGGCAAAGGTCCTCGCGCACATCTGGGAGTGGCGCGAGGAGGCGAAACGCCGGGGCTTAACTCCGATGCCGCAAGAAATCGCGGCACAGCGGACAGAGCTCCGGCGGGATCTCATGGCGTCATAGAGAGTGCGATTGTCGCAACCCAGCGCTGGGCACGCCGCAATTGCGGCGATAAGACCCCTCTTTGAGGAGTGGCTTGAGTGGCGCCACGGCGTCCTCACCTTCCGCCTGACGCAGGTCCTCACCGGACACGGCTGCTTCGGGAGGTTCCTGTTCAGGATAAGGCGGGAGGAAACACCCGGGTGTCACCATTGTGTGGATCGGCCTGAGGACACGGTGGAGCATACGGTGGAGGTCTGCCCGGCTTGGGCGGAGCAACGCCGTGTCCTCGTAGAGGCGATCGGTGGCGGTGATCTTTCGCGTCCGGCCCTCGTTCAGGCCATGGTACGGAGCGAGAGGAAATGGCAGGCCGTCACCTCCTTCTGCGAAGCGGTAATGCTCGCGAAGGAGGAGGCGGAACGCGTAAGGGAGAGGCAAATTTCGCGTCCTCACGCCCCTAACCGCCGCAGGAGGAGACGCCCGGAGCGGGAATCGCGAGCCGATTTCTGGCCACCGTAGGCGCAGGCTTGCGGACGGTGAGCAATGGGTAGCTCGCCGTCCGATAAGGACCAAGCCCGGGTCGACGGCGCGTTGTGTTCCACGCGCGCCTCAAAGAGATGTCAGCAGAATTGACGGGGTCCGCTAGGGCCAATGCCTGCCGGGGGTTCGAAGAAAACCGATAGGGAAATCGTGGCCCCCGGCAACAGGGCAACCGTAGGAACACGGGTGGGTTTTAGTCAGTAAAAGTCTGACACGCCCTCCCGCTCCATCCAGAGCGGGAGAAGTTATTTGATAATATCCCATCAAAAAAAAAAAAAAAAGGGGTAGGGCAGACAAGACGGTGAAGTTGGTTTTGCAGCGGTTCGTTTCTGTCACTAAATTCTGTGGCACAACATATTGACTTTTTATGACACTAGATGCCGGCTATATATTTATGACCAAATAATATTCCTTAAAATGTTTCGTTGTGGCGAAAATATGGCAAATAAAACTCAATGAGATTTATAATTAGAATATTTCATTTCTGAGTAAAAATATAGGTCATCTTGACACTTCGCCATTTATTCTAATAAGGACTCTTGGACATTAATAATATGATTATTTAGCAATTTAATACGTATTTATTTGTAGTTCACTCATTATTTCCAATCAGAAGGAAAAAGGTGAAGTATCCGATAACAAACATAAGTCAGTTCGTTAATGTCGGAGAAATCAAGTCCATTCAAAAGCAAATGTCACTATTCTTAAAAATCGAAGACAGAACACAAACATTTATTTTAATTTTATGCATGGCATCTCGCAGGTTCACCTAGGAGGTTGTTGGCTGCTTAGCCGGCCTTTCTTTATACGTAAAATCATATTATTTATAGTCAGGACAAACATGACCATAACTATAAAACCCCGGGACAGAACCTAATAGACTTTTGCTAAAATCATAAGACAAATAAGTTTTTCTATTTCCCCTAAGTCTCATCAGTGGAGGCTCTTGGACCACTTTCGCATTTGTTTTAGTTATTCACAAATCATAACCTCTTGTTTGATGACCTACTTTTCGTCTAGAATCGTTGTTCGTGATAGTAGTCTTTTAAGTCACAATAAAACCATTTTTATGGAAAAACTTATACATCGAAATAGAATACAAAATCAAGGAAATATTTTATTTACAATTAATAATTCTATTATCATTAAATTTTTGGTAAAAGTAAATAAGTTTTTGTATTTATTTAGACCGATTCACGGATCACAGGTTTCGTTCGGAATTACTTGTTCATCTAGAAATACTGCGACAGTATAGCATGACGGCATGGTTGGCGCAGTGGTTAAGCGATTGACTGCTGCGCTGCGTGTCGCGGGTTCGATTCCCGCTCGGAACAAATATTTGTATGACCTACAAGTAGTTGTTCTGGGTCTGGCTGTTTGTGTATGGCAATACAGGAGAAATTCCTAGCGTGGGGCAAAGTGTAAAAAACAAAAAAAAAATAAAGAAAAACAATTAAATCGAAGATTAATTTGATATAATATATTACGTCCGTCATTGATATATTTTATTTCTTTTATTCACGTGTTTCTGTGACAATTAGACTTATTAACCGACTTCCAAAAGGAGGAGGTTCTCAATTCGACTGTATGTTTTTATTTATTTTTATTTTTTATTGTATGTTTGTTACGCGATTACTCCGCCAATTATGAATTGATTTTGATGATTCTTTTTTTGTTTGGTAGATCATACTTCAGAGGTGATCCTATATAAATTTTATTAACTTTGCTTGGGTCGTTTTTGAGTTAGCTTCAATAATAAGTATTTTTTCCCACTTAGTATGTGGATGATATGATAACTTCCTATCACTGTTATTTACATAGCAGGTAGTGGTATTCGAATTTGTGTGGGGTAGGTATCACAACTAAAAAGTAAAAAATATAAAAAAAAATTATAAAAAAATACAACAGAATTCAAAAAAAAAAACACTACTAAGTGAAAAATAACTTTAATTTCGGAAGTCGGTGACAAAGAACGAAAATTTAAAACCAAAGACACCGACTTCCGAAATTAAAGTTATTTTTCACTTTGTAGTGTTTTTTTTTTGAAGTCGGTTGTATTTTTTTTATTTTACTTTCTTTCTTACATATTCCGACACCGCGTAATTTCGTAAGGCAGCGAAATGAGGTCGGCGGAGCAATGCTCTACTGACGCACAGCTGGCGAGGGGCGCGCGACCTCTCCTCGTCATCAGCCGGCTCATACGCGCTGACAGACGCACTGCAAGACAAAATCCCTGTTCTGTAAGCGTTAACGCCAACGGAAAGATCAAATTGTATGGAGTTGACAGTAGCTTTAGAAATGTCACGTGACTGCTGCTAAATTGGTAGACAAAGTCATTGTTCCTCATGCGGAAAGGAACGTTGAAGTGAGCGTGCGTAGAGACGCCAAAAATATTCATCAAAATGCTAGACAAGTGCCACTTTTGACAAACGTAAACGCCATTTTGGCGTTTCCGCAGCACGCTGCATTAGCGCGAGCTCGGACTCTGACGCTAACAGTGATAAATAGTAAACTGTCATTTTTGTGTGTGTTTACTTTATTTATAAATTAACAGACAAATTAATAAATTAACAGGTTCACTGTCCCATATGCAGACACAATAGTTAAAGCAATAGAACAGACCACATAATATATTATTATATTATATTTTAATCGGTTCACAGTCCAATATAATTATTATTGGACTGTGAACCGATTAAAATGCATAGTTTGAAATTATTATGGGCAGCTAATAATGAAGGAGCATTGCAAAAACGTCAAACAAGACTAAATCGTCCAGTTTGTGGCCTTGAAAGATCACGATGGCAAAAAATTGCATTCATGATAATTGATAAGATTAATATACAATAAGAATAGGGTAGGAGCCAGTAAACATGAAATTTGGTAAGTACTGGCATTCTAACACCTACCTATTCAATAAGTATTTTAAGGTATGAATTCGAGTTTATCTATAGAATAATAACAAATGTAATAAGCACAATCTTATAAGCGTACCATTGTGAGGTCTTTGTTTATGTTACGCATTCCATAATTTCGAGTACTTTCAAAACTAGTTAAAATGGGAATAAAATTAAGATTAAGGAACAAAATATCGAGATAAACTTAACAAGTCTTTCCATATATGTATTCTATACCTAATAAAACAAAATTGCTCGGGAGTACTCAGGACTCACACGTAGTCTAGATTCCATCTAAATTATAAATCTATAAATTACGCATCTTCACAAAACTATTTTTTTAAACAATATTTAGGTAAGTATATTCATGTTTTTCAAAAATATTTAACTAAGTACCTAAATCACAGTTCTTACACTAACTTTAATAATTATTTAAAACCTATTATTTTCTAAAATTGGCCATGACCTGGCTCAACAAATCCTACCTACTGCCGTCAATTATGCCTTCGATCACAGCAGTAACGCATCAAATCTAGTTAACTCTTTTGTGCCTTTTGAAACTGACGCCAACGAAGTATACAGAAATTTTTAAAGTATATAGGCATGGAAGCCATCCCTATCATAGCCCATCTTGCGAACCTCTGCTTTAAGTCTGGCATCTTCCCTGACCCGTTAATATTACTCCTGTGCACGAGAGTGGGGGTAGAGGCGATATTAACAGTTATAGACCAATTTCTGTTCTTACTAGTATATCCAAAATTATTGAAAAATTAATAAATGTTAGGCTTCTTAATTATTTAAACAAATTCAATATCATCTCCGACTCACAGTTTGGTTTTCGGCAAGGTATTTCCACTAAGGACGCCGTCATATCACTAACTTCTTCAGTTGCAAATCATCTTGATAATGGAGATAAGTGCCTAACTGTCTTTTTAGACCTTAAAAAAGCATTCGATACCGTCTCTACGCCTATCCTTGTAAACAAGCTGGAAAAAATAGGTATTAGAGATATCGCACTTGATCTGTTTAGGAATTATCTTTCAAATAGGAAGCAGAGTGTCAAAGTGGGGCAGCATATAAGTGATGTCACAGATGTATCATACGGCGTCCCCCAAGGTAGTGTATTAGATCCAACGCTCTTCTTGATATACATAAATGACCTGTGTAACATGAAAATTCCTAATGCCAAAGTCCTGTCGTACGCCGATGATACAGCTGTCATCTTCTGTGGTAGGTCATGGCATAATGTGCGGCGTAGTGCTGAATTGGGAATGTCCCAGGTTGCGAATTGGCTCAAAACTAATGTTCTCACATTAAATACCTCCAAAACAAACTTTATAAGTTTCAGCATCTGCAATCGTACTCAACCAACCGGCGATTTTCGAATCATTATACACACTTGTGATGGTAATAATGTTGATAATTGTAACTGTTCTAGTATTGGCAAAGTTTCTAGCACAAAATATTTAGGGGTAATGCTGGATCAGAGATTGTGTTGGTATCCCCATCTTGAGCAGGTGGCGAATCGGGTCAGCAAGCTAAATTGGATTTTTAAGAATCTGCGTCACGTGCTCCCTAGGTCTATATAGAGTAGCGGTAAGCCTACTGTTCAAAGTGGGCTCACTCAAATCTATATTTCTCTTGCACAATCAACATTGATATACTGTATTCCTGTTTGGGGTGGGGCAACAAAATCTAAATTCATCCAATTAGAGCGAGCACAACGAGCCCTGCTCAAAATTATGTATTAAAAAAAAAGAGATATTCTACAAAGAACCTCTACAAACTTAGTGATGTACTGTCAGTTAGGAAACTATACATTACACAAATGATTTTAAAAAAGCACAAAACCTTACCTTATAATCCGGATATACTCTCTAGGAGAAGAAAACACAATATAGTTCAAATACCTTTAACCAAGACCAAATTCGGATCTACGCAATTTTGTAAACGATTAGCTCAATTATATGTATAACAAAATAAATTAAGAAATTTTCATATATGAAAAATCTTATCATTTAAGTAAAGAAATGTTGATTGACTGGATAAAACCACTGACATATGATAATACTGAAGCTCTCCGACAAAACGTAACTTAACAAGTATACGACCCGCTCATCCTACACATACATTCACACACACATACTCATACAATCACATATCCATAACACTCATGTACACTCAACAGCACATACACACTCATGCACACGCTCACACAAGTTCACATAATTATAATTTGTCTTTTTACTGTATGTTTTGTTTTTTTTTGTACTGTTTTTATTGTGTTTTAAGTAAGTACTTACTGTTGTGAAGGAGCGGAGTCCTCTAATACAGGCATTGCTTAAATGAAGACTCCAAACCCAAAATTGTTTGTGTATAATGTTTGGACACAATAAACGTTATTCTTTTTAAATGTCTTTAACATATCTCGGAACCCTGGGGTCCCGGATCTTTGGAAGGCGTACGAGGGGCCGAAACCAACTCGCAGAGGCCCCTTAGACATTTTTAAGTATTGAGGCACCAACCGACGACTATCCCTGTTCGCACTACGCAAGGGCACCCAAAGACAACCCCCGGTTGGTGTAGGACTATTGCAGGATATGGAAACAAAGATATTTTGACTATGGGTTTGGGTGGTTAAAGTGGACTGGTTACCTGGAACTATGGAAGGACTATGGCCCCTGCCTGATCAATGTTTATATGTACACGGATAAAATGGCAAGGGGTGACTTGCACACTCAATAATGGGCCCCCGAAAATGGTCGCTATCACAAAGTGTCGAAGAGACAAGAGGGCAACATGTCCTGAGGTGCTTATGAGGAGTGGAGAGGTATTCCACGGCTATCAGGACAATCCCGGAAGTACGGTCAAGATCCCTACCAGCATCTTACTGGAATACTTCCTTTCTCCGAGCATGTTTGCTCTTGCGAATCTCCACTCAAGCCAGCCAATAAAGGCAAGAATGAGGTGGGAGCTCTGTTCCTCGTCAGTGTTCACTCTAGCCGGCCAATAAAGGCAAGCCAGAGGTGAGGAACAAGACTTCTCCCGGAAGATAGGGTCCGTGGGGTCGCTACTGCCCAACAGCTCGCCACATGCTGCCCTGCGGGTTTTTGTATCTCTCTTGGTCTGGCTCCGCACCCTAGACCTGTTTCGGCGAAGTAAACTTTACCGGCACAGACCCAGAGTTCGGAGCGCGCAAGCCCCACCACGACGTCAACGTAGAGATACGGCGGTGGGGATTATTATTATTAAACGTTATTATTATTATCCTTTATTTCATTTCAAAACATACCATTTACATTTTTAAATATTCTTGTAAAAAACATTAAAAAATATAAAAAATTGTCGCCCACCGGTGTCGGGAACAGGGTCCAAGCCACTGGTGGTCAGGGCTCCTGAGAGAGGAACCTCCTAACAATACGCGCCGTGTCCAGGAGTACTGCTTTCTGGATCAAGCCCCTGATCCAGCTGCTTAACGAAAGCCTCCTCAGGTGTTGGTCGAGACTCCTGGCTATTATGCCATTGGCCGTCACGACTATCGGCACAATGATTGCTGTATCCACATCCCACATGTCTACAACCTCGCGAGCCAGGTCAAGATACTTAATTTGTTTATCTTTTTCAGCTTTCACGAGGTTCTCGTCATGCGGGACCGCTATATCAATAATCATTGTGCGACGCTCGAATCGATCTATCACCACTATGTCTGGCTTATTGGCAACAATAGTCCTGTCAGTGATGATAAATCGATCCCAATACAATGTGATATTGCCATTTTCGAGGACTGGGTCGGGCACCATCTATAGTACGGTACTTCCGATTCCACAAGATTGTATTTTAGAGCAAGTTGCTGGTGGATAATCCTGGCTACAAGGTTGTACCTATGCAAGTAGTCTCCGTTAGCCAGACGAGGACAGCCAGAAATAATGTGTCGGATTGATTCTCCGGGCCATTGGCATGCCCGAGAGATGTCAACCGTGCCGTCCTTCGCAATATATTTTCGGTAGTTGTTCGTCAACATAACTTCGTCCATAATCGCAAAGACAAAACCTTCGGTTTCCCCAAAGAGGTCACCGAATCGCAACCAGGATACGGACGCTAATAGGTCTACATCGGGCCCATGTAAGGCCCGGTAAAAGCGCCCGTGATGCTCTTTGCTCTGCCATACCTCCCTGCGGTCATTAGTATCTAATACTATAGGTTTGCGCCAGTTCTCGTTAGCCAAGGATAGCGGGGTGACGCCCTTGTCCACTGAGACCACATCTCGGTGCATTCCCACGTCGGTTTCTAGGAAGTATTCCCTGAGACTGCATACCTCACGGTTGTGCAGGGTCTTAGCATTTAAGAAGCCTCGGCCTCCGCACTTCCGTGGGATATACAGTCTCATCACCGATGAGCGAGGGTGATGCATCCGATTAGCGGTCAGCAGTGCGCGGACCCTCCTATCCAGGGCGTCAAGTTCTGTCTGAGTCCATTTGAGTATGCCGAAAGAGTACATCAAAACCGGCATGACCCAACCGTTGAAGGCGCGGACCTTGTTTTCGCCTGATAAAAGACTCTTTAATACTTTATTCAGGCGGCTAAAGAAGCGCTCCTTCAGCGATTGCTTCATGTCAGCAGCGTTGATACCTAACGCTTCCGACATACCCAAATACTTGTAGGTTTCGGTTGAGGAGAAGGATCTTAGGTGTATGGAGTCCGAGAGGTGGGTTTCTACGGATTCCACAATCTTCCCTCGCTTGACATGCATGACCGCACATTTGTCCACACCAAATTCCATCCTGATGGCGCTACTGAAAGTTTCGGTTACCTTCAGTAGTTCCAGCAGTTGCAAATAGTTGTGGGCAAAGAGTTATTATTATTTCATTTAAATACTTATAAATTATATTTTTAAATATTAGAATAAAGAAAATATAAAAACATTTAAAAATATAAAAAAAATATTATTATTATTTTTAGTTTTTAACTATTCTCGGGACCATGGAGCCCGGTCCTTTGGAAGGCGTACGAGGGGCTGAAGCCAACTCGTAGAGGCCCGTTAGACGCTTTTCAAGAAATGAGGCACCAACCGACGATTATCCCTGTATGCACATGCAAGTGCCCCAAAGGACAACCCCCGGTTGGTGTAGGACTATTGCAGTACATGGAAACAAAACATTGGACTATGGGTTTGGGTAGCTAAAGTGAACTGGTTACCTGGAACTATGGTAGGACTATAGCCCCTGCCTGATCAATGTTTTATATTTACACGGATAAAATGGCAGGGGGTGACTTGCACACTCAATAATGGGCCCCCAGAAACGGTCGCTAGCACATAGTGACGTAGCAACAAGGGGGCAACATGTCCTGAGGTGCTTGAGGAGTGGAGAGGTATTCCACGGCTTTCAGAACAATCCCAGAGCCCGGAAGATGGTCAAGATCGCTACGAGCACTTACTGGAATACTTCCTTCCTCCGAGCACGTTTGCTCTTGCGAATCTCCACTCAAGCCGGCCAATTAAGGCAAGAATGAGGCGGGAGCGCCGTTCCTCGTCAGTGATCACTCCAGCCGGCCAATAAAGGCAAGCCAGAGGTGAGGAACAAGACTTCTCCCGGAAGATGGGTCCGTGGGGTCGCTACTGCCCAACAGCTCGCCACATGCTGCCCTGCGGGATTTTGTATCTCTCTTAGTATGGCTCCTCATCCCAGACCTGTTCCGGCAAAGTAAACTGTACCGGCACAGACCTAGAGTTCGGAGCGCGCAAGCCCCACCACGACGTTATTATTATTAGCTTTAGCTTATTATTTCATTTCATTTCATTTAACTCACATCAGCATTTGAATTGTTAGCCCGCTATCGCGTTTGACAAACATACTTGCCAACTGCTTCGCACTATTCCATAGACTAAACATGGAATGTTTCGTACGACACTGCGGAATAGGCGTATCGCGGTCCATGTGTAACTTGTCTACCATTTTCTTCACGCTAACCTTAATTCTATAGCGTGAGAGGAATAAGCGTGAGCGGAAAACGCTTGGATTTTGCCTAGGCCCCCAGAGCGTGTCGAATTGGCGCTAATAATAATTGTAGGTATAGCTATAGCAGATACCCTTCTTGAACATTTTAACGGTGTAGGTATACAAAACTACGAAAAACTTTCAAAATTAGAAAGAAAAGAAAACTTACCAACTTGAAGCTCCAACACAAGACCGTCATCGATCCGGGGCATTGGCTCAGCATCAGATATAAAACTAGCTTCTGCCCGCGACTTCGTTCGCGTGGAAGTCGATAAAATATATAGCCTATGTTACTGGCTGATAATGTAGCTTTCTAAAGGTGAAAGAATTTTTAAAATTGGTTTTGTAGTTTTTGAGTTTTTCCATTACAAACATACAAAAAATCAGATCTTTTCTCTTTATAGTATTAGTTTAGAATAATGCAAAATCATCCTCTAATCATTACTCCAACTCACTCCTGTGATGTCAATTGAGCACGAAGTAGTTGTGCTCGTTCTGGAAGAGCCTCCTGTTCGCCTTGTCACGCAGCTCATGTGGCACATGTAAGTCCTTTCAGGGTTGTTGAGCAATGGCCAGTAGGTAAGGGAAACAGCGCCGGATAGCCATTGCCATCAACCGAGCACAAATCCAGACTGCGGGGTGCGACTAGTTCCTGACCTGGAGATCGATGCGGTCTGTTGTGTATTGGTGCTGAGCATGAGCTTAGCATATTAACTACACAAACAACAACAAACCATATTAACTAAACTTTGAATAGGATTAAAGTAATGGATTAGGTAGTCAACAGGTTCTAGTACGTAATTGTACAATCTAAAATAATGACTACGGAATTATGTATATAGGTACCTTCCATATAATTAACGAATACCACTCGAGTTGATAAGACAGGACCACTTTAACAGATTAAAAATCTGCAAAACCAGATGTGAGCGAGCGAGGGGCGGCGGCGGCGCACTATGGAAAATATGGGTCGTTTACTGATTAAAAATATATATCTTCTTTATTTTTCAAGATAATGAGTTGAAATTTTTTAGCAACATAGTACATACTATAAATATTTAACTTAGTATAAATTTCATAAGCACTAGGGTTTGCTCCTGATTTTACTTGCGTTTTAATTTGCGACGCTCTCAAAAAGCCGTACCTACGTATTTTGTAATTCCACTTGAAAGCAGTTGTTGTCTCTTCTTAAAACCCTAATAACTAAAAAGGAATACAAACACAATAAAACATACTCTTAAATAAAATAAAGAATATTTATTAAGTACACCTTTTTTTAAATGAAATTATGGTATATTCAAAATCAAAATAACCTTAATTGCCAAATTCAATTATTATACATTATAATTCTTAACATTATAATAATATATAAAAGATAAATCTACGTATAAATATATATATGTATGTCGGAGACGGTTGTCAATTACAATAATTGTGGGTAGTCAACAGAGTTTGGTATGATTTGTTTTTATTATTATTCATTTATGTGATTTTTACTATCAATTATTGTCTAATAAATCGGAATATAATTTATTAAGTACTCTGTGTATGTACTAATTGATTTTGGCAACTTATTTCGATAATTGTAACCAATGGTTTTGTTCAAAACAATTAATGACATGTTACTTTAATTATAAAATGATTTACGTTGTGAATTCACAATTGTTTATTTACGACAATTATTCTTGTATTATTTGATTACTTTATAATGTAAGTCTTATTAGATTTACCACATTTTAGTGTTTTGTGTCAAGTAAACACGTGACGCACTTCCGTGCGTCATCGGACAGAGTTGTCGTAGTGGGATTGCAAAGTGGGGGCATCGTCTTATAAAAGAGCGTGCACTCTGTAGGCGAGGCAGTCGATCTTCGGATGCGAATCTATAAAGAGCCCCTGTTCCCGACAAAACTGTCGGTTTACCTGGTACAGCGCTACTGTATATTCACATAGCTGTATTGGCTTGCTGTGAGCAATACACTTTGTCATTGTCATTGGGTGGCTTGGCCACTATACGAACTATAAGACCTTAAAAGTCTGTTCGATTGTTACTACCTATTCACCTACTTTATCTTGTTACTAATTACCATTTGTATTGTGTTTTACCTTATTTAGTGTTACTAGTACCTACTATAATAAATACCCTGTAATTGTTTATACAGTCTTGTTTATCCCAATAAAATGGGAACTCCAAACCCTGACGAAATACATCTCGGCACTCCTGATCCTACATTTATAATATATAATAATAATAAATATATAAAAGCGAAAAGTCACTCACTCACTCACTCACTCACTCATTCATCACGAAATATCGAAAACCACTTGACGTATGAAGATGAAACTTGGTAGGGAGGTAGTTTATAGTTAGTAGACGTCCGCTAAGAACGGATTTTTGGAAATTCGACCTTTAAGAGGGTGAAAAGGAGGGATTTTGTTTGTATGAAATATCTTATTCCTTAAGTTAATAAACTTGAAACTTGGCACGAATACTTACCTATGTAAATTATAAAGTTTGCCATTTTTATTTTTTCTAAAATACAGGGGGTATTTTAGAAAAAATAAAAATGGCAAACTTTATAATTTAAATTAAAAGAGGATTGGGGGGTGTCAAAGTTTGTATGGAAGAATTTTAACGAGCGGTCTGATTAACTCGAAACTCAGTATTTATAATTAAAACTGAAAATAAATAAAAACGTATATCAGGGTTTTTTGAAAATCTACCCCTAACGGGGTGAAACGGGGTATTTATTTTTACAGTGGAGGATTTTACTGTGTGGCTTAATTAACTTGAAAATTGGTATAAATAATCTATAAGACAAATAATGGAAACTTCACAATAGATTTTTCAAAAACTATTATCATGCTATTTGCTATGGGGTATGAGCAATATAGCATTATGTTTGTATTCTTCTATAGTTTACCGCAAATTGTAAAAAGGCTAGCCAAAAGGTTAGAATATTGCAGACAGTTACGGATTTAACCTTTTAAAAGATTATCATCACGCTATACCTTTATGGAACTAAGCAGTCAATCATAGCATATACAGGGTGGATTTTGAGATGGGTCAATAAGGGCAAACATTGTTATAGCAGAAAAAACAAGAATGTGTTTTAATTTTATTTTAGAAAGTTGCATGTTCTTATAAATAAATTTCAGGATTATTTACAGAACTTGGCACCCATTTAGATCTCAATTCTTTTGTCGGCGAAGTCGACAACCATATTTATTGAACTTGGCTCCCATTTTCACATTTATGTTTTTGATGGGATATCATTACTTTTTGTAAAGAAATTATTATTATTTGTCAATCAAACGTGATCTATAAAATTCTTTTTGCAAATATGCGTAGCAATATTGTGTAAGAATGTAGGTATTTCTTTCGTAACAATAATGACTTGACTTACATTGTTTAATTCGATTAGTGAATAATAAATAATTAGGTATTATGTGTAATAAAAACAATGTTTTTCATTGTTCTAGAGAAATACTGTGAGGGTTAAGAGATATGAGGAAGGTGCTTTTTATCGAGAAGCAGCGACGTCAAATGGTGAATGAATATGAAACAAATGGTTTCATACCAACGAGATATTTTGCTGAATTATTAAAAACACGTCATTATGAACCGTTCGCCGTGCACTCTGAAGGCTTGCATCACTGAAGACCAGCTAGAAAACCGTTTTTGACCTTAAAATATTGACCGTACCAACTTAATAAACAACAGATTCGTTATTGCATGAATTTATGGTAACGAATTTTTTAAGCACGTTTCAATAGGGTGTTTGTCGTATTTCTTGCAGATCTATAGACCGAAATTGTTTAATATTATTTTAGTAATATTATTATTTAAGGATTAAAATTTGAGGTTTAGTTTCAATCTTCTTTTCGTAAAGAAAATGAATACTTAAGCTATAACCTCAATACCAACCAATAGTTACTAAAGCCAAATAAAATTTTAAATAATTAATATGAACAAACTGCCTATACTTAACCTTAAAATCAACAATATTGTCAGTAGATTTTTTATATTTTAAGTAGTCTAATATTCTTATTTATTGCTTAATTACTTCGACCATGATCAAAGCTTTACATTTATGGTGAAAAAAATCCATTTAAAATTTTAAACATTTCAAAATTTAAATATGTCAAAATAATACAAATTGCTTCTAAGTTTCTAGACATCTATTTCACATATTATTCAGGTGAAGTAATGATAAATAATTGTAGCAGTTAACTATACTTAAGTAAAATAAATATAACGAATAAATATTATTTATTTTTATTATTACATATCACGCATTTTTTATTCCAAACCCTTTATTGCAATAACAACATTAATAAATAGGCAGAAATATTTAAAAATATTATTATTGCAAACAAAAATAATAATATTTGCAAAAACAGCGCTGTGATTTACGAGATTAGAACTTTAGCCATCTTGAATCTAAGACCAACGCTTAACGCCTTCTGCTATCTGCACATATAATTTACTTTCGAATTTTAGCAATGCCATACACTGGCCAAGGTCACGCGTATGATGCGTGCTAACAAAAGTGATGGAAATATAAGTGCGGCGCCCGCGAACCGTGACGATACGACAGTGTGTAGTGCAAAACTGCGTTCTCTGTGGTGTGTGTAGGGCACTCACACCACAGACGTCTGACTGTTTACACATATAAATGTACGGACTACATCGCGTGTTCACAGCAATACGACTCTTAGCGTGCTCATGCACTTTTGAGCGCTTACTGTACATCAACTTTTAGCATTCGAATCAAAAATGTATAGTTAGCTGTCAAATTATAAGACGCTGGAGATCAGCGCCATCTGAAGTGAGCAGTTTTTAACACTATTTGAAAATTTTTCGTCATGACTGTCATTTTCATGGTTTTCGGGAGATAGTGCTGATATCGAATTAGATGGACATTCCAGATTTTAAGATGGCGGCTATTCCAAATAATAATAATATTGTAGATCAATTCTCATAGACATCAATTTCATGCCGATTGTAAACTTGATAATCAAAATCCGTAAAAAAACGGACCTCTTAATTTCGTCAAGTTCGTCTGTCCGTGCGTCCGGATGTCATACAGCCATTTTACATGGAGACTTTTTAGTCTCTATCGATGAAAATTTTGAAAAAGGTGTATTTTTTGCACCGTTAAACAATGGTGTAGTGAAATTACGATAAACATAATAGTGGGGGTGGCATTCTCCATACCTACATATAACCGAGAGATGAAAAAAATCTATGCATACAAAGCGTGTATTGTTGGATCTCATAATTAAAATGTTAAAGATTTCTAAGTGACTTTGCTTTTGACGTCAATAGTTTTTGAGATACAGTTTATTTTCGGTTACAACCGCAGAATTATCTTTGATTTTAAATTTTTTTTCGAGAAATACAAACTTGTTTTTGCAGTCGATAAAATTGATACTATGCAATGTTTATGTGTAAATATTCATCCCAATTACGGAACCCTTCACTGTGCGTAGTCCGACATAAACTTGGGCAGTTTTTTTAAATTTCGTTTTGAAACTACCTCAAAAAAAAAAGCAATTTCTGTTACTCGAGTAAGATTATCATATTAAAAACAAATACTACCAAACTCATACAACTAACAAAAAATATAGACGTCATTTAAAAGTGTTTGCGGAATACCTACCTAGTTTATAGAATTAATTTAACATCATTCCCGAACAAAATTTTCTTGCCTACCTAAAAAATGTATACTAGGCATTCTGTAGCAAACTATCAAAAATAAAATCCACAATAAATATATGTCCAATAAATTAAAAATAATTTTGAACAGCGTTCCGAATTTAAATTCAAACAGAAACAATTCGGCGCGAAATTCAATAAATGAGGTAAGTATCTATCCCCGTCCTGTCTGTTGACTCGTTTTATATTGAATGTCCTAAAAACGATTAAAATTACACTCGAAAAGTATAAATAATTATTTTAAACAATGCTTATTGTATTTAATGCTTAAAACAATTTTATTTAAATTTTCAAGTATAGATTTCAGACATTCGACATATACTAATCGAGACAATTAAAATTGAAAAAAAAAAATGTTTGGCATAATCGTTTTCGCACATCGTTACAATAAAAAAATTTAAATTTTCAAGTATAGATTTCAGACATTCGACATATACTAATCGAAACAATTAAAATTGAAAAAAAAAATGTTTGGCATAATCGTTTTCGCACATCGTTACAATAAAAAAAAAAACAATGATCGGCGATTTTTAACACAAATTGAGTAGTAGTAATGAATATTACGTGTTATTGAACGTGTGTTTGTATAAGATCTGGGCATTTTCTAGTTGCTTATAATATTTTTAATCATATTTGTCACATTTTAAATCATATCTACATGTGTATGTGTGATAATTGTGAAAAGTTAAAATGTAAACACGCACGATTGGCGCGAAACTTCGACTTTTGATACTAAAAAACTTCATTACCACTACTTATTTAACTTGAACAATGGATGAATTTGTCAAATAATTAAATGTTGTAATAGTCACTGTCCTTATGGTGGAGTTTGGATGTTCAAAATCCCCAATTTTTATGTTTTTTAGCCTCGACCTCGACTGTCATCAAAATGGCGATTATCGCATTTACAGACTTGAATTTTATAAAGGTAAATTAATAATCTTGCGCGCTAAATATGAAACATTTAATGGCATAAACATTATTTTAGCCAACTCTCTTATTAAAGATGAATAAGTAATCTCATTGGTAGCAGCATTTTCAGTGCTTCTATAGGAAGGTTTACTCTAACAAATAACACAACAATAAATACTAAAAACATTTTATTTCTCATAGAATTTAAAACGGCTTCAGCTTCATTCTCATAACGTAGTCATGGTATGAAAGCAGTGTAGGTACAGTAGGTGGTAGGTGTACGCTTTCCCACTAAACAGTAATAAGCAATGATGATCTCTTAAACGATTTGTCCTATTTTGCTCACTTATCAATAATTATGTACACCAAGTCCTGCTGCTCACACGTCACGATTTGATTCTGGCCCTAACCAGATTATTGTTTTGACCTATTAAGAGTAAATCTCTTAAACTCTAGGGTGGCACTGTTTTTATCATCACTTGCTTGCCTATAAAAATCTCTGGTAGCAGCCTCTCTCAATAAGCATGACAAACTTTATCCAAATGTATGACCTAGAAAGTAAGAAAGTACTTCTTATTGTTGTTTATTTACTTTTGTTTAATAATTATATCACTCATAGTAATTCTGCCATTTTAAAAACACTAACCTGATGACTTCTGTGACTTGCAATTGACATGCCACATGCAAAACATAATATGGTTAGATTTCCATGAGCAAGTAATACTTGGGATATAGTTGTAGGTAATATAATCAATAATGTCAAGTCTTGCAATAACACATGTCATCGTCATACCTGAAAAAGGTAAAAAAAATCAGTGTATTTACTTATGTAATATAATTACATCATACTATAGACATTTACAGCTGACGACGTGCGACGTACCCCTGACTGAACATAGGCCTTCTACTAATAGGCTGCTAAAATCAATGAGGTTATACAATACGCTAAAATAGTGAAAGGTGAACGGGTGTTTATAATAAATATTTAAAGAACTTATTAAACTTACCCAGGGCCATGGAAAGATAAGCAATAGTTCGTCTGTCTTCAATTTAAATTAACAGCATTAAATCGTAACGTAATTTAAGTATAAAGTAAATACGGAAAAATAAATTCAAATCAACGTAAAACAAACAGCCAACAATGCCATTGATCTGACAGATATTTTTTTGACAGTTTGACATTATGCATGGTGTCAATGTTACCAGGTTTAATTATTTTGGTAATCGATTGACGAAATCTATTGGCTGATTAGCAGTGATCGGAGTAGGTAGATTGATTTTACGTAGGTACTCGCACCATGAATAGTCATAGAAATCATAAAATGGATAAGCCTTTTTTCCGGGATTTCATTTTAGTACTTACGGGATTTAATCAAATATTGTTAAAGTAAGGATTTTTAAACTACTACATTAGAAATTTATAGAATGCGATAGATAAACATTTAAAATACATTAAATTATTATATTGTTTATAGTATACCTATCCTTTTCTTGGAGTCCGATCACCTATATACTATTAAAAAGACAGCAAAAGGGTTAAACATTTCTTATTCATACTGATGTATTCTTTATTTTACACATCACAACAATTGAAATTCCTTAAAAAAATCTTAATAATTTCAAAATCCCGGAATCCCGGAGGCATATCCATACTAATATATACGTGCCAGTTCATTGGCCCCAAATCAATCTATCTACTCCGGTCACTGGTGATTTGTTTATAAAATATCATTACTGTCTCGAAACACTTTTTAGTTTTTGAGTATATTCAGACCAGATAATATTTTAGTTATTGTAAAATCATAATTTTACAGTATTTGAGTATAATAAATAGCATTTGAAACATACTCGTGTAGTGGATACTCCACGTACTCCATGTGGGTTAGTATCGATATTTTCAATCGATTACAAATTATTTTATTGGAATAGTCTGTCATCTGGCAACATTCAGGTTAGGATTGAATGGCGGATGTACTTTAAATATCAACACAATAAATATTTATTAGGTTCTCTAATGGTAGCAGAAATAAATTTTGATAAAAAACGAGTTAACTTGAAAAAAATACGACACATTTTTTGATAAATAAGCTTTGACACGGTACCGTACCGTGAGCCTGCTTTCGAGAAATCTCCTTTCAACTTTCTAGATCATCCGGAAGTGGATTAAAGGTTTTTAATAACCCATGATATGTAGTTGATAAAAATGCCGATTTTTAGACGTTAATATCTCAATAACCGTTTGAGCTTTGGAGTTCTAGTTAATCTAAGGGGTTTTAATAAATAAACCAAATTTCATGTGCTAATGTTACATAGATTTTGAGTTATTAAGGGCTCAAAAGTGGCTCCAAATGGTTCGTGTAATATAACACACTGCAGCCGTGTTTTGCCATGAACTTGGCTCGACACGCTCCCGCGTGTCTAGATTCTTGCCGTTTCTAAAGCAGTCACCAAACTTTTTAGCATCAATCATAATTCCTGATGATAAAGTTTGTAGAATTATGTGTAACCTACGTATCAAGACTTCATCAATACCTGTTATTTCTGCAGAACAACTGGCATTACGGAAAAATATTCTCACTGTATCATTAGAGTTGCCACTAACTTGTCTTGGTTTATCAATTATTAAGCCCAGCTCTTCGCGAAACCGTTTTTGGACTAAAACTTTTTTTCATGTTTTAGTCTTTTGTTTTCGTCATTGCTCGCTGACCATTTTTCATATGAAATATTATATGATATACGTAATATCATCTCCATGCAACGAATCCAAGCATGTAATGTAGATAAACCATACTGGAAAGAATTTTCGTTATCTGGTCTGACAGTGACTTTTTCTAAATCATTAATTAACCGGGGAGTAGCACCACATATAGTACAGTACCGACTCACAAAGCAATAGATTGACGCTTCGGTTTGACTTACGACCTTCTTCTATAAGTTGTTACAATACTATAGACACGCACAGTACACACAAACACTTTGTCTGCAACCAATGACTAGTTTGATAATCATTAGTTTTTTGTTTCATTCGTCTTGTTCACTTAAATATTAAAGTTTAGCAGGTAGACCACAGAAAACTAAGTAAATTATTTCGATTTCTGTGGGGTAGACAGCGAGTATTCACTTAATAGAACTTTGTTGGTTCGTAGATAATGTTGGTGACGAGTATTTAGCTATTAGCGGTGTTGTGGTTATTATTTTCAAAATGCAGTCAAAAAATATTGAAGGGAGATAAATATTACTGCGCTGCGTAAACGTGAATGTTATTTATACAAGATATGAAACCGGACTAAGTGTGAGTGTTATCATTTAAATATTTCATATTTTACTAAACATAAATCTTAATTAAAGGTATTGTTGATAGAACAGAGGTATTGTTGAGACAGAAGATGCCTTTAAAGTTTTAAATTCATTATGAGGTTTAATTCGATTAGTGAATGATAAATAATTAGGCATTATGTGTAATAAAAACAATGTTATTCTTTGTTCTAGAGAAATACTGTGAGGGTTAAGAGATATGAGGAAGAGGCTTATTATCGAGGTGCAGCGACGTCAAATGGTGAATGAATATGAAACAAATGGTTTCATACCAACGAGATATTTTGCTGAATTATTAAAAACACGTCATTATGAACCGTTCGCCATGCACTCTGAAGGCTTGCATCACTGAAGACCAGCTAGAAAACCGTTTTTGACATTAAAATATTGATCATACCAACTTAATAAACAACAGATTCGTTATTGCATGAATTTATGGTAACGATTTTTTTAAGCACGTTTCAAAATGGTGTTTGTCGTATTTCTTGCAGATAGACCGAAAATGTTTAATATTATTTTAATATTATTATTATTTTAGGATTAAAATTTGAGGTTTACTTTCAATCTTCTTTTCGTAAAGAAAATGAATACTTAAGCTATAACCTCAATACCAACCAATATTTACTAAAGCCAAATAAAATTTTAAATAATTAATGTAAACGAAACTGCTTATACTTAACCTTAAAATCAAATATTTTGTCAGTAGTTTTTTTTACATTTTAAGTAGTCTAATATTCTTATTTATTGCTTAATTACTTCGACCATGATCAAAGCTTTATATTTATGGTGAAAAAAATCCATTTAAAATTTAAAACATTTCAAAATTTAAATATGTCAAAATAATACAAATTGCTTCTAAGTTTCTAGACATCAATTTCACATCTTATTCAGCTGAAGTAATGATAAATAATTGTAGCAGTTTGTTTACTATACTTAAGTAAAATAAATATAACGAATAAATATTTATTTTATTTTGTTATCACATATCATATCACGCATTTTTTATTCTAAACCCTTTATTGCAATAACAACATTAATAAAAAGGCAGCAATATTTAAAAAATATTATTATTTTAAACAAAAATAATAATATTTGCAAAAACAGCGTTGTGATTTACGAGATTAGAACCTTAGCAATCTTGAATCTAAGACCAACGCTTAACGCCTTCTGCTATCTGCACATATAATATACGTTCGAATTTAAGCAATGCCATACACTGGTCAAGGTCACGCGTATAATGCGTGTCTAATAAATATTTTTCCAGACAATAGCGCCACTTGCATCATCCACTAACCATATAGGAACAAAAGAAGTGTAGCGGTTACACCGCCACATACAAACTACGCATCATAGACATGACGTCACACAAATCCTACATCGCGCAATTAAAGTTTACCGAGTAATCGACATGGATTCAAGATTTCAACTTCAAACCGTTGGGCAGTTGCCCGCCAGACACAACACCCGTCTGGTTGGAGGATCCTCCCTTTTCTATGGTGGATGCGTGAACTTTACACCCTGTTCCTCATACCACTAAATTGGTGACCCCGAGTATGAACGTCAACGCAGCCTTCGTGCAATTACTTCGGCGTGACGTCATCGTCATCATCACTCCCGCAAGCTTTCGTGAGGCGACTCACACAGCTAGCCGGCATCCACGGCTTCAACGGGTATCCTGACCACCAGCCTGCAGCGAACGCGCTTTCCGGATCAATCACCCTTAGCCTCATCATCTCGACTCACTGGGAAATCAACGCAATCAGCCTCATCACCCCGACTCACTGGGGAATCAACGTAATCACCTCAATCACCCCGACTCACTAGGGAATCACCGCAGTCAACTCAATCACCCCGACTCACTGGGGAATCACCACAATCACCACAGACAGTTCCGACTCACCACATACAGTTCCGACTCACCGCGAACTATGTGGCACCCGGTTCCGACTCACTGGAACTACAGCTGGCACTGTGAAGCATCGCAAGATTCAGCCCACTATCGACCTCCGGTCTCCGGAGGGGAGTGATGTAGCGGTTACACCGCCACATACAAACTACGGATCATAAACATGACGTCACACAAATCCTGCATCGCGCAATTAGAGTTTAACGAGCAATCAACATGGATACAAGATTTCAACTTCAAACTGTTGGGCAGTTGCCCGCCAGACACAACACCCGTCTGGTCGGAAGATCCTCCCTTTTCTATGGTGGATGAGTGAACTTTACACCCTGTTCCTCATACCACTAAAGAAGTAATTAACAGATCGGCATCTGAAACGAGTTCAGATTCCTCTGGAAGAATTTGTTTATACTTACTTTGACCAGATGAGCCATCACATCCCCACTTGCTAGATAAAATTAGGCTTTTTAATCCAGTAACATTGACAGTATAAATCAATAAAATTCTAGCTGCTGTATGATCACCGCTGCACTGGAGGATATCTTCAAGGTTCTGGATTGGAAAGGGCTAGGCATCAACATCAATGGCGAGTACATCACTAACCTTCGGTTTGCCGACGACATAGTTATCATGGCTGAGACCATGGAGGACCTCAGTACAATGCTCGATGACCTCAGTAGAGCCTCCGAAAGAGTGGGTCTTAAAATGAACATGGACAAGACAAAGGTTATGTCAAATGCCCATATGACACCCACTCTCATGAAGATCGGAGACGCTACGTTCGAAGTTGTGGGCGAGTATGTTTACCTAGGACAAACTGTCCAGCTAGGTAGGTCCAACTTCGAGAAAGAGATCAATCGTCGAATCCGACTCGGCTGGGCAGCGTTCGGGAAGCTACGCAATATCTTTTCGTCCCACATACCACTGTGTCTCAAGACGAAAGTCTTTGACCAGTGCGTGTTGCCAGTGATGACCTATGGTACTGAAACGTGGTCGCTCACAATGGGCCTTATCAGAAGGCTAAAAGTCACCCAAAGGGCAATGGAGAGGGCTATACTTGGAGTTTCCCTACATGATCGAATCACAATGGGCCTTATCAGAAGGCTAAAAGTCACCCAAAGGGCAATGGAGAGGGCTATGCTTGGAGTTTCCCTACATGATCGAATCAGAAATGAAGAGATCCGCAGGAGAACTAAGGTAACCGACATAGCCCGAAGAATTGCCAAACTTAAGTGGCAATGGGCAGGGCACATTGCTCGCAGAACGGATGACCGATGGGATCGAAAGATTCTAGAGTGACGACCACGTATCGGAAGACGTAGCAGCGTACGTCCAGCAGTGGACGTCATTCGGCTGAAATGATGTATGATCCAACAAGTCTTGTAAAGAAATAATTTTTGCATATGTATTGGTAATTTCCATCGATGTAATAGGTGGATAGCAACTTTCTTTACAGTTCTGTATTTTGTAATATGGTGGCAGAAAAAAACTGTTCCTTTCATTTGTTAGATTTCTCAAGTACAAATACTGTGCTTTCGTAAGATCCAAGTCAATGTAGACACTTAAAGCTTCGTCGTCAGTTAACACTCTAATGTTTTCCGAAACTATCGAGTCCAAAATTATTTTCTTATGTTGTTTGTCTGCAGATCTAATAACTTCAATAAGGTTTGCCTCAATTCCTTCGCTCATTGATCGTAATCCTTGCAAATATGCGTCATAAATGTATTGGAATCCATATTCGTTGAGTAATGTAGTTTTTTTACGCCTCTTACTTGATTCAGAAGAGTCTTCATAAGGAATACAAGGTCTACCTCGCTTCGCGTTAGAAGTTTGAGACGTGCAGAGAAACGATCCATAATCTGTAACAGTTACAGAATATTCTGTATTAAGCCAACTGTTATTGGTTTCAAGAAATTGGTCCGTCTTGCGTGAAGCTTGAGCCCACCGATTATTGAATTGTGGTAATAATGTCTTTTGAAAATCACTTATTACTACTTGTATGTTATCTTCTGACATTTGATAATTTTCACGTAAAAATGTTAATAGGGCCGACACATTTTTACCGTTTTCAATATAAAAAATATCAATTCACGTCTAGAGTAATTAAAAGAATTCATTATGGAAGTTATAAGTATTTTATATTGTGATTTAATAACAATTGTGGTAAAATGTGTTCTATGGCCAAGCTTTTTATAGGAAAATCTAATAAGGGTGGTGTGCATTATAAACCATTCTTATCTTAGGTGACCTTATTCTCACATAACACGTGTGCAAAACTATATCAACACCTAGAATATATGCCAAACCACAAAATTTTACCACAAAAACCTTTTACAATAGTTATCTATTCAGCTCTCATGATAAAGCATTTGGGACGTTTTATCACATGATGCTTCATAACTCCAAAAACCGCAAAAATCCGCAGGTTTTTTAATGGATATGTTACGTGCACCAAATAAAATTAAATTTAGAACTTCGGCAGGCTTCGATAACTAATAGAACTCTCGTTGAAGATGAAACAACCATGTTTTGTTCATCTTTTACGTAAAAAAATATGACAGTTTTATTTTAACCCATATTATAATTAAAATAACTTCTTCTTATTCTACATAAAATATTCTTTCTAAATACTCGTATATACCACACTATATGCTTCTTTTTTAACCAGTGTTCAAAATCTAACTCTGAAAATATGTAATTTTCGGAATACAATTCGTTGAATTTCCATACTGCCGAGTTCTAATGCGATTTTGTCACTGTTTTGTGTACTAAATTAATAAAAAACGAATTGCATATAATAGTACGACTCCTTAAGAAAAAAATAAAACCAAAAAGTAAACAATTTGCAACATTTCAATAAAGTATTTATGATCAGCACTTGTTCTACGATAATCCATAGAGCGGCGGGCGGCGCCTGCGCGGTGCCCTCTGCTGCACTCACTTGTCCTTCACTCTCTCGAGCGAAATGGCAAACACTGTGTAACTAAGTTCCGAGAGGCAGTGACGTCATCTAATTTGGCCAAAAATTGTCTAAAACTTCGTTTTTTCAAACTAATGGTCGCTTTTGGGCAAAAAGAATGTGAAATGTATGTTTCAAACAGCGTGTTTAAGAAATAGTGGCTCAAGTAAAAGCCACACGGGTCGAGTGAACAAGGTCAAGTAGAGCTGTCCGAGGTCGGTCCGACCCCAACATAGTTGGGAAAAACTAGGCAGCCGATGACAGGGAAATTAATAAATAATCCTTTCACAAAATAATAGTTCACCCTCAGGTCTGTTAATGACTGTTTCAAATCTTGGCACATTACTCAATCATAACTGTACGAAAGTATCAAAATATGGCTACTCCGCCGAATCTTGCCTCCTCCACATTACAAATAATATTTGGTCTAATTATTCAGGCAGTAGATCAGATACTTTCAAATACATTGACCGTGACATTTATTTGATTTTAGACAGTCAGTTTTGTCGTACTCTCCTTTCGGTACCAAACACGAATCGCCCAGACTACAGGATCATCCACCGAAAATGTGGATTCATACTATCGTATGCCTAACTGCTATGAACTAACAGTCGCACATCCTGCGCGAAACCAAAATAAAAAAACAGTCGAGAGGTGTCTTGGGACCCGGTTGGAACGAAGTTCCTTTTGCTTTTGCAAAGTGTAACATTTAACTATAAAATGTTACACTTTTTTCGGCGTAGCTCTCATTCACCAAGTGAGCAGAGCGTGCGATAAGGAACTAAACACTCTCACTTTTGGGAAGCATTTGGAGTGTTGGACCCAAATTCACACAAACCCTGCCAATGTAAAATTTGTATTGAACAGCATACACGTCAGTGGAATAGTAACAAACTTGCAATCGACTGTCTCGTGTGTGACGAACTGGGGAATTAGAACTTGTAACTCATTACTCAGGGAATTCATACATTCTGGACTTGTCAATAGAACTTTGAAAAACTTTTTGCAAAAAAAAAAACAACCGATTTCCAAAAAAAAAAACAATACAAAGTGAAAAATAACTTTAATTTCGGAAGTCGGTGTCTTGGGTTTTGTGTTTTCGTTTTTTGCCACCGACTTCCGAAATTAAAGTTATTTTTCACTTTGTAGTGTTTTTTTTGGAAGTAAGTTTTTTTGTTTTTTGTAAAAAGTTTTTATTTTTCACTTTTTAGTTGTGGTACCTACCCCACACACGTTCGAATACCACTACCTGCTACCAGTGACCGGAACTTATCATATCATCTACATACTAAGTGGGAAAAAAATACGTATTTTGTAGCTGACTCAAAAACTACCCAAGCAAAGTTAATAAGATTTATATGGGACCAATTTGGGAGCATACCCTTTCAAACGAAAAAAGAATTTTCAAAATCGGTCCACAAATGACGGAGAAATCGGTGGAAATACATAAAAAAAAAAAAAAAACAAACATTCGCGACGAACATATAACCTCCTCCTTTTTGGAAGTCGGTTAAAAATCAATTTTCATCTTGAAAACGGTAATAAGTTACAGTTACCTACTTATTTTGAAACTAATATTTGGACCAAATGTATAAGCTTCCTTCTGGAAACTGTTAGTAATGTATCTAGTGTTCGAAGTACCCTGGACTGTCAATAATGCTCGTGCACCTACTGCCACCTACCTACCCTACCCTTATTCCATCCGCATTGTGAAGAGGGCTTGTCATATTTTCGTCATTAGTATCGCTAATTAATTCATGTTCGCATTCTTCAGCAACACAATCTGATGCTCAATTATTTTAGTTTGTAATTAGTAAACTCGAAGAGGCTCCGTCACCCCGACAGAAGCTACATCAACATTTTGAAAAACTCTCAGCGCGTGTCTGTTGGCAAGCTCGGGCCAACATTACCGCTATATGATAGCAACAAAAACAAATTGCAACCATGATCTAACGGTAATGGCTTTCGCTTGAGTGTCGGTAGCTTGCGGACACCATCACCCGCACCCGCCAAGGAGCAATGGTGCGGATGCGCCGGCGCAGGCAGGAGGGCGCGGGGGGCGCGGCGCGCAGGGGGCGGTCAAGGCCGCCGGCGCACGCGGCTCCCAGGCCCCAGCGCCGGTTCAGTTTGCCCCGCGGTCCGCCAGCTAACAGTCGCGACTCGCGCGCAGTCACTATTCGCGGAGTGAAGTGTGTGTGTTGTACAGTTACGTGCCGTGGCGCATCAGCAGGTCGTCGACCGCGCGAGTATGAGCTCGCGCCCGCTTCGGCCGCCGCTCCGCTTCTCCTCTGATCAGTGATCGGGATCCGCACAACTCACTACCACAAGGTGAGCTTCTGCTGCGCTTCCTACCCCCGACTGACGATACCGACGGCCGAGCCGAGTGATGGTAACCGGTTGTGCGCTCTCCGCATCCGACAGACAGAACAAACGAACGTGAACAAAACACTCCGCTGTATCGTTATCTATATATGTATATAAAATTCTCGTATCACAATGTTAGTTGCCATACTCTTCCGAAACGGCTTGATCGATTTTTATGAAATTTTATATGTATATTTAGTAGGTCTGAGAATCGGTCGTAATCTATTTTTCATACCCCTAAGTGATAAGGGTGGTCCACCCCAAACATTTATATGGCAATACAACGTTTCCTCGGTCAGCTAGTTATGTATAAAAAAAATTGTCCTAATTTGTGTCTGGGCGAGCTACTGAAGGCTCCGACTCGATCGACTGTGAAGCTGATTGAATCGAACAAGCTCTGATGGTATTGATAAAACATTGTAATTAACCTCGCTTGGAGATGCAAGTTTAGACGAGGCGCGACGCTGTCAATTCATTTAGCTAATTGTGATGTGCTCATTTGGGTAACGGTTGTACATACGAGTATACATATATTGTCAACTTCACAGTATCAGTCCAAAAACTTGAAGTTTTGGTCAATAGTGGGATCATTAGAGTAGTTACTTGTAAGTGGTGCTCCATTGTATCCGCAAGACGTTTAGAAACTGTGCGCCTGGTTTAAAACCAGTTGCGGTAATGGTGTCAAGGTACGGTCTTTCAAACAAAACCGACATATTTTTCACACTTATTAACATTATAAATTTATAACAAACACTGTACGCTGTTACAATCTACATTTCTGCATCCATTTGCTGAAACGATCAGGAATGAGCCTGTTCATTGTGCAGTTGTGCACACAATGGGTGCAACGTCCCGATCCCGACTCCCGAGTCCTTCTATAATTATGACCAAGTTAACAGGAGGGGCGACTACCTGCATGCTTAGTATGACAGAATAGACAAAATGACAGATAAACGATCACAATCTGTCATTTTGTCTATTTTTCCGTCGACAAAACCCGTTTGTATTGTGGTCATGCTTTAAGCGTGCTGGGACAAGAGTGCATTATCACAACTATACTCGTTATAGAATTGTGCAGCGGGCTGTTTTGGGAAAGCGGCCATAAGTATTTTGTCCGCCAGATTATCCACATTGATTCAAAATTTAAGCTCAAAGCTACAAAAGTTTTAATGATTTTACTATTTATTTATCTAAACTAATATTATAAAAAGAAAAGATTAGATTTTTGTATGTTTCTATATTTGTGTATATGTTTGTTTGTAATGGTTAACCTAAAAAATACTCAACCAATATTAAAAAAATATTTCACCCATAAAAGCTACATTATCAGCTAGTAACATGGACGTGTTTTATTTTTCACAAAAAGTTAGAGATCCCGTAAAAATTGCATTTTTTAAAATTGCTAACTAACTTTACACAAGGTATCAAAAATCTAAATCTAAACTAATATTTTATTAAACATGTTTCTTGTATGGGGACCCTTTTAATTTGTAATATTTTTTATTATTTGTTGTTATAGCGGCAATAGAAATACACAATCTGTGAAAATTTCAACTGGGTAACTATTAGGCTGGGAATACACGGCCGATTGTTTCATCAGATAGTCTGATCCGGCTATCAGAGCAATCCAACTATAGGATCGGACGTGTGTTGAATGTTCAAACAAAATAATGGCTCCAACGTCTTCCGATAAGATTAAGATTTTTTCATCAGATAGGTCTGGTCCGGCCACTAGACCTATCTGATGAAAAAATCTGACGTGTATTCCCAGCCTTCATGAGATACAGCCCGCTGACCGACAGACGGACGGGTGGACAGCGGGGGCTTAGTAATAGGGTTTCGTTTGGCACCCTTCGGGTACGAAATTAACCCTAAAAACTAACATCGCTTTGCCTTGTTTCGCAGTCTTGAGTGCTCTAGTTTCTTTCGAATTGAAATTGAGATAGTGTTTATCAGTACTTGAGTAGGTCACACAGCTTTACTAAGCACTAACAACCTTGTTTACGAGCGCAACTTCAGGGCACGATGACATTATTGATGTTGGCGACATCATGAACATTTGCAATTCTAATATTCTCATAACGCACACATTACATTCTAACTGATTTAAGGCTGGAAAATCCTGTGCTGACGCAATTCATGAGCTGTCAGATCATCTTGTTCACGGTCTTGATAGTAAAAAGAAGGTACTTGTCATATTCCTTGACCTGGCCAAAGCGTTTGACACAGTCTCTGTACCCAACCTACTAAACAAGCTGGAAAACATGGGAATCAGGAGTCTACCATTAAAATTCTTCCGGGATTACTTATCTGATCGGTTCCAGAGGGTTAAAATAGGAAACTATGTTAGTGAAGATCTACCTGTCACTTTCGGTGTACCTCAGGGAAGTGTGATCGGGCCCTCCCTCTTTTGATCTCTGTAAGCTACAACTATCCCATGGTAAAATCATATCTTTTGCCGATGATACGGCACTACTTTTCACAGCAGACTCATGGGGTGATGTCTACCATTACGCACACAAAGGTTTTGATACGGTTCTAGCCTGGTTAAAAAATAATGTCCTTACCCTTAACATCGACAAGACCAAGTATATAGCTTTCTCTCTCACTAACAAAGGCAATGAATTGTTATCTCATTTCCACATTAAAGCGCACTCTTGCATTGACCTTAATTCTGACGCCTGCTTTTGTCCCGTTCTCCAAAAGACTACTTCGATTAAGTACCTTGGAATTATAATTGATAACAATTTAAGCTTCCAACCACATTTAGACAGCCTCACGTCAAGAATTCGCAAATTAATCTTTCTTTTAAAAAATCTTCGCTACGTAGCTGACGTAGAGGTTATTAGTTGGGTATATTAGGCAATGTGTTAGTCTCTTCTGACATACTGCATAACATCATGGGGTGGTGCTCACAAATCAAACATTTTAACATTAGAAAGAGCCCAACGGTTGGTACTAAAGGTGGCCTGTTTTCTACCATACTTTTATCCTACAGTAGATCTATACAAACACTTTAAAGTCTTGTCAGTGAGGCAACTTTTGGTTATGTACACTGTTCTAAAGAACCACTCCTCCATAATATTTGATCCCCTTTCTATCTCAGAAAAACGCAGAAAATACTCAATCTGCAAAACTGGTAAAGGCCTAAGAACGAACTTCTCTCAAAGATTTTATACTTTCTTAGGTTCCCATTTATATAATAAAATAAATCGTATTACCACGATCTATCACCTAACAACAAAGGCTTGTAAGAGTGCTCTGGTTGAATGGCTCCTTAGTTTGGATTACAATGCAACTGAGGAATTACTAACTCATCCAAAATAGTCCATCCCTCTAACTTCCCGACACATAATAGTTCAAGCATTTTATTTATTTTTTGCATTTAATTGTTTTTTTTTTTGTTTAAATCTCTGAGTCTATATGTTGTGTTATGCCCTATCTCTTCACATTTACTAACTAATTGATTGTTTTGTAACTGGCGAAATGTGGGTGTATCTACTACAGGTACACCTCTGCCCAACCCTTCCAAACAAGGCGTGATGTTATGTTGTTTGATTATGTTTACAGTAGGTACGAAATGCATTTGAAGTTGACATTGGTGCCGATTCATTGGTGTTTACGAAATATTTTTGTTATATCTCTTTAGGTTCTGGTAGTCCTTTCTCAACTCTTGGGAACAACACCAGAATCACCGTTCTGGCTGAATACGTTTTTGTACTATACCAAATGGAATTTCGACATAATAGTGAAAAATTGAGAGTCGCGCGCATGCTCCTGTCCACGCGATGTGACGTCATAGGTATATTATATCCTGCCCCAAAATTGTTATAAATATGACCTATCTTTTGCGTGTTCAATCATTACTCTAACATTAAAAGTCTTGTATTTAGTTGTTAGCGATTGAAATCTGACGTTTTTGACGGTCAGAAATATTGAACTTACTACCAGTGTTCTGAGCGAAAAGACGTGTCAAAATGAATGTGATAAAATTTATGAAAATAGTTGTGGTAAATAATATCAAAATGGCACGTCCGGGATGCGGTGATACGTTGTATCGGAGTGTGGAGTGTGCATCATCTATTCCAAGAGATAGCCGTTCTTTGGGTAACTATCGCTAGGAGTAGGAAGGCTGATTCAGTATTTGGTGGATGTAAGGCCCTCCTCTGATGAGAATGGTGACAGTCTGCCCTCATGCGGCTGGCCAAGTGACTATCTATCGCCGCTCAAAGACGAGTTATTGTCACAAAAATGAACAGTAACTCGGAAGGCTGATACTAGTACGGCATTATTATATGAGCAGTGCCTGTGTGCACAGTATAAAACTGACGATATTCATCGGCCGGTTCACAAGATATGGCCGCTCAAAGACGTGTTATGGTTACAAAAAATTTACGACTACTAGGAAGGCTGATACTTGTATAGTATTAAAGTATGCACAATACCTATGTGAACAGTATAAAAACTGATGATATTCGTCGGCAGGAGCCAATTTAACATGTAAAAATGTTAAGTACTAAATGATATATTTTGTGATTTATTTACGTCTTAATTCTTTTCCATCATTCCTATCATGTCTAGCATCGACATTAGGTACCTATATATTATGGAAACATTAAAACTGAGATATACATACCTACTCTGTTGGCTTTTAATGGACATATAAGCAAACACCACTAGTTTTATTTGATTTATTTTAATACTTGCGTGGCACAATGCGACATAGATAAATTAAAGTAAATACTAATACAATAAGTAAATACTATACAAGTATCAGCCTTCCTAGTGGTCGTTCATTTTTTATAACCATAACACGTCTTTGAGCGGCGATAGTCACTTGTCCAGCCGCATGCGGGCAGACCGTCACCATTCTCTCCAGAGGAGGGCCCTACACCCACCAAATACTGAATTAGCCTTTCTAGCGATAGTTACCAAAAGTACGGCTATCTCTTATACAAATCGTGCGGTCACCTGCTCAAGTTGCACAGTTACTAGATACGTGTAGAAAATCTACTCTTTAAACCATCGCAGAGCTACTAATTCACAGATTTATAATGTAAGGCACTTCGCCAAACCAACCTGTCCTATTGTTTGCAGTAGATTCTGCCGTGGTAAGAGGTTGTTTGGAGCAGGCCTTCTGCACCTCGTCGTCGTGTTGTAGCTGCACTGTGCAGTGCGTAGTGATGCAACAGTGTCGCGAGCGTTTGCCACAACATATTCCGTAAATCTTCCTCCGTTGAGGCGGACATATAATATGTTTGCATTTTGTATTTTCGTCGACCTCGTTTTGTACGTCTCCGGAATCTTATTTTTAATATTATACAAGCTTGATCAATAAACAAGGATTTAATTGTTTAATATCAAGAGGACCTTTAGCATTTTGCTACGTGGTACATTGCTTCAATCTTGCCTTACCTACCTTATGGTATTGATGCGCCATCTTTAGTATTGGCACAGCGAGTAGATTCATGCAACTAAATACCTCTCGCTTAGTTACTGTATCATCATTGTAAGATGAGCTTCATTACACTATAGAGGGTAGAACGCGAGCTATTGTTGTTACACTGATGACCTCATCAACTCATGTACTAGCTATATGCGCTGTGGCTTCGTGGTGATTGGTCGAGAAGCACTTGGCACTCAGCAGTGCTGACTGCAAGCGATTTAATATCGGTACTCTGTTCGAGTGCGCACTTGAAGCCTCGAGTGTGTACTAGTTCATGTACAGCCTACAGGTAGATAATGAGTAACGTGCGGCTTTGGATTGAAGCGAGATGTTTATAGATGTATACTTTTGAGTATAATACCCTACAAATTACACTAGCAAACAACGCAATGTTTTCCATGTTTCGTTTTGTTATTTTTCCCAGAGTGCCAACGGAACCCTGTTTATCTGTCTGTATCTTTTAACCGCAGGCAGCTAGTTGCTCTCTAACTCAACTCAGTAACTGGACTCATAAACGCGCTGACAACACACGGCAACACTAAAATTTTTAATGATTCAGGAATCCTTCCCACTCTCCAAGTTTCTCATCTACCTGCGTTGTGTCTGTGTACTGTGTGGTTCATTTGACATACTCACGAGCATCCATACACATGACACATATTTATTTATGTAAACGGACACGAGTGCTGTGGTGTCCAGAATGGTCAGCTCAGTCCAACTGACCCTGCGTGTCGAGGTATCGTGCGGCGAGTCAGCGACATCAGGAACAGGCAGTGTCACACAGTGAAATGCGCCAGTTTCTCCACGCGGTGAAACTTGCGCCTGCACACCGCCACCGCCGCCACCGCGGCCGCAACGCGTCGCCACAATAACCGCGCTGGGAGCGTTCGCACGCTGATCATAACATGACGATTAAATAATCAACACCACGATGCTGTTATGTGCTGCTGTTCAACACTGCATATAAACACATTGGCAAGATACGAGTGGGGCGCACGGGGCAGGGAGGGGGAGGCTGACACCATTGTCTGTATTATCTGGCATCAGCTGAGCGACACCGCGGGGCGCAGGCGGACACTCTCAGGGCTCCACACTCTTATCAAAGCAACGCAAAGCGACGCAAGCACGAGACTAGTTCGACGCCAGTCAAGCGTAGTCTATGCTTGGACATGGATCGTGGTCGTTCAATGCGAGGTGTCTCAGTCCCGGTAGCGCGCTAGATAGGCTCCGGAGTTCAGTTTAGTTGGCACAGAGTGGCTCCCCCGCCCCTGGCGCGTTGCCCCACACCGGCCGCCGCTGCACACGCTCTGTTCAACACTGAAGCAAATGGCGCAACATGTGCACTAAGTCATGACCTAACAATCACTAGTGCGAGGTCTAACTGTACCCGAACCAAAGCTGCGTGAGATCAACTGCGATATTATCTACGGACAGGCCTCGTAAGGGATATAGCGCTAGACGCCCACTCAGGGACGGCTGAGCACTGTGATCTGTGATCACGATCAGACACAAGGCACGCCGTCTATATTCACGCGGACGAGACATCAGCCTGTGACACACTGATAGACAGCCGGATCGAACCAGCACTTGTGTCGAAGTTGCCATTTGACTGAATTAATGTCAGAAAGTCCGTGCTGTTAGAAAGTAAAAATTACAGTAATTTACTGCTATTACGCCTCTCAGTTATATCGTTATGTTCGTTGATAAGTATTAATGAAGGTTATCTGCCAGTGACGTCAAAGTCACGCCGTGCTGCACGCCTGAAGAGATGTGTACATATACTACTGCTTCAACTTTACGAGAATCTTCCAGTAACATTATCATACTACATTAGTGTTACCTTCGTGTCATCACTTCTATTTGGTGTGTACATTTTTAGAGAAACCACAATGAACCAGGTTTTTATAAACTGTGAGGTTCATCAACATCAGCTGCCTTGTTTCAACCATTGCCGAGTGTACACCTCCACCCTTCTGTGGCATGCTTCCTAGTTTGTCCTCAACTACTTAATTATGTTGCAGTTATTCAATTTATTGGTAGAAACCTCAAGAACAGAGAATCGTTTGATGTCGTTTAATGTTAATAAAATTGTTCCCGTGACGCACATTGTGTGCAGTAGTGCGTCAAGCTGTAACACTCACTAGAATGCGACTGTTTGTGCATCTACTTGTTACGTAAATGGTACTATAACTAGTGTGCGAGTACTAGGGCGAGTTCGGTAGCGTTGGTTCTAGTGAGTGTCATGACGTCAAAGCAGCTCTCAAGGTCCCTGAGTCACAAATTAATTTAGTTGTGCCTTTCAGATTGGAGATCGGATCCCGATTGATTTACTTGTACATTTACAGCATAGTGAGCGATATCTGAGAGGCTGTGCGAGCGTTATCTCCGCGGTCATCTCCGCGCGGCTTGCGACACACTTTCTAACGAGCATCTATTCCGTGTCCTCTCTACGGCACTACTAACAGCACACTCACTGAAGTACAGGCAACTAACTATAGCGGAAGTGACACGTTGCAACGTAATTATGCATAACGAATGTCTTATGTAAGTGTTCATAAAACTTTTGGAATAGTGTTAGGAGCTCGGTATGCGAATTGTACGAGCAGTCGAGCACTGTTGCGACACCGCGAGCGGCCGCAGCAACCGCGGAGACTAGCGCCACAGCAAGAGGATGACAGACTCATCCGAATAAGGCACTCCAGTCACCATTGATCTTTGGCCGTCCGTCTGCCTTCGGCGTATGACGCGGTGAGTCGAGTTTGCTTGTCCGATTTATGTCACTGAGCTTGAGCATTTCGTTATTAATTCAGATTATTTGCCTGGACTCCAGGTGGACTGGACACTCAGATAGTATTCGACGCTCACGTTTACCGGTCGGTGTCGCAAGCTCGAGTGAGCTATTAGTGCGTCACTCACTGGCTACTATCCTACGCTATTGTAATAAGTCAACTGCTGCTTGCTGTGGCGCACCATTCGAGTCGTTACTACTTATTAGGCAAATAAATCAGTAAAATCTAGATAGTTTAGAAACCGCGTGCGAGATACCGCGCATTAGAATATTCATCAGTAGGTATGCGCGCGCAGCGGCTCGGCCGGGCGGCCGGGCGGCGCATCTCCGCACTTTCTCTCCGCGTGCAGCGCCCACTGCCGCCATCCTCACGAGTGACGTACCCTTTGACATTATCATGTGACGTCACGACGGTGGTCTTATTATCTTCGACATATCGCTCAACGTATAATGTAATGGTCCACCACACACAGTGAACCCTACTATACTTACTATAATATTATAAATGTGAAAGTGAGTTTGTTTGTTTTTTAGAATAGAATAAGTAATATTTATTTGCTTAAAAACATGGTATAAAAAGATGTGTGTGATGTTTATTTAAGAAAATATAATTCATTTCTCAGTAAGTAGGTACATGGCACATTAAGATTATAATATTAATAAAAAGCTTCACATATAAGTACTTTTATACCTTTGCCGGTGTAGAAATATTAAAATTAAAGTATGTACAATTAATTTTAAACAATACCAAAGAAGTTTAAAGTAGAAACAGATGGTACAAAAATGAAGAGAAGAAACAGAATTACCAGCATCTTTTTATTGGTCTGAGCATCTACATAGAAAGATAACATTTCAGAGACACTGTAATTAATTACATACGCCAGTAATTTTTGTACAGTTTGTCGTTCTATTACGATCAAAACCCATTGAGCTGCAGTGCTTGTTCAAAAATATTTCATATGCGTTATGTTCGAATAGGACAAGGTACACACTCTGACATTAATTTATTTTAAGCCATAAAGGCTCTTACAAACAGGCGCGACACGCGACGCGATACAAAGGCCCCGCCTGTCGCGCGACGTGCGATGTCTTTGTGTCGCGTCGCGTGTCTCGCCTGTTTGTAAGAGCCTTTACTGTTTAAATTTAGAAGAAGAAGAAGACAGTCTGAACTCTGAGATTCTGACTCGTCATCGGAACAATTACTTATTTGATGCAATTACTGGGCAATAGATGTAAGTTTACTCTATAATTTATTGAAATATACAGTAGATAGTTGACGAAATTGATATTAAAAGATAAACAATAGGATGTTCTAATATTCGCGTAAAAAATAAGCAAAAAACTAAAATTATTGAGTAAACTTTTTGTAAAGCGTTAGACATTTTATTAGCATACTTTTTTGTAATCCTGTCATAATCAACTCTTATAACAAAACTAAAAATATAATATCCTAACCTAACTAAAACTATTAGCCAACTAAAATATCGCGTCGAAAAATTCCTCCGCACTGTCGACTGGTAATGTATCCAAGAGACTGGCGGCATTACCATGTTGTATGGCAATGCTTAGCCTCTGGCCAAGGTAAAAGCCAGCCCTTGGGTCACGGGAAGTGTCAACCAGTCGTTTGGAGATTTCATTGAACAGACCGTGAGCACTTGGACCCCACGGCCCCTATATAGGGTTTCAACCTCAAACGGCTCGAAAATATAGTGACCTATAAGGTTATTATGCTTTCGCCGCTTGAGGTTTTCCGCAGCCGCAGCGGCAGCGCCAGCGCAGCACGCTGAGCCAGGAAGATGGGATGGCGCTAGCTAAGGTATCGACACACGTCGCGTCCTACACTAAAGGCCTACCCACTTTCCATGGAAATAAAGACATGCCGCCCGGTTTCTTGCCATCGTCGCGTGCCAAGCCATTGGGTTCTAATACAGCTGGAACGCCGACGGTGACAAGAGCTCGCCGGATGATGTTATTAATGTTCGCGTGCCGCGCTAAACGACCCGCACTTCGGCTGCAAGACTGGCCGTGGTGTCCGAGGCTGTTGACATCTTTGCCACAGTGACAGCGATGAGGAGAACAACAAGGAGCTCCTAGTCGCAGGGAAGCAGCGATGCGGAAGGTAGTGTCGTCGAACAAAGTGCCTAAGTTCGATGACGGTAGTGCATGAAGCCACAGGCCCGACTCCCACTTGCCCACAGCCAGCAGGCGCGCACGCTCGGCAGTAATAGCAGACGTGTCAAGTAAATTGTTCTACTCTGCAGAGCGGCTCATCCCACCGTCTCTGGGAAAATGGATTGTCGGGTGGATCTGAATTCGGGCAAGCGAGTCTCCAAGCATCCATAGCCTCGGTGAGGCATGGCACATCAAAATTAATCAGTGTGGAGGCTAGGATTTTCCTGATTAATTTCTCAGTACCGTGGACCGAGGATATACATACATAAACTCATGCCTTCTTCCCATGGGGGTAGGCAGAAACTACAGAACGCCACCTGCTACGATCCTTACATACTCCTTTTGCCTCGCTTACGTTCATACATCTGGTCATACACGCACGTCGGTTGCGAGTACTACGCACCTGGCCTTTCTGAAGAACATCACGAATAAGGTCAGTATATTATGTCCTCCTAGGGCGTCCCCGATCGGCCTTTCCCTTTACATCAGCCTTGTAAATACATTTTGTTAGTCGCCTTTCATTCATCCTCTCAACATGCCCAAACCATCTCAGCACACCCTTTTCAATTTTTGTCACTACATCTTCTTTTAAATCACACCGCTGTCTTATCATATCATTCCTCAGCCTATCATTCATAGTCAGACCACACATGCTTCGCAAGGTACACCGAGGATATGAAAGCCGGTAAACTAATACTTGAAATTTTGCGGACGCCGAGGCCTCCCATACGTATAGGAAGAGTAGCTTGTGCCCAAACTTGGTCGTCCATGGCCACATTTAACATAGAGGTTAATGTAAGCCGGATAATTTGGTCCATTTTGTCTAAAAGATGAGTGTGTTTCCTTAAATGGGAAGCGCGGAGGAAACATGTCAATTTAGGGCTGAAACAGCAGTAATTTAGTATCTTTTTTTAAATAATAAGGAATAGTGCCAGGTTTCCATTGACTGATTTTATTGCTATTTTCTATATGTGTAGTATCTTCAGTCTTATAATTATTTTCATAAATTGTGTTTATGTAGAGTATATAGTTTTTTAATTTATGAAATTTTTTTTTGATCCCAATATTATTCACTTTACCTGTAAATTTAGAGAACATATCGTAAATATAATTTAAATGTTTATTAGTGTCAAACGTATGCGTATATTCAAACTTCCTATTACTCCGATATAGAAGTTTGTTGAACGCTTCTATTTTATTATTAAACAACATTACGCTGCCATTAATTTAAAAATTTGGAGCACATAAAATAACTTTCCAGTTTACATATGTTATTCTTCAATTCATCAAAATCATCATTTGGCCTAAGTATATATTTCAGGATAACTTCTGTTCATAGCATATGAAGACGTTGAAATAAATGATGTATGTTCATCCTCATTTTCTGACAGTTCAGATAATGCTTCAAATGAGATTTCAGTCGGAAAAGTAGCTTTACATGTTTTGTTTCTAAATGTGACATTATTTATCGACGTGTTGCATATTGTTGTTGGACTACTAAGTACATTAACATGCGATATATCCGTAGAGCTAGTAGACATTTTCATAAAACATGTCCTGCAGCGCCATTTGTTCTTTGATTCTTTGTCCATTAGTTTGTATGTTTGTGCGGGATAACCGTCGCAATCTGGTTCAAATCTGTGGTTACAGACCGAGCACAAAGCTGTCCTTTTTATGTCAACCGAGTTTTTGCATTTGTAACATACTACCAGGACAGACATCTTGTGGCCACGTTTGTAGTATAAAATAGTGCTAAGTAAATTTTAAACTTTACTTTTCAATTAAAATCTGTCGGTGTTGGTGGATCAATTTGAAGCGTGGCATAAGCTAAGTCTGCTAAAAACGTGTAACGTAAGTTCAAGATGTTGCATGTGTGCGTAGAAGCGGCCGATCTGCGGGTTGGCCTAGGTCAGGGACGCAAGTAATTGCAAATTTTTCTAAAGAGTTTTTCTCTGTTTCCTCACGGTACCGGTGGAGTCCAGATGATTTTAAATATCACTTTTTAGTCCATTTCACAAGCTTTACAATGTTATACAGCACTAATGAATTGTGCAACTTTTAACCACTTTTTATAATTTAATTTTACGGAGACAAAACAAATACGGTGCTAGCTTTGAAACCGTCGTTCGCGTTCTTTTGTATAGAATCTTTATTTTTTTCTAACTTGAACAGACAGTTGTGCTGCTGGGTAATTTGTTGCGCCACTTCTTCTTCCCAGCTAACGGCACTAGGAAGTGGTGAAGGGTGAGCGTTTTTGGGGGACTGTCTTATGTAATTTTGACGATTGAAAAGTGCTGATTCTCAGCCTAGTTTGAATAAATTACTATTGAATTTTTAATTTAATAATAATCCCACACCGCCGTATCTCTACGCCCCACCGTCGTATCTTCACGTTGACGTCATGGTGGTGCTTGCATGCTCCCAGAACTCTAGGCTTGAGCCAGTAGAGTTTACTTTGCCGGAACAGGTCTGGAAGAGGAGCCAGACCATGAGAGATACAAAAACCCGCAGGGCAGCATGTGGCGAGCTGTTGGGCAGTAGTGACCCTACGGACCCTATCTCCCGGGAGAAGTCTTGTTCCGCACGAGGAACAGAGCTCCCACCTAATTCTTGCCTTTATTGGCCGGCTTGAGTGGAGATTCGCAAGAGCAAACGTGCTCGGAGGAAGGAATTATTCCAGTACCTAAGATGCTGGTAGGGACCTTGACCGTACTTCCGGCGGCCTCATTGAGTCCGACTGACAGCGGAGGGATAGCACCTCAGGACGTGTTGCCCCTTGTCGCTACGACACTATGTGCTAACGGCCGTTTTCGGGGGCCCATTATTGAGTGTGCAAGTCACCGCCTGCCATATTATCCGTGTGCATATAAAACATAGATCAGACAGGGGCCATAGTCCTTCCATAGTTTCAGGTGACCAGTCCACTTTAGCAACCCAAACCCATAGTCCGATCGATATCTTTGTTTTCACATCGTACAATAGTCCTACATCAACCGGGGCGGGTTGTCCTTGGCTGCACTTGCATAGTGCGAACAGGGATAATCGGCGGTTGGTACCTCATTTCATTAAAAAACGTCTAAATGGGGCCTCTGCGAGTTGGCCTCGTCCCCTCGTACGCCTTCCAAAGGTCTGGGACCCTAGGGTCCCGAGAAATGTCAAAGATGAAAAAATAACAATAAAATCACAATTTAAAAAAAAACTAAAAAAATATTTAAAATTAACTCACATTGTTTGTATAAAATATGAGTGTTTTATAGACAACTTAAGTTAATTACAATTTAGGTATTTTTTCCATCTAAATATTTATTTAGAAAATAGTAAATTTTCTAAATTATTACATAAGAATATTGCAGCGATTTAACAACTAGGATTAGTTATCAATCAAATTAAAATGATCAAAATGAAAATTGTGGAAATAAAATGTTAAAATCACAACACGGCGGATTATCCATAACTATAAAGCAGTCAAGTACATAGTACCTACTATACTACTGCACTAAAAAGCAATCAATCATTTCTCCATTTATTAATTTCGTTACAATGTACTTTAAATCTGTAGTCTTGTTAAATGAACTGTTTGATTCAATGCAGATTTTTTTAATATTGAGACATTCTTTAGAATTAAGTTTTTTATTTATGCGAGAATGCCAGCCTTCCAGTTTTATTAGTAGTACGATGCTATTCAACAAAGAAAAAATAAATAAAAAAAGATTACAGATAAAGTTGTTAGTAATCAAACATGGCGTTATTTATAAAGTGTGCATTTTTATGTCTAACTATACCTATTTGGTTACATTTCAAAGAAAATGCCGCAAGGGGCGAATCAATACACCAAAATAATTATTTAAATGTCTATTTTTCACTCACCAAAATTATAAAAGACGGGGTGAGTGGAACATTTTAATCGAAAGGGGCAAGATCCAAGGGGCGAGCGGAGCCCAAACCCCATTACGTTATTTACGTTGCTGGGCAGATTTTTTTCCCAACGCATGAAGCAATGGATTAGCAATCTGTTTCGAAACAAATTGTGATTGTGTTGTATTACGCAATTAGGGTACTGATCACATTATAATTTACTATCAAATTAATCCCCATAACTTAGTGGTTCCCATAACTTAGGTTTGCCCATCACCATCTACTTCGACTGGTACATGACCTACTGGCATCTGTCTTCACCTGACGTAAGCGTAAACTTCTGCAAATTTGATTGCCAGTGGACACTTGGTATAGAAACTAAAAAAAAACTAGGCTTACCTACGAATTTGAACTATCATGAAAATAAAGTTGGCACCCCCACTTTCGAAAAATGAAAATCTAAAACGGTGAAAATTTCGAGCTAATTAAGGACAATTTTGGACTGCAAGAAAAAAATTTCAGACCAACCCCCCCTTCGAGATATTCAAATTTTTTAATGGGGGTGCTAACTATTAATTAAGTTAGCACCCCCACAGCATTTAAATGATCACTAAAAAAGTTTTATGCAGGTCAAAATTTCGAGCTCATTAAGGACAACAAATGCAGCATCAACCCACCCCCCATGTACAACCCCCCACCCCTCTATCCGTAAAAACATGAAAAAATCAAATAAAAAAAAAAACTCACCACTATAATTCCTAGCATAGAATTGTACACTGCCAAGTACAAAAATAAAAACATCCCTTAAAACCACCCCTTGACCAAACTTCCCGAAAATAAAATCTTATTTATACGAAAATTTATCTTCTTCATACATAAACTGTAAATCAATTATTAATGTATTATTACAACTACTACTTGCAACAACCCCAAAAAACTACCCCTTGACTGATGCTTAGTTCAAAATGTTAAACGTACTTCAAAAAATTATTAAAACTCCAAACCGTGCAGATGAAAATCTAAACCGGTGAAAATTTCGAGCTAATTAAGGACAATTTTGGACTGCAAGAAAAAAATTTCGGACCAACCCTCCCTTCGAGATATTCAAAATTTTCAATGGGGGTGCTAACTAGTAATTAAGTTAGCACCAGCATTTAAATGTTCACTAAAAAAAGTTTTATGTAGGTCAAAATTTCGAGCTCATTAAGGACAACAAATGCAGCATCAACCCACCCCCCATGTACAACCCCCCACCCCTCTATCCGTAAAAACATGAAAATATCAAATTAAAAAAAAAAAACTCACCACTATAATTCTTAGCATAGAATTGTACACTTTTACAATTATTAATGTATTATTACAACTACTACTTGCAACATCCCCAAAAAACTACCCCTTGACTGATGCTTAGTTCAAAATGTTAAACATACTTCAAAAAATTATTAAAACTCCAAACCGTGCAGATGAAAATCTAAAACGGTGAAAATTTCGAGCTAGTTAAAGACAATTTTGGACTGCAAGAAAAAAAATTCAGACCAACCCCCCCTTCGAGATATTCAAAATTTTCAATGGGGGTGCTAACTAGTAATTAAGTTAGCACCAGCATTTAAATGTTCACTAAAAAAGTTTTATGTAGGTCAAAATTTCGAGCTCATTAAGGACAACAAATGCAGCATCAACCCACCCCCCATGTACAACCCCCCACCCCCCTATCCGTAAAAACATGAAAAAATCTAAAAAAAAATATATATATTCTCCCCACTATAATTCGTAGCATAGAATTGTAGACTGCCAAGTACAAAAATAAAAACATCCCTTAAAACCACCCCTTGACCAAACTTCCCGAAAATAACATCTAATTTATACGAAAATTTCTCTTCTTCATACATAAACTGTAAATCAATTATTAATGTATTATTACAACTACATATTATTTATTACATATTTTAAAGTACGTTTAACATTTTGAACTAAGCATCAGTCAAGGGGTAGTTTTTTGGGGATGTTGCAAGTAGTAGTTGTAATAATACATTAATAATTGATCAGTTTATGTATGAAGAAGAGAAATTTTCGTATAAATTAGATTTTATTTTCGGGAAGTTTGGTCAAGGGGTGGTTTTAAGGGATGTTTTTATTTTTGTACTTGGCAGTGTACAATTCTATGCTAGGAATTATAGTGGTGAGTTTTTTTTTTTTAAATTGATTTTTTCATGTTTTTACGGATAGAGGGGTGGGGGGTTGTACATGGGGGGTGGGTTGATGCTGCATTTGTTGTCCTTAATGAGCTCGAAATTTTGACCTGCATAAAACTTTTTTAGTGATCATTTAAATGCTGTGGGGGTGCTAACTTAATTAATAGTTAGCACCCCCATTAAAAAATTTGAATATCTCGAAGGGGGGGTTGGTCTGAAATTTTTTTCTTGCAGTCCAAAATTGTCCTTAATTAGCTCGAAATTTTCACCGTTTTAGATTTTCATTTTTCGAAAGTGGGGGTGCCAACTTTATTTTCATTGAACTATCTGGTTTCGAGATTATCGAGACCAGGCACAACGATTCCACATCAAATGAATCAAAGAAAACAACCCCAGGGATCTCATTCATGGTCACCGACAGTCACACACTACTTTCCCCACGGGAATACCGAGTTAACCCTTGCTTCTAGTTCTAGGCAAAACCCGATTACACCATCCAGAGCTACCGCCTACAGCGTACCCACAGACTACTCATTGAGCAGATACCGGTTTCCAACGGGCTACAGCTACGATACTCTGATACCAGAGTATACGGAGGATTGTAGGTGTCTCCGACCCACTGAATCAAGAACCTGCTTATACAATCCAAAGTGATGCCAACTCATCGTCTATTTCGTTTACAATCTCAATTGGTACTTGGCCCTCGGGCATCTTCCAAACACGGTCATGAGCGTGTTTGTAAGTACCTACGCTTGTTAATGTTAACTAAAGATTGTAAATCATACCGATCGCTATCTAACACTTCAACAATTTGACTGTAAAGTTTGTTTATTTAACTAACATCACATTTCTAACATTTCTACTAACAAAATCAATTTAAAACAATAGCTAAACAATTTGGTTACAAGTTAAATTGTAGGCAGGGATAACAATTAAATAAGCAACATGACAAAGTTATTAACCAATTAATAAAGCCTCAGGTATCTCATTCGCGGTCAACAATCACAGCTATAACATAGCTCCCATTGTCACATATGCAATTCCCGAAGGAATGCCGAGTAATCCTTGACTCTACGGTCTTGGCTTCGAGGCTAGACCCAACCATACTACCCAGAGCTACCGCGTACCACGTACCCACGGACTAGCAAGTAGATGCCGATTTCTAACGGGCTATGGCTACGATACTCTGGTACGGTCTCCGACCCAACGAATCGAGAACCCGTGCATGTCACACAAACAGTTCAATTCGACTCTACTTTCATTATCTCGTCTTTCTCAAAATTCTCAATAGATACTTGGCCCTATATGTATACTTCACGTCAAGCTTAGTTTGATTACGCTCTTCGTTTTCTAATAACACGAAATCCCCAAACGAAATTTTTGTTATATCTGCCTTTTTCTAATATTCTCTTACGTAATCTCGCGGACTTCACCAACGTGCTATCATAATAATTTTATTTATTTATTTATTGGATCTCCAACAGAGGCTACACAATTACATGCAAGATTACAAATACGAAGACAAATACTAGTGTGCGCTTCCAATTATGGGAGACCACATCATTCTCTTGCAAGATGACTTTGCAAGTAAATCTCGGGAAGCACATCCCAAAATCAAAACACAAAAACCTTAAGTTGGTGTTCGCTAATCGTTACGCTACATAATGTTTGACCAATACCAGTCAACGCAACAACGTTATTAACTTGTTGCTATTAAATTTTGCTGCACAACTCTCCTTTACTAACGAGCATTCAACACCAGAATCTTTATCAAAACAATATAATAATTTAAAACTTTATTTCGGGTGGCATAGACCCAATAAGCACATTTTATTTTAAGCCTAATAAGTACATTTTATTTTTATTTGACATGACTCGCCACACCTACACAAGAGATGACCCACTGATTTTGAAAGGGACAGTCAAAACGTACAGCTATTGCGTTCAGAATGCTGTTTTTGCTACCCCGTGTACGGGCCAGCAGGGAAGCTGCTTTTTTGCGCATGATGGCCTGGAAACCATCAGTGCACACCTCAGCAAACATCCCAGATGCGCTGCATTGCCACGGCAGACTCAACAACATCCTAAACGCATTATTGTACTGAGTGCGCAGGGCTTTCTAGGCTCGCTGCATTAATAACAAGAACACTGAGCTTAAGAACCAGTTGGCCGAATTACATATTTAGCATATGGACATAATTGACCAGCATCAACACCTCCGTCAACTTGTGTCATATTTCCAGCAATGTAGTGACACCCATGATCTGGCTTTGAGACGGATATCTGAATTGGAACTGGAATTAGCAGGGCCCACAACACAATAACCCGTTTGGAATCGCTCAAAGCCAGTGAAGAGTCTGCGATCACCTGCAGTCTTTATGATGAGTTGGTTGGTAGCGGGTCTGGACCCACATGTGTTGAGCCAGTTGTAACAATAGATTTAACTGATGAAACTATCTCAAAATGCAATTTCTTTACTAGCCATAATAAGTTAAAAAAATATATTAAAATTAATAGAATAATTAGAAAAATTCAAAAATCATTAAAACGCCAAAAAGTTAACAAATTAAATACAAAACTTAGGCAAAAAAATCTGAATTTAATTAAAAAATTAAAGAAGTGTAATAATGAATTACAATTATGTAATACCATGTATGATACCGACACTCAGCACCTACAGGATGAATTGTTTGTTAAGGAATATGCTCTAAAGGATATCTTTAGTAAATATGAGGCTTCTCAACAAGACCTGAGTAAGCGCTTGCAAGAGGCCAATGAGTTGGCTGACCTGGTCAAGTACAATGCAGAGAAGTATGAGTCATTGACAAATAACCTCTCTTTTAGCTGTGCCTGCACCCATGAGCCCCAGCCTCAACTGGTTACACCTATACCCTCAGTGGCTCAGCCAGTAGGTAGCTGTATGGATGTCAATAAAATTAATAATTTTACTAACACAACTTATGTATTTTCTGACAAATTTGGTCAAGGTTTTGGTAGTCTAATTAATCAGTGTTCGCAACAATATGTAATTAATAATTGTTTACCCGGTGCCAGTTTTAGCTAATTAATTAATCATATTAAATTGACAAAAATGAACACCAGTTCTACTGTTATATTATTATATGGGGATAGTTTAACTGTAAGGAAAAAGGACATAATGGAATGTGTCCATTTGATGTTACATCTCAATGAGACCAATAGTTGTAAATTTATTTTCTGTGCCTTGCCTTATTCGAAATATTTGTCTGATGAGCAAAATAGGCACATTTATAATTTAAATATGTTAATTTATAATAGGACATGTCGTCACAGTGACGCTATTTTATATTTTGATTGTAATCAATTTATTACTGATTACAAACTGACAAATTATACAATGTATTTGCCACCTAGTTATAGGAGACAAATTGCTAATCTTTTAGCATACAATATACACAGTGACACTGGTACTTGTAGTGTACCTTCGATTACTGTTAGTAGTGGTACTAACACTACTTTTGATACCACTTGTAGTTTAAACTATTAGGAGCGACAACGGATAAGCCGCATATGTTGAATGTTGTACATCAAAATATGCAGGGTCTGTCCGGCAAAGAGCTAGAGTTAAGTTTATTTATAGAGAACTATGATGTTCAGGTGCTATGTTTGACTGAACACTGGTTGAAAGAACATGAAGTAGTTTTTATCAATGATGATTTTTTTACTGTACAAAGTGCTTTTGTAAGAAAAAGTGCTATCCGCGGTGGGTCTTTAGTTCTTGTTTCAAATAAGTTGAAATGTAAACAACGTTTAGATTTAGTTAATCTTTCCATCGAGCGCACTATTGAATTGTCTTGTGTTGAACTAGAGCGATACGTTATAATTTGCGTTTATCGACCCCCGTCTGGGGATTTTATTCGTTTCGAATCGGTAATGGAGGATTCACTCAATAGGTTAAAATCTAGTAATAAAAGTATAATTTTATGTGGAGATTTCAATATTAATATTTTAGATGATACTCCATTGAGTATTAGACTTCTCAATTTGTTCAAATCTTATAATTTAATTATCTTGTTTTTTGAACCCACTAGGATCACGGCATCTTCGTCGACTTGTCTCGATAATATATTTAGTGATTGTGATGCCAAAAATAAATTAGTTTTAAGTGACTTAACGTCTGACCACTGTGGTTTACTAGCTAGCTTCCCTATGCCATTACGTAAAAAGCCACATAAAATAGAATGCAGGCCTTATACAGTTAGTCGTTGCAACAAGTTTAAAAATAATATAGCTCATAGAATTACACCATCTATAGTAGAACACGAGAATCCTAATGAAATCTATGGAGCCCTTTTTGATGTTGTGCAAAAAGAGTACCAATCTACTTTCAAGACCAAAACTATTAACATTAATGGCACCTCCGTTGGCTTTAACCAATGGGCTACTTCTGGTATTTATAAAAGTAGAGCGACACTATACGAGTTATATGGTTTGAAAAAATACAGGTTTGATACTCCTTTCTTGGAGTATGTCAAAAATTATTCAAAATTATTTAAAAATATTTGTGTTTTTGCAAAATCAAAATTTTTAGGCGATACAATTAAAAATTCAAATAATAAAGTAAAAACCACTTGGAAAATTATTAACAATGAAACGGGTAAGTCAGTTAAACAAGAAAAACAACTCGAGATTATGATCGACCATAAATTAGTTAATATAGCAGCCGACGTAGCTGAGGCATTTAATTAATTTTTTGCCAACATACCTATAACTACGACTTGCTCCTTAAATTCGTCCCCGTCTAAAGCTGAAAACCTTTTGCATAGCAGTGTGCCTAAATGTAGTAGCTTATTTAGCTTCGAGCATGTAACACCTCGTGATGTAGTTAATGTTTTTAATACACTTAAGTCTAAAAACACTGGTGAATACTGGGGCATCTCCATAAAACTATTAAGTAATATAATAGACATAGTAGCTCCATATTTAGCTGTAACTTTTAATAAATGTGTTGATTTAGGAACTTTTCCTGACCTCATGAAGAGTAGTAAAGTCATACCATTATTTAAATCGGGTAACAAAAATGACGTTGGCAATTTCAGGCCTATCTCTATCTTACCTGCATTCAGTAAAATATTTGAAAAGTTAATACTCAAGCAGTTGCTAAGACATTTTAATTTAAACAGACTTCTTCATGATGAACAATATGGTTTTACAAAAGGTCGTTCGACCACAGATGCGGGTGTTGCTCTGCTGAAACACATATTTAACGCATGGGAGAACTTGCTAAATGCTATTGGAGTTTTCTGTGATCTCTCCAAAGCCTTTGATTGCGTGCACCATGACACACTTTTGCGTAAACTACGTCATTACGTTGTCCAAAACGAAGCTCTTAAAGTAATAAAATCTTATTTACATAATAGGTTCCAATGTGTAGATGTTAATGGTGTGAAATCTTCCGGGCTACCAGTTCAGTTAGGTGTACCTCAAGGCTCAATACTGGGTCCATTTTTATTCTTAGTATATATTAATGACTTACCTTTTTATTTAAAGGATATCTGTAACGTTGTACTGTTTGCAGATGATACCTCTCTTATTTTTAAAGTAGACAGGAATAGACAAGATTTTGACGACGTAAACAGTGCTCTCTCAATGGTTACGGATTGGTTTACGACAAATAACCTAGTTCTCAATGCCAAGAAAACGAAATGTGTAAAATTCGCTCTACCAAATGTTAGAAATCTAGGACCCAACATCGTCTTAGATAAAGAGGTGCTTGAAACTGTGAACTCGGCAGTTTTTCTGGGCATAACAGTAGATGCCGAACTTCAGTGGGGCCCACATATATCAAGCCTAGCGGGAAGGCTCAGTTCGGCCGCCTATGCTGTCAGGAAAGTAAGACAATACACTGACGTTGATACAGCTCGGTTAGTCTATTTTAGTTATTTTCATAGCGTTATGTCCTATGGTATTCTGCTGTGGGGTAAAGCCGCTGACATTCAAAATATATTTGTTCTTCAAAAACGAGCAGTTCGAGCAATTTACCGGCTAGGTGCCAGAGTTTCTCTAAGAGATTTTTTTAAAGATGTTGGTATTCTCACGGTAGCATCACAATTCATTTTCGCCAACATCTTATATATTAGGCAAAATATACACTTATACACTAAAAACAGTGATATTCACAATGTTAACACTCGAAATAAGGACAAACTACGAGCTCCCTTTCACCGGCTTCATAAGGTTCATAACTCATTTGTTGGGCTTGGTATAACCTTTTATAACAAGCTACCCTCTTCTTTGCTAGATTTGCCTTTTAATGCGTTTAAAACTAAAGTAAAATCCAACCTCTGTTCAAAGGCATACTATTGTATCAACGACTACTTAAATGATAAGAATAGTTGGTCGTTGTGATTAACTCAAGACAATGTTTATGTTCTTTCTCCAGAATTAGCTTACCTACTGACAGTTTATATGTGTATAATTGTTTATTTTATTTGAATTTATGATTCAATTTTTTATTTATTTTTACGAGTCAATTTATTTTTATTTTATTTTATTGTTGACATAATCTACTCATTACAATGTTTTTGTTATGAGTTGTATTGCAATTTGTGGTTAGCTAGCGACCTCGACAATTGATCATATTATTTTTTGCTTGAGCAACCGGCAGCAAGTTCGTCATGCTCCCTTAGATGTCACTGCTTGCGGTAGCGTCGGGGGTCGGGTTGCCTCCTTCCCTCAAATATGGCGAGGGGGGTAGTGGCTGATCTTTGCGTTATGCTCGTGAACGGGTGCTGCTTGTGGTGACTGGTCGTCTTGCTGATCATGGTTTTGTTATTGTTACTAGTAATTAACTGTTCATTTTTTTTTTATCTCGATGGTCATAGTTTATCATTTATAACTGCCAATTACAGCTTTATGTAAGCGGGCACACCCTTTATGTCTGGAGGCCTTTATTTAGATATTTAGTTCTGTTTACGTTTAGTTTTATTTTCTTTTTCTTTTTTTAAATAATGCTTGAGTATAGTCCTCGATGTTTTTGGTTGGTATATTGGCGTGTGCTTGCTCACATATGGCCTATAATTTATCATTTGAATTATGTTTTGTGTTGCATAATGTAGGTTATTTGTATACTATTGTATAGAATCATTCTCTAACTTGAATAGACAGCTGTGCTGCTGGGGAGTTTGTTGCGCCACTTCTTCTTCCCAGCTAAAGGCACTAGGAAGTGGTGAAGGGTGGGCGTTTTTGGGGGACTGTCTTATGTAATTTTGACGTTCGAAAAGTGCTGATTCTCAGCCTAGTTTGAATAAATGACTTTTGAATTTTGAATTGAATTTTGAATTTTGCTGCGTATATCTCACCTACAGGCCGCTCGAGTAGAAGGACTGGCAATAAGCTTTGAATAGTGTAAACTTCACTTCTCTCGTACATTATGCGAACACCTGCGTGTGAGCATATTAGCTCTCACCGCCAGAGCCCTGCGCTCCCGCTCAATATCTCCATCGTCCCTGAGGTCACCTGTCACAATGTGAACCAGATATTCAAAAGTTTGAACCTGCTTTAGGGCTATTCCATTGAGAATTACAGGAGGCACATGGGTAGGCTGTGGTTTTCATGATTTAAATACTAAAATTTCACTCTTTTTAGAGTTATATTGTAACCCATGCGCCTCCGCGTACTTCTCATAAATATAGAAAAAAATTTCCTCAGCCCGCTTATGGAGGGGCTCAGCAGCACCATGTCGTTTGCATAGCTAACATTGTTAAAACAAGTGTCATCAATGTAGCAGCCGACATGTGTGCTACTGAGCCACTCGACAAGCTGGTCAACATAAATGTTAAACAATAGAGGTGAGCTTAACCACCTTACATTTTTTTTTTTTTTTTGGGTGGGAAATTATCAAATAACTTCTCCCGCTCTGGGTGGAGCGGGAGGTTGTGTCAGACTCTTACTAACTAAAACCCACCCGTGTTCCTTCGGTTGCCCTGTTGCCGGGGGCCACGATTTCCCTATCGGTTTTCTTCGAACCCCCGGCAGGCATTGGCCCTAGCGGACCCCGTCAATTCTGCTGACATCTCTTTGAGATGCGCGTGGAACACAACATTGCTCATCGTCCGCAAGCTCGCGCCTACGGTGGCCGGAAATCGGCTCGCGATTCCCACCCCGGGCGTTTCCTCCTACGGCGGTTAGGGGCGTGAGGGCGCGAATTTTGCCTCTCCCTCACGCGTTCCGCCTCCTCCTTTGCGAGCATTACCGCTTCGCAGAAGGAGGTGACGGCCTGCCATTTCCTCTCGCTCCGTACCATGGCCTGAACGAGGGCCGGACGCGAGAGATCACCGCCGCCGATCGCCTCTACGAGGACACGGCGTTGCTCCGCCCAAGCCTGGCAGACCTCTACCGTATGCTCCACCGTGTCCTCTGGCCGATCCACACAATGGTGACACCCGGGTGTTTCCTCCCGCCTTATCCTGAACAGGAACCTCCCGAAGCAGCCGTGTCCGGTGAGGACCTGCGTCAGGCGGAAGGTGAGGACGCCGTGGCGCCTCTCAAGCCACTCCTCAAAGAGGGGTCTTATCGCCGCAATTGTGGCGTGCCTAGCGCGGGGTTGCGACAATCGCACTCTCCATGACGCCATGAGATCCCGCCGGAGCTCTTTCCGCTGTGCCGCGATTTCTTGCGGCATCGGAGTTAAGCCCCGGCGTTTCGCCTCCTTGCGCCACTCCCAGATGTGTGCGAGGACCTTTGCCTCCAGATCCCATGGCGGTAATCCGGCAAGGAGGCTCGCCGCCTCGCAGGAGACCGTGCGGTATCCTCGGGCCAGCCGGATGGCCATGACCCTCTGGGACGCGTTCAACCGGCGGGCTGGCCGCAGCCTCAATGAACGCGCCCACACCGGTGCCCCGTAAAGGGCCATGGGCCGCACGATCCCCGCATAGAGCCTCCGGCAGGAGCCGTTTGGATCCCTTTGATTGGGCAGTAACCGCTTCAATGCAGCCCCGGCCTGTTCCAGTCTGGGAGCCAAACGTCGGAAGTGTTCGATGAAATTCCACCAGCTGTCGAGGACGAGTCCCAGATACTTCATCGTCGACTCGACACCGATGTGAACCCGTCCCGCCATTACCTGGGAGCCCGACGGTGGCGCATTCCGAGGACCATGAAAACCCATGGCCTCAGACTTGTGCAGGGCCACCTCGAGTCCCAGCTGCCGGATCCTGTCCACCACAACACCGCTAATAGCTAAATACTCGTTACCGACAATAATCACGAACCAACAAAGTTCTATTAAGTGAATACTCGTAACGAAATGCATCTGTCTATCCTACAGAAATCGAAATAATTTACTTAGTTTTCTGTGGTCCACCTGCTAAACTTTGATATTTATGTGAACAAGACGAATGAAACCAAAAAAGGAATAATTATCGAACTAGTCATTACTATGAGTTGGAGACAAAGTGAGTGTGTGTGTGTAATGTGCATGTCTACAGTATTATAACAACTGGTGCTTTGTGAGATTGCCTATGGACTTTTGGTCGGTACTGTACAAGAGACCGTAGATCTAAGTGTTTGATAATAATATCTGTTTCAACTTGATGCCTCCACGCGATCCTGAGAAAAAGGATCTTGACAGACAACGAAGTCATCCTTTAAGGGTTTCAATTTTTCTTTTTGAGGTACGGAACCCTAAAACAGATTTATTTTCTGCCTGTTACCATTTCATGCCGTTACGGCTGAACAGATTTAGATGAATGGCCAATGCCTGAAATTGGCCGTCTACCGAATCTTGTTTTTGTAGTACAGAATAGTGTAGGTAACAAACGAAACTTATTTGCCATGCATATCTCTAAAGTCAGTCCGAAATGAGATATAAGAGTTAGAAGTTTGTGTGTATTTATTAACAGGCAACTTTTGACTCCTAGGTGCAAGGTTAGTGTTACACCATACATTAACAGGCAACTTTTGACTCCTAGGTGCAAGGTTAGTGTTACACCATACATTAACAGGCAACTTTTGACTCCTAGGTGCAAAGTTAGTGTTACACCATACATTACCAGTTCTGCACTTCTGGAATAAATGTTTAATAAATGTTTGAAGTCAAATAAAAGTCAAAGTCAAATAATTTATTTCAATTAGGCACAAAAAGGCACTTTTGAACGTCAAAAACAAAAAATAGAATTGATTCTAGTCGCCCCTTCCAAAGGGTAGTTTTCGTATGGAGAAGAATGGGCAAGAAACTCCACCGTTACTCTTTTAAAATGTTTTACAATATTTTGTATACATTAATTATATAATTATATGTGAAAACGATGCACCTGGAATAAGATTACTATACCACAATAGGTAAAAATAAAAATGAAGCAATGATAGAAAAAATAATTATGTAATGGATACATGGTGTTCACATATTTACAAGCATTGTAAAACCTATACGACATTCCCAAAAAAAAAAAAAAAAAATTACAAGTGATACTAATTCGTCAGTGTGTGAGTTCAGGTAATCACAGAATGTAAAAACAAAAAATGTTGTAATATTTAATTACACAATTAAATTAGCAACCAGTTTGATTTTGTCTAGACTCAAAATTGTCCTATGGAGCTAGACCAGCATGCTCCCAAGCATTCTTATCTAGGATATAATCCTCTAATTTGTAATATGCATGTTTACAAAGAGTACTTTTAATATGCGTTTTAAATTTTCTTTCAGTTAATTGTAATATATCACAAGGTATTTTGTTGTAACATTTAACACAGTACCCCATAAAAGATGTTTGTACTTTGGATAATCTGAAAAATGGTTGATCTATTTTATCTTTATTTCTAGTATTAAAATTATGTCTATCACTTATTTTCTTAAAAAGATGCAGATTTTTCCTTACATACATAATATTTTCATAGATGAATTGGCAAGGTACCGTCATAATATTAATCTTTTTAAATAGTTCCCTGAGAGATTCGCGACGACATAGATTATAAATGGCTCTGACAGCCCTCTTTTGTAAAATAAAGATGGATTCAATGTCAGCAGCCCGACCCCACAGTAAAATGCCATATGACATAATACTGTGAAAGTAGCTAAAATAGACCAAACGCGCGGTTTCTACATCTGTTAACTGTCTTATCTTTCTAACAGCATAAGCGGCCGAGCTTAGCCGCCCCGCAAGAGATGTTATATGAGGTCCCCATTGTAATTTCTCGTCTAGCGTGATTCCCAGGAAAACTGTTTGATGAATAAATTCCAGTTTTTCTCCATTCAGTATGATGTCACATTCGCTACTTCTAACATTCGGTAATTTAAATCTAATGCATTTGGTTTTTTTCTCATTAAGTACCAAATTATTTACCGTAAACCAATCTTGGACCTGAAGAATAGAGTTATTCACGTCGTCAAGATTTTGTGACCGTCGGTCTATTTTAAAGATCAATGATGTGTCATCTGCAAATAACACTATCTTCGGTTGATTTTGAAGTAATTGGGGTAAATCGTTTATGTAAACTAAAAAGAGGAATGGACCCAATATCGAACCTTGAGGAACACCCATTGCCATTTCAGACCCCAACGAGTTTACGCCGTTTACTTGAACTTTAATCTTTCTATCTTTCAGGTATGAGGTATGGTTGAATTTCAAATGTTATGTTTTTTTAAACATTATGAAACCCATACACTGATAAAATAAGTTTTGACGGGAAGTCGCGTGTCGAATGTTATAATTTTTTAAACATTATGAAACTCATACATTGATTAAAATTATTTTGGGCAGGAAGTCACGTATCACTTGTTTTTATCAAAAGTCGTCCGTAGCATAACGCGAAAAGATTATAATACAAACCTGTTCGTGCTCGGGGGCGCGCGAAATGCTGGGGAGGGGGTGTACCGACTATTCAATGTCCAAAAGCATTTAGCGGCTATCTATTTTGTGGTAACTTAGTGAAATTATCAAATAACTTCTCCCGCTCTGGGTGGAGCGGGAGGGCGTGTCAGACTCTTACTGACTAAAACCCACCCGTGTTCCTTCGGTTGCCATGTTGCCGGGGGGCCACGATATCCCTATCGGCCCATATTCGCAGTCCCGGCAGGCATTGGCCCTAGCGGACCCCGTCAATTCTGCTGACATCTCTTTGAGGCGCGCGTGAAACACAACGCGCCGTCGACCCGGGCTTGGTCCTTAAGTCCTTATCGGACGGCGAGCTACCCATTGGTCACCGTTGTCAAGCCCGCGCCTACGGTGGCCGGAAATCTGCCTGTGATTCCCGACGCCCAGGGCGTCTCCTCCTGCGGCGGACTAACATTGCACCTAGGAGTCAAAAATTGCCTACAAAGCTAATAAAAACATACAAACTTCTAACTCTTATACAGTCAAAACCATTTATAACGACTTCGCTTAAAACGTCGTATCGTTATTAGATTACGACAAAACTTTGAGGTCCCAACATTTTTGTTTACTTATCATAGTTTTTGGTTATAACGACTATCGGCTATAACAACCGTAATCCGACGGTCCCTCGAAGTCGTTATAAACGGTTTTCACTGTATCTCATTTCGGACTGAGTTTAGAGAGTATGTCAAATAAGTTGCGTTTGTTACACTATTCCGTAATAGAAAAACGAGTTTCGGGTGATGGCCGCGAGGAAAAAAAGACGCCACCTTCCATACTAAAATCGGCATTGTCCTTTGGCACATAGGTAGACCATGACCTGGGTAAGGACATAGGATACTTTTATCACGATATTCCCACGAGATCGAGACTTGAGCGGAAGAGACCGCGGGGCGCAGCTGTGACATTTCTTGTTACTCCGTCCCACTGCGTTGCATCGCGTCGCCTGCCCGCGCTATTACTTGTGTGGGCGACACCACGGGGCGCAGCTGTGACATTTCTTGTTACTTAGTCCCACCGTGTCGCATCGCATCGCCCGCCCGCGCTATTACTCGTGCGGGCGACACCACTGGGCGCAGTTGTGACATTTCTTGTTACTCCGTCCCACCGCGTCGCATCACGTCGCCCGCTCGCGCTATTACTCGTGCGGGCGACACCACGGGGCGCAGTTGTGACATTTCTTGTTACTCCGTCCCACCGCGTCGCATCACGTCGCCCGCCCGCGCTATTACTCGTGCGGGCGACACCACGGGGCGCAGTTGTGACATTTCTTGTTGCTCCGTCCCACCGCGTCGCATCACGTCGCCCGCTCGCGCTATTACTCGTGCGGGCGACACCACGGGGCGCAGTTGTGACATTTCTTGTTACTCCGTCCCACCGCGTCGCATCACGTCGCCCGCCCGCGCTATTACTCGTGCGGGCGACACCACGGGGCGCAGTTGTGACATTTCTTGTTACTCCGTCCCACCGCGTCACATCACGTCGCCCGCCCGCGCTATTATTCGTGCGGGCGGCACCACGGGGCGCAGTTGTGACATTTCTTGTTACTCCGTCCCACCGCGTCGCATCACGTCGCCCGCCCGCGCTATTACTCGTGCGGGCGACACCACGGGGCGCAGTTGTGACATTTCTTGTTACTCCGTCCCACCGCGTCGCATCACGTCGCCCGCCCGCGCTATTATTCGTGCGGGCGGCACCACGGGGCGCAGTTGTGACATTTCTTGTTACTCCGTCCCACCGCGTCGCATCACGTCGCCCGCCCGCGCTATTACTCGTGCGGGCGACACCACGGGGCGCAGTTGTGACATTTCTTGTTACTCCGTCCCACCGCGTCGCATCACGTCGCCCGCTCGCGCTATTACTCGTGCGGGCGACACCACGGGGCGCAGTTGTGACATTTATTGTTACTCCGTCCCACCGCATCGCCCGCCCGCGCTATTACTTCGTTTTTGCTTAGCGTTCTTTCTGACGTTTTCTCTTTGCTCGGCTCCTAAAGGTCGTAGCGTGATATTGAATAGTAATTCTTCAAGAATTGGGTTATCAAATGAAAATAAGAATTTCTCAAATCCGATTGGTAGTTCCAGACATTAGCGTGTTCAAACAAACAAACAAATAAAAAAAAACAAACTAGTACACAGTAGAGAGAAACCTTGAATTGACGCTGCAGCCTAACCTAGAATTATACCAAACTCCCTCACCATCTTACAGCAGGAGTAGTGCTTGGGCTCATTGGATGGTCTCAATAAATGACATAGATAGATGGTGATCAGGGTCTGATGATGGAGTAGGAAAGAGATATGAGGATAAATTAGTAATAACTAGCTTTACTGTGGGAAAAATACTTATATTACAGCTGCGCAGATCCCTGACGCGTCGCTTTTATTAAACTTAGAGCCTCGTGCAGACTGGCGCGACGCGGCAGCGCGATGCTACTCTAACAAAACAATTTCTAAGGAAACTTCACGGTAGAACAATTTCTAGTGTCGGTGCGCGGGTCACCCAACTGATGAACTGACTTACTTGTACTCTGTCTTATAATACTCGTACCTCGACAGTAACACTCCCAGCCTTGCAGTGCTGCTGTACCTATATTATTCTCTTAATTAAGCAGACCTTAAAATAATATTCATTTTTAACCGACTTCAAAAAAAGGGAGAGGTTTCTCAATTCGACCGTATACTTGCTTTTTTTTTAATGTGTGTTCGCGGATAACTTCGTCGTTTATGAACTGATTTTGATGATTCTTTTTTGTTGGAAAGGAGATATCCCAAGGGTAGTACCATGATAAGGAAACCAGGATCTGATGATGGCATCCCCGAGAAATCTGCTAGTGCGTTTGTAAATTTTTTCATTCAAGTTTTTTAAAGCACTACTATTTAATGAAGGTCTGGAGTCGATCTGATGATGGAGCCGAAAGACAGTCGAGTGAACTCCTCAACGATTTACAGCAATAACCTGGTGTTTGGGCTTGATTAATTTGTATTGATGAGAACTTTACACCTAGATGGGTTGTGACTGTCATTAGAGGTCTGATGATGAAGACGATGGACAGTCAAGGGAACTCCTCAACGTTTTACAGTAGCTACCTTGTTTATAGAAACTCGTGCAGTTGCTCTCGGAAAGCACCATTTGGTGAAGTGGAACTGATGATGAAGACCACAAATGGCCACTGGAACTACTCAATAATTAGTATTTCACCGATTCCGATTCGATTACTTAATATGGTTGCCAAGAAATGTATGCTCGTCACAATGCATATGGAGAAATAGAGCTGATGGTGAAGTACCGGGAGAACTCCTCAATGATTAAAGTCCCTGCATCAAGATAAGCAATATTTTGTAAAAAGTGATGAGCAGTTGACATTAAGCTATTGTAACTAAGATAAATTACAAACCAACCCACTAAAAAGCGAGAAGTAAAAACTTTTTTAACTTGTGGTATATAACGAATAAGTATACAAAACCAAAGGCACCGACTTCCGAAATACATATAAGTTATTTATCACTATGTAGTGTTTTTTTAGAAGTCGGTTGTTTTTTTTTGTAAATATTTTTCCTATCCATTGTTTTCATGCCTCAATAACACCTGTTTAGATAAATCCCTACCAAGATGTTGTGTGGTGACCCTAGTTGATAACAACATGTTGAATGTTGACCCTTGCTGATAATAAACGATTGCATTTGATAAGCGATGGTGGAGATAAGGCGCGGTAGATATCGCGGCGCGGTACTGCTCAGCAGTGCGCGCGCATCGCCCTCGTGCACCTGTCGACCTGACACCAGCGACACGAGCGGCGCCTGTGACACCCGTGACACCTGACAGACACGAGTGACATCACTGACACCAGTGGCAGTCTGGCAGTGCTACAGTTTTCCGATGTTTTGCGGGTGCCGTGAGGTAAGCGACGACGACGCGACGATATTTGTCGCACGCGCAGTAGTGTGTGCATCTGGAACTGGACATTCATCCCAAATGCGTTTTGGTCTAGCTGATGTGTACGGTACATCGTAGGGTTGAGCCGGGCTGTGGAATAATGCTGAGGTTATTGTACATGCAGCTACTGAAGGTGCGACCACTAGTCGTGGTCGTGGTCATCTAGTGCGCGAGATCTCTTATACTCTTCAACTAATGTGTGGGACTAGTACCGTTTTCAAACTTGATACATGCACTGTAATTTCACGAATGGAATTGATTTAATGCTCGCGTGCAGATCAACATGAAGCCAATTAAATTCGGATCTGCGAACAAAGCGAACAAAATCCGCGAAATTTATAAAGGCGCAATATGATCCTGGTGGATCCCGTGCAGTATGAAGTATGATGTAGGAGCATCTGCAATGCGGCGGAGGCTACAGGCGCTGTGATGGATGATAGACGTCAGTGTGAGCGCACTCGTGCACCTCGCAGCTCAAACACAGACGCTATTTAGGCAAGTGTCTCGAGTAAGTACATGCAACGATACATTATGTGGGAGCTATCTCTCGTACACTCAGCCGCCAACTTCTGCGAACGCGACGTGAAGGAAGGAATCCGTCCCGTCGTAGTGACACGTAACTCTGCGCTAGGAGGCGTCGGAGGTGTCATTGACGCCGAAGATGCGACGTTCATACACGGCGCGTCGTTTGAAGCTCTCGCGAGCACCGCGCGTCTCCGCACACGAGGAAAAAGACTAGAAGTGCTATTAGTGTGCGTCGTGTGATGCAGCGATCGTTTTTGTAATAGCCACAGTTTCACACGAGGAGGTCTTACTGTATTAGTCATACAGGGTGGAAAAACATAGTCAAGGGGGGAAAACAAATTGAAATAATGTGTCTCTGTCCCTGTCTCTTCTTCAACCTGTGTCCACCAAATTCTGAGTGAATGCTGCTCCTGCAATGCACGCCATTTAAGGCGACGTTGATTTTGAAAATTGATGTTAAATAAGAGCATTTTCTTAATATTTTAATATAAACATATTTTGGATTATGTTTATATTACACTAGCTGCGCCCCGTGGTTTCGCCCGCATAAGTCTCGATCTCGTGGGAATATCGGGATAAAAAGTATCCTATGTGTTAATCCAGGCTATAAACTATTTGTGTGCCAACTTTCATCCAAATCCGTTCAGCCGTTTGAGCGTGAGAGACAGTCATACACACACTCACAAACTTTCGCCTTTATAATATGAGTGCGATAATGAAATTAATTTGTAGTTATATCTAACGCGGATAAAAACTGAGAATGACGCAAAATCTATCAAGCGTGTTTTTTCTGAAACCTTCACCATTTTAAAGATAATTTCATTATTGATCTTTTAGTGTAGGTGTTTTATTAAAATATCTTTTTTTACGTATAATAAATTAATAATGCGTCTAATTTGGGACAGCGCTCCTTGATGGGCGAGTCCTATTACTAGCTGGACGTACGACGCGTTGCGTGAGCTCAGTACAGAACACACAAGCTAACAACTCAAGGTCACTGTCATATATCTGCGTCTTAACTCGGTCTTGGGTCTCCTCAACTCTTGCCTGCTACTTTGACCAAGTTTTTGGTTGGTGTGTATGAGTAAGAAATTATAAATAAACGTCTTCGATGTGCTTAATCATACAGTTACTTAGTGAGAATAGAATAGAATAGGTCTTTATTTGCTTAGAATGTAGACAGCAATGCAATGCAATGTAGGAACAGCTATTCTGAAACAGCGCAACCGTTGCGATTCTAAGTTTCCGCTGTCATTGTTCGGTCAAGTCATAGGGGATGTAAAAACATATTGTGCCGTAACTTATGATGACAGCAGCACCAGTATTGCAGGAGCGCAGGCCTGTCCCGCCCGTGTGTCCGTCTTGTCAGGCATGCTGCCCGCTCCGCATACCATGTAACGAGTCTTCACCTCTGACCGGCAGCGGTGCGGCGGCGGCGGGCGGTACAAGCTGCCCGCTCGAAGTCATTCCGCGTGCCGACGAGCTAATTCCGTCACAGACTCGCCGCGCGCCGCACCTGAGCCGTGCGCCTGTGTAAACTCATTATGTTTTATTACTAACGCACGTTAATACCGCTCAAATGCATACGCTTGCTGCGACGTTATCACACAATCAAATGAGTAACCGTGTTTAATGTGTTTGTAAAGGTAGTAACAGACAGATCACTACATTATAGGTCATTTTTTAGGGTTCCGTAGTAATCAAGGAACCCTTATAGTTTCGTCATGTCTGTCTGTCTGTCTGTCTGTCCGCGGTCTAGCTCCAAGACTGTTAGTACTAGAAAGTTGTAATTTGGCATGGGTATACATATTAATCATGCCGACAAAATGGTAAAATAAAATTATGAAAAATGTTTTTTTTTAGGTTAGCTCCCCTACACGTAAAGAGGGGATGTTTTTTTTTTTTTGTCTATCCCTTGTTGTGGGGTATTGTTGGAAAGGTCTTTCAAAAAAATTGTGAGTGTGTAAAAACCATTTTTGAATTCAGAGATCCGTTTGCGAAATATTAAGCTTTAAAGTGCAAATTGTTGTTAGAGTCAAGTGTGTCCCCCCTGCCAGCTAAATGGTTGGTTTTAGATATGTGAAAAAATTCACGGCAGTAGTTTATACATATAACGAATTTAAAAGGAAAATTATCACAGCTGAGTAGGCTTTATAAGTTAACGAGTAATAATCGACCAACTTAGATTTGCGGTTGTAAAAACATGTTCTCCCATAAATTCCGTATGAAAGATTTTTTTTTTCAACTACAAAGTTAAGTTTGTTCTTGGGATAAGTTCATCCCAACTACGGAACCCTACATTTTGAAAGAAAAGAAAGAAAAATATTTTATTTGGGACACGCACAGGAAATACAAAACAGTAATAAAAGATAAAAAAATAATTAACAAAAATAAAAAGGAGCATTTTAAAAACTAACAAACAAAATTAATAACGACCTGTGCGAGGCCAAAAAGGCTCCTGTCTCAGCATGATGCTGCGATATTTAAAAATAAATAAATACCGCAGCGCTGGTACATGCACTTGGCCGGTTTTTTTTTCCTTAATGATAAATGATAAATGATAAATGATTTTATTTCTGTAAGTAGGTTTGTACAAACACTTTTACACGTCAATCATATTTTAAAACTAGATGAGGTCGGCGTTTCCTATCTGACTACTCTGAGAAGAAAGGCCGAAACAAACTCAGAGGTCTCAGTCTCTTTTAAAGTCCAGACATAATCTTGGTCAGATCATGTGAAGGCCATGTGGATTGGTGTCTGAAGTGGTCTTTTGAGGAAAGCACCACACAGATTGAGAGGGCCTGTCCAGTCAGTGCACGCATTTGTCAGTTATCGTGCAGCTCAACTCAGAATTTAAGGAGCTCAACGATTCGACGAACAATACCAAAAACAGGACATTTGGGTAGGCCACTTAAATTACTCAAACTGTCAGACCATGATTAGAAGTAACTGAGAAAACATTAAAAACAAAACAAAAAGGAATGACCCACAGAGTCTTCACATTCACAATAATTAAAATAATAAAATACTTTAAAAGTAAATATTCATGTCATTGTTTATATAAAATTCATTAATGTCAATGTGTATATAAAAACCAAGAAATAATCTTGGTCTGAGCATTTCATTTGAGGACCATGTAGATTTGTGTCTGAAATGGTCTTCTGAGGAAAGAACCATACAGATTTGAGTGGACCTGTCCAGTCAGTGCACGCATTTGTCAGTAATAGTGTAGCTCAACTCAGAACTTAAAAGGAGCTCAACGATTCGACGAACAATACCAAAGAAGGGACATTTGGGTAGGCCGCATAAAGTACTCAAAACTGCCAGATTATCATTAGAAGTAACTGAGAAAAAAATAAATAAATATATAAATGACCCACATAGTCCTCACATTCACAATAATTAAAATAATAATAATATTATACTTCACAAGTAAATATTCATGTCATTGTGTATATAATTTTAAAGTTTGCAAAATAAACAAAGTTCCGAAAGTAAAAAATAAAAAATTATAATTGGAGCAGCTCAATCCCAAGCCTTTTTGTCCTCAACGTAATCTTTAACGGTATAAAAAGCTTTCTGGCACAACTTACGTTTAATGAATGATTTAAATTTATTAAGGCTTAGATCTTGTACGTGGCTTGGAAGTTTATTATAAAAGCGTATACATTGACATCTGAACGAGCCACCTATTTTCTTGAGCCTTGTTGTAGGTACAACAAATTTGTGTTTGTTTCTAGTATTTATGTTATGGATATCACTGTATTTTTTAAACAATTTTATATTTTTATGGGCATATAAAAGATTATCAAAAATATACTGAGAAGGCACAGTCATTACATTAATCTCCTTAAATTTATCTCTGAGAGAGTGTCTCGGACTTAATTTATAAATTGATCGAACAGCTCTTTTCTGCAAAACAAAGATAGTCTGAATGTCGGCGGCATTTCCCCACAACAGAATACCGTACGACATTACACTATGAAAATAGCTAAAGTACACTAAACGGGCTGTCTCTATGTCAGTCAAATTACGAATTTTTCTAACAGCATATGCTGCGGAGCTTAGCTTTTTTGACAATTTATCTATGTGTGGGCCCCACTGAAGCTTAGCATCCAAAGTTAAGCCCAAGAAAACTGTGCTATCTTCAGGATTCAATTCTTCGCCCTTTATTAACACACTAGTTTTCACCTGTCTAACATGAGGTAAGGTGAACTTAATGCATTTGGTTTTTTTTTCATTAAGGAGTAAATTGTTAACATTGAACCAGTGAACTACTTTTGAGATCGCGCTATTTACATCGTCAGTAACCAGCTGCTGACGTTTAAGTTTAAACAAAAGTGAAGTGTCATCCGCAAACAACACTATATCATGGTTATCCTTTATGAGGTAAGGCAAGTCATTAATATAAATAAGAAACAAGAAAGGGCCAAGAATTGAGCCCTGAGGGACTCCCATTGTTACTATAGATCCGGGAGATCTTTTTCCATTAACGTCAACGCACTGAATCCTATTACTCAAGTATGAAATAAGAAGATTCAGAGCGCTGTTCCGGATCCCATAGTGGCGGAGTTTCCTGATTAATGTTTCATGAAAAACGCAATCAAACGCCTTGGACAAATCACAAAAAATACCCAAGGCATCGCATTTATCTTCCCATGCATTATAAATATGACCTAAAAGTTCAACACCGGCATCAGTAGTTGAACGACCCCTTGTAAAACCGAATTGTTTGCTATGTAATAATTTATGTCTATTAAAAAATCTTTGCAATTGCTCTAAAATTAATTTCTCAAAAATTTTACTAAAAGTAGGTAGGACTGAAATAGGTCTATAATTTGTGGGGTCTGATGTACTACCTGATTTAAACAAAGGTATTATTTTACTATTTTTCATAAGGTCAGGAAACTCCCCACAGTCGATACAATTATTAAATATAAGAGCTAAAGTAGGTGCTACAATGTCAATAATAGACTTGGCAACTTCTACAGAATTACCCCACAGATCTGCAGTCTTTTTTACATTTAAAGTGTGAAAGGTTTTAATTATGTCTCTACAGGTAATGTGTTCAAAAATAAAGTCCGAATCGCAAACATTAACATTTTCCTTTAGCAAAGACTCAGCAACAGAAGGTGATGAGTTTAGGGATTTAGTAGTTGAAACGGGAATATCCGAAAAGAAATTTTCAAAGGCCGCGGCGACTTGTGAGTCTGATTTTATTATGTTGTCATTAATAGACAGGCTGTAGTCAGTATTTCGGTTATCAGACCTTCCCGTTTCACTATTAATAATATTCCAAGTCGTTTTAATTACATTACTACTATTTTTAATCTTCAAACTCAAATAACGCGACTTGGCCATACAACAAACTTTTTTAAATAATTTTGAATAATTTCTAACATATAAATTAAATTCAGCTGTGTTTACATAAGTCCTTTCATTGTACAGCTCATAAAGCCGTGTTCTACTTTTATGTATACCAATGGTAGCCCAATCACTAAAAGATGCGTTATTATTAACCGAGATAGTCTTGGGAATAAAGGTGGCATTAAATTGCTTACAGTATATATTAAAGAAATCATCATAAAGATTATTAGGGTCAGCATGTATAGACAAAACTGGTAATTTATTAATGAGTTTAACTTTAAAAGTTTCCAAGCGACTTGCAGTTTTGGGGTTAACCGTGATATCCTTTTTAGCCACTTTGTTGTTTTGGTTTGGGATAGTAATCCTCTGCCCGCAATGATCAGAATCTAGTAAATTAATAATTTCTTTGTGGCTTGGTATAACATCTGTATAAATATTATCTAGGCATGTGGCACTAGTAGGGGTTATTCTTGTGGGCTCCAAAAATAGGTTTACAAGATTGTAGGACTGAAACAGACTTACTATTTTACTACAAGTACCTGAGTTTTCTAATAAGTTAACGTTAAAATCACCGCCAATGATAATGGACTTATTTGAGTTACAAATCTTGTGGAATACTTCATCCATTACCTTTTCAAAACAGTCATACAATCCTGAAGGGGGTCTGTACACACTTAATACAATAAACTGCTCCAATTCTATACAGGCTATTTCAACTGTACGCTCAACAGATAGGCTCACAATATCCTTACGGTCTTTAAATTTAAGCTGGTTACTTACTAAAATTAATGAGCCACCATGTATAGCGTTAACTCTGCTGAATGAACTACCTACCTGGTGATTATTAAAGTTGAACAAGAACTGGTGGCTTTTAAGCCAATGTTCTGTTATACAAAGAATATCAATACTATTAAAATTCAAAAATAATTCTACTTCTAAATCTTTGTTCTTATATTATGCGAATGGAATCCCATTGGAAGAGAAACAATTTACTTCCTAAATGTGGGGTGCTCGGGGTCGGGTGACCACCTAACGACACGCGAAGGGGTCGGTATTGTTATCGAAGGTGCCTTTCCTCTTGTTCGGCACTGTTGCATTCCTAAGGCTATGCTAGTTGTCGGTTGACGTGTTTTACAATTCCGAGTTAATAAGGTAGGTCCATGACATTGAATTCTGGTGGAAGATAAATGTGTCCCACATGTAATATTATGACATGATTAAAAATTTCTTCACTCATTCTTTCTTTTTCGTGTGGTTTGTGACTAACCTGGTGTCAGAGTTTTTATGCCGCACACGGGCCTCTGACTTGGCTTCACATGCGGTCGAGAAATATCTCTCAGGCGCTTTCCTTCACCGTTTATAATTACCACTTTTTTAAAATAAAAATGTATAAACTTGGCAGTCCGACGGTCACACCAGTAGGCTATCACGCTGTTTCTTCACTCAAAAACACGTTACTTAAATCACGTCATAGCGAACCATCTGATACGGTCTCGGCACGCGCCGATATCAATCAGACCTGACTTTTAAAGATTACTACTTATCGATCGGAATCTACTCGTTTTCAATTAAATGTTTGTGCTGTTGATTATTATCGTGTACTGCTCGTACCGTGGAGGTACCTACACGACATGGATGTTGTCATCGTACAGGGGGTTTACTCTTGAAATTAATTTCAATTCCAATCTAAAGCCAATACGATTCCAATGTTAATTTTGCAGTCACGTGATTCGGTACTCTTGAAACCAATACTGTCAACATTGGATTGAAATTGGGATTGCCCCGCGATTATTTTGTTCCACGTGAAGTTAGCTATGTTCTGCAATTTCGAGAATAAAGTCAAGTCAAGTGGTTTTAGAAATTAGAAGTGAATTCGAAATGCAAGTTTGTTTTGAACATTAACTTATAGATATTGTTCGCGTGTGGTTCCTTTTCAGTAACGACAGTTGATTTTCCGATAAGTTACATAAACTAATATTAAAGTTTTATACAAGTGGTAAGTAAAATGAGATTAAAACGCTTATGTAGAAAAAAGTGATGTGGTTTTAAATGAGATTAAAACGCTTATGCAGAAAAAAGTTACGGCAAAATCTAAATTTAAGCGTAGGGCTAATGACGCTAACAGGGAAAGATACTTCTCCATACGTAATCACTGTAATAAGGTGTGTAGGAATGCTAATCGTCATTCATACTTCTGTCCAAAATGGGGACGCATCCAAAGTTTGGAAATTTCTCAGATCATTGGGGGTCGGTAAAACACGACAAAACACAATTCCAAAAGACAGATTGATGCAATGAATTCTCATTTTACTGCCTCGTCCAACTTTAATAGGACAATTAAATTAAATACACTGAATTATCTTTCTTGACTTCCGACTCCCATTTATTCTCCATTTGTTTTTAGTCAGTTCTCCGCATGTGATGTTAAGAAGAGCATACTATCGATTACTTCTAATGCAGTAAGGAAGTGACTGTATCAGCCGTAATATGTTAGTACCTGTACTGGATTTTATCCCTCCTAAAAAGTCTAATCCCTCATCCTTTTCTGAATACCGTCCAATATCCGTCCTACCATTCCTATCCAAAGTACTTGAACGGTTAATTCACAATCAAATAAGCACTTTCCTCTCTAAAAATAATCTCCTCAACCCCTTCCAGTCTGGCTTCCGTTCTGGTCATAGCACCACCACAGCGCTTCTGAACATTACAGATGATATAAGGTCAGACATGGAAAACGGTAATCTAACGGTCTTAGCTTTGCTAGATTTCAGTAATGCTTTTAATACCGTTGATTTTGATATTTTGCTTGGCATTTTATGCTCTCTTAACATATCGTCGACCGTAGGTTCAATTGAGGTAAGGGACAAAATCACCCAAAATGAGTTGAGTATACAGTTTTGTTTAGAATTTTTCGCTCTATCGAATGGTGAATATGAAAAAAAAAATCTTATTTTGTCCCTTACCTCAATTGAACCTACGGTCGACGATATCTCCATCGGTAATTGACTGGTTTCGTACTTACCTGTTCGGCCGCCGGCAACGTATTTGCATTGGAGAGACCTTGTCTTCCTGAAGTAATACTTCTGCCGGTGTACCTCAGGGTGGCGTTCTATCTTCTTTACTTTCCGCAGTTTTTATTAACTCGATCTCCGACGAACTAATTTCTTTCTACCATCTTTATGCAGATGATTTACAAATATACTCGCGAGCGAAGTCTATCCGAGGCTATCTCAACGATTAATCGTGATCTGGCCCGTATATGCGACTGGAGTAAGAGATATGGACTTATGGTCAACCCCATAAAGACGCAGGTTGTGGTGGTAGGCAGTTCTAGGAAGGTCTCAAGGATCGACTGGACGACTCTTCCCCAAGTTTCTTTTGACAATTCAGTTGTTCCCTTCAGTGAGAAAGTTAAAAATTTGGGGATCTTCATTGATAAAAACTTTTCTTGGACTGCCCAGCTACAGGAAGTTAGCTGCAAATTATTTTCATCCGCTGCATCTTTGAGGAGATTACGTAATTTTGTACCAACTGCTACCAAGATTGCTCTTGCACAATCGCTAGTTCTTCCCATCCTTGACTATGCTGATGCCAGCTATCTTGATCTTACCCAAGACCAACTCGATAAACTTGAGCGGCTTCAAAATGTTTGAATAAGGTTCATATTCGGTAAATATGACCATGTTTCCGAATTTCGTGTGAAGCTCAAGTGGTTACCAATTCACCTTCGCCGGAATGTTCATATACTTTCCCTTTTGTATAATGTTCTTTTTTCTCCTTCCACCCCTCTCTATCTCATGAAACGTTTCCAGTTTCTTTGCGACTCCCACACGAAACTTTTAAGGTCATCAGATAGGTAACTTAAAGCTTAAAATGCCTATGCATTCCACAACTTTCCTCGACAAGTCCTTTACTGTCCAGGCCGCTCGTTTGTGGAATGCATTGCCAGTTCAAATAAAACGTGCGCATTCGTTACTTGTATTTAAGAGACTCGTAAAGGAACATTACTTGTCGTTGTGATCTTGTTCTCGTAACTGTAATTATCTATAGTCTTCGTTTATTTTTGTTGCTTATATATTTATAATAAGTATGTATGTATTTAGGTATGTATATATTATTTAGGATACCTATGTAAATATCTGTGTATCTATTCTAGTATATAATATACTTATTATTTGCACCAACGACAGCCCCATTTTATGTCCAGGCAAATCACTGTCCATTCCAAGATTGCCTGGAAGAGATCGCGGAAAGCGATAAGGCCGCCCATTGTATATTTTTAACCGACTTCCAAAAAGGAGGAGGTTATATGTTCGACACGTATGTTTTTTTTTTTTTTTTTTTTTTCTTTTTTTTTTTATGTATGTCCACCGATTTCTCCGTCATTTGTGGACCGATTTTAAAAATTCTTTTTTTGTTTGAAAGGGTAGGCTCCCAAATTGGTCCCATATAAATTTTATTAACTTTGCTTGGGTAGTTTTTGAGTTAGCTACAAAATACGTATTTTTTTCCCACTTAGTATGTAGATGATATGATAAGTTCTTGACACTGGTAGCAGGTAGTGGTATTCGAATGTGTGTGGGGTAGGTACCACAACAAAAAAGTGAAAAATAAAAACTTTTTACAAAAAAAAACAACTGACTTCCAAAAAAAAAACACTACAAAGTGAAAAATAACTTTAATTTCGGAAGTCGGTGGCAAAAAACGAAAACACAAAACCCAAGACACCGACTTCCGAAATTAAAGTTATTTTTCACTTTGTAGTGTTTTTTTTTTCGAAGTCGGTTGTTTTTTTTTGTAAAAAGTTTTGTAGTGTTTGATTTATGTTTTGGTATGTATTTTTGTGGTGTATAATAAAGTATATATAAATAAATAAATAAGTAAATAAACAATAATACTTAAATATACAGTTAGTTAGTGAAATATTTTTGTTTTGTCAATATATGTACCTACTTAGTTATTTTCTTGGTCTATTTTTTTATGTTATTATATTATATTGTACACGTTGTACATAATAAAAGTTTCCAATTTAAGTTACAATGACAAAACGTCCTACTATAAATTTTCTCAAACAAATCCTCGCTCACTCTATAATTTGCTTTAAATTCGTCTTCATTCATCGAAAACGCTTTGTCCGTATAACGCATCATCCGACACTCATCTCGTCTTTGTTTCAATTGTTTTTTATTGAAATTATGTAAAATACTGTATATAACTGCAAATCGTGCCATATTACACACTTATTACCATACTAAAAACGACTTAAAACACAAAATAATTTTAAAAAAGTTACACTTTTGCTATTGGAATAATTCCAATCAACAAACAATCCCAACGCAATACTGGCGCAATACGCAGTGTCAAATTATAGTCAAGAGTACCCAAACCAAGCCCGATCCCGATTCCACTTAGTTCCTAAAATGGACACCCAATTTGACAACAATTTGGCGCTAGTGTCGAACTCAAGAGTACGAAACGTCACAATTCCAATGTCGATAGATCGGAATTGGAATCAAGAATAAGCTCCCTGGACGGTGCGTGACTCGTGAGGCGTTAGGACTCGGCTGCAGTCGCAGCGCTTACCTGCTGCAACTGAACCATATAACTGACCGTTTATACTTTAACCACCACATAAAGCAGTTAAACACAAACGCGCTTTACTTTACTTTGTGTCCACACACCACCACCACTGTTCTCAAATTATATTAGTTAAAGACTACCTACTCGACAGTGATACGCTCATCTCACAATATTCCAGACATATCGACAGGATCTTTTTCCATATCCGTGAACACATCACAGTCAGGCTTAGCGTTTATCAATCGTTTAGAATTTATCTACTAAAGATGTCAAGAAAGTGATAAAAAATATGGTTAGAGGCAAGTCCCCGGGACATGATCACCTTAGTGTCGAGCACCTTAAGTATGCAGGTGTACACTTGCAAAGAGTATTGTCGGTGTTTTTTAGACTGTGTGTGAGTCATTCTTATCTGCCCAGTGCACTTATGCGAACTATAGTTGTACCTGTCATAAAAAATAAAACCGGTGATGCTGCGGATCCCAGTAATTACAGACCAATATCCCTGGCAACGGTCATAGCAAAGGTGCTGGATAGTCTGCTGGATACATACATGGCCCCCAGGATTGACTTGCATGATGCACAGTTTGGCTTCAGGCCTGGGCTGTCGACTGAAAGTGCCATTGTGTGTTTAAAGCGGACTGTCCGGTATTATACGGACAGGAAAACACCTGTTAATGCGTGCTTCTTAGATCTGTCCAGGGCTTTTGACCTTGTGCCTTATGACCAGCTGTGGGATAAGCTTAGTAATGAGAATAAAGTAGATTTTGAGGTCACGTCATTGCTAAGATTCTGGTATGAGAACCAAATAAATAATGTTAGGTGGGCAGGGACTATGTCCGAAGAATATAAGTTGAAATGTGGGGTGAGGCAGGGGGGAATCACCTCCCCTCGCCTTTTCAATTTATATATAAACCAACTGATTTTTGAGCTCAGCAATACTGGTGTCGGCTGTCATATTGACGGAGTTGCTATTAACAACATCAGCTATGCAGACGATATGGTCTTGCTGAGCCCTTCAATCAGTGCATTAAGACGTTTGCTGAAGGTCTGTGAGAACTATGTGGTGACTCAGGGGCTTATGTATAATGTCACTAAGAGTGAGTTACTTGTTTTCAATGGCGGTGCCAAAAGTTACTTAAATGTTCCATGTATCTCGTTAGCAGGTACACCCTTGAAGCAAGTCTCAAAATTTAAATATCTGGGCCACTGGGTCACTGAGGACCTGTGCGACGATTTGGATATCGAGAGGGAGCGTAGGGCGCTGGCTGTTCGAAGTAATATGCTGGCCCGTAGGTTTGCAGGGTGTTCTTACGATGTAAAAATGACGCTTTTTCGAGCCTACTGTCAAACTTTTTACACCTGCAGCCTTTGGGTCAAGTATACGCAGAAGGCATACAGCGCCCTGCGTGTGCAGTATAACAATGCCTTCAGGATGCTTGTGGGGCTGCCGCGGTATTGTAGCGCTTCGGGTATGTTTGCTGATGCGAGAGTGGATGATTTTTATGCCATCATTCGAAAACGATGCGCTTCTCTCCGGCACAGAACAGATATCAGCACCCACGGCATGTTGAGAGCATTGAGTGACCGGTGGGACTGCCCGATGCTTGGTCGATGGGTGAGACTGCACACACAGATCTGCTCTTGATAACTGTACGTGCATTTTATTTTATCTATTCCTATTATGTTATTATTATTATGCCTATTTGTGATTTTTATGTGTGTATTGTGTTTTTTGTATGAATTGTGATTCATTTCTATTATGATATTATTATGTAATTTGTGATGTATTTCGATTATGTTGTAATTAATGATTTTGTTTTGATGTCAATATTTACCTACAGATGTAATTCTATGGACTTCAATGTCTGCAAATAAATGATTATTTATTTATTTATTTAGCGTCCAAGAGAGCGTTGAGCGCAGAGTGTTCGAGGGACAGGAGACTGGGTTCGAGCGACGGTTCGACTCCGAGGCACTGCGAATAATTTGTGCCTTCTGCTACGGTTATAGTTTGTAGGAACAAATTGATGGGACAGTTCGTCTTGCTGTTCAGGAGAATCTATTTTTCCGTGAAGGATCTTACAGCAAATGATATTAGACATTTTCTGGCTGGGGTAACGCACTGCAGCTATACTGACTTGCCTGTTCCCTAGAGAGAACTTAGTGCAGGAAACGAGAGAAGGAAAGAGTGACTCTCTCTCTTAAAAATCATTGCGATGAAAAGGTTGACTCGAAAGGAAGAAGTTTACTACGGACAAGTATCGTTACCTCTCTTGTCTGTGCCTCTGCGTCAGTCTGTAAGTGGAACTGCTATCGTTATCCATTTTCGCGGAGCCCATTCAATCAGGCAGAACTTATGTTGACAAAGAACGTGTAAGCTGTGTTTGTTTGCGTGACATTGCCCCCTCCCGTCGCGCTCGCTCGTCGTGCATATGGCATAAGGCAGTCGGCATTAAAACAAACCATTGAATTGAACCGCAACACTCACTACACAAGTTTATTTCCGGTTAGAAGGTTGTGTAAGTCACTGGTGTGCGGGTAAGCGGGGGAGGAGGGGCGGGCGCGGGCATTGAGACCTGTTCTGCAGAGCTTGCGTCTGAGGCGCACCGGCTATAAGTCACAAGGAAACCGTCGCGCAGTCTAAATTACACTAGTTCGACATGTTTGTGTGCAATATATTGTAACCGCTTGTCTGCGGAGAGCGGTGCGATCCTCTATGACCGCGAGCTATCTGTGCCGTTAACTGTACCGCTCGGCATTCCGAGCCGCTGCGAGCTGCCCCGAGCGCCTCCGAGCGCTGCCGACCCCACTGGTATAGCCTTCACGTGATAGTTGCACTCCTCTGTGACATTCCAAGCTAATCGGTCCGTGGTACACCTTCAAATGCTTCACCACCAGTTGTAGTTACTTTAACTGGTTCTAACTTGTGAGCAGTCACTAACACTGACGTGTGTTTATTGAACACAGCTCCCACTTTTTCGGGCCACATTTTCCAGTTATAGATATGTCGAATCCAAGTACATAGCATCATTATCATGATCAATTGATCAGACATACATAGTGTTAGATGTACAGTCGTGGGCGCAGAATTGGGATACGGGTAAAGAACAGATATTTCCTTTAACTTCTACGTGCTTCTACACAGTTTATTGTTACAGAGTCAATTACTTAACCACCTACAGTACAGTTAGTTCAAACTAGGCTGAGAATCAGCACTTTTCGAACGTCCAAATTACATAAGACAGTCCCCCAAAAACGTCCACCCTTCACCACTTCCTAGTGCCTTTAGCTGGGAAGAAGTGACGCAACAAACTCCCCAGCAGCACAGCTGTCTGTTCAAGTTAGAAAAATAAAATGATTCTATACAATAGTATGCAAAATTATTATGCAACACAAAACATTATTTTAATTATAAATTACTGGCCATAGTCAGCTAGCACATGCCAATATACCAACCAAAAACATCGAGAACTATACTCAAGCAGAATTTAAAAAAATAAAAACTAAACGTAAACAGAACTAAGTATCAAAATAAAAGCCTCCAGGGCATAAAGGGCGTGCCCGCTTACATAAAGTTGTAATTGGAAGTTATAAATGATAAACTAGGACCATCGAGCTAAAATAAATGAACAGTTAATTACTAGTAACAATAACAAAACCATGATCAGCAAGACGACCAGTCACCACAAGCAGCACCTGTTCACGAGCATAACGCAAAGATCAGCCATTACCCCCCTCGCCATATTTGAAATATATACATAAAATACAAAATAAATACCTACGCAACTCTGACGAAGTGGAAAGGTAGTGTTCTTTCACTCTTCTTTTAAATACTGCAACAGTTTGGCAGTCCCTAATGTCTGGCGGAAGTGAATTCCACAACCGCACCACGTGCACAGTGAAGGAGTAGGAGTAGAAATCAGTGGAGTGGGGAGGGGACTTAAGGAGGTTTCTAAGATGCGACCTGCAAGGCACATCAGAAGGACGGGCGTAGGAAAAGCGCACCCGCAGATAGGAAGGAGTTTTAGGATTGTGAAGGAGGTTAAATAGCAGACATAATATCCGAGAGTTCCTGCGAAGTCGAATAGGGAGCCACTTGAGTATCTTGCGAAAGTTAGAAACATGATCATACTTTTTAAGGTTAAAGACAAAACGAATACAGATATTTTGCAAACGCTCAAGTTTATTTAAAAGCTCCTCGGTGGCATCCAAATAACAGGCATCAGCGTAATCTATGATGGGCTGAATGAGAGTATGAGCAAGGGAGATTTTGGTGTTCAAGGGCAAGAAACTCTGGACGCATTTCAACGAATGGAACATGAAGTGTACTTTGCGACTGACTTGAGCAACATGGGCAGTCCACGATAAGTAGGAATCCATGGTTTACTTTATTTTTAAACGCATTAAAAGGCAAATCTAGCAAAGAAGAGGGTAGCTTGTTATAAAAGGCTATACCAAGCCCAACAAACGAGTTATGAACCTTATGAAGCCAGTGAAAGGGAGCTCGTAGTTTGTCCTTATTTCTAGTGTTAACATTGTGAATATCACTGTTTTTAGTGTATAAGTGTATATTTTGCATAATATATAAGATGTTGGCGAAAATGAATTGTGATGCCACCGTGAGAATACCAACATCTTTAAAAAAATCTCTTAGAGAAATTCTGGCAGCAGTTCCTAGACCTAAGGCCAGAGCACGTCTTGACGATCATTGTCGCTCCATGGTCCGTGGACCATACTCTTAGACTCGGCACAATGGTGAACAAAGGCGCTTGTTTCTCATTTTAAGTTCATACACAAAAGATCCGACATACTTAATATACTGAAACTCATCCATGCTAAAGTTACGGTGCTTATATAGTGTAGAGTGGAAGTGCAGCAAGTACGTCACTCTCTACCGCAACCATTAACTTTGATGCAATCATTCCGATTCTTCCGGCTTCGATATCTCAATACGATATTGGAGTGTAGCAAAATTGTACAGCAGTGTGATCCGGCTGTAGTGTAGGCAGAGGCTCAGGAGCTGAGGACTCAGGGAGCTCCACGGAACACTAGCGTGTTGTATCTCATTAAGCCTTTCCCTTAGCAAGCATTGGTCCTTCTCAGTCTCTCCTCCTTGTGCCGGTCTATCTCGCTCCCTGCGCACGCCGAAATCACACAATTTTTGGAATTGTTTTAATAAAAAAAAAGTAAAGTAAAACGCGAATTATTTAGATTTTTTAAGTATCTATCTATTAGTGGTGATAATCGAACATTAACAATGTGCTTTTAGATGTAATTTATTTCTCATAAGAAATTGTGCCCTATTACATTTTTTACGTAAATTTATAATTTTTGACACTGTAATTTTCAGCAGCAGTTAGATATTTTAATTATTTGATTATGAATAACGATAGTGGCATTCTCTTTCTTGTAAGTTGGAGTTCCACATTATTTTCGTGTAATTTGCTGAATTGACGCAGAATATTTATAGTACTTTAGGGACTCAGGAGGACACTAATTAACTGCAGGCATTAGTTCCCTGAAGGCAGGCATATTGTAAGTTGGGGGATTACATCACTGATAAAAATGCTTGGCTCAATGCTGTCTTGCTCCACAACCACAACTAATTGATTAACATTTGCAAATACTGTTGGAGCTGCTGAAGATTGTAAGACCATCTTTGCATTGTATAAACTCAATCTCCTTTGTATTATCTAATTGCATAGCACAGGTGTGAGCATTTTGTACTAAAAAGTTACCAATTACCGGGTAATATGTCTTGCATTGACTTGAATGTGCCCTGGAGGTTGTGAGTATGTCATACTCACACAGATGTTTCGCTGATGGTGGCGCGTCTGTTGGATCATTTAGCTCCCTTCAAAATGGTTGAGCTGAATGGCGCCGTCAGTTGAGATTGGTCATCTCTTAGTTGCCACGGCTTATTTTTAATTTATTTTAATTTTTGAATTGTTCTTTGTTTTATCTTTTTATTACGGACGCTTCTAACGTGCACGTCTTTCTACATTGTTCTCACATGTATAATTTCAACATAAATAATGTAACCAATATTTTGTAACAATTTTTTATTTAAAAGAGTGTCCGTGGAGTTTCTTGCCCGTTCTTCTCCATAGGTACCTACTACGCTTTGGAATGGGCAACTAGTTTCATATTTCTGACTGACCGATTCCTTGACAATTCAAAAGTGCCTGTAAATGGTAAGATAAGATAAGATCATTTATTCGTCCAAAACATAAGTATACACACATGGCATGCAAGATGTTACATAAAATTAGGGCACAGTCATGTTTTGCCTTAACGGCGTACAAATATAAACACGTTGGTTATTTTGGAATATAATAAATGTGTCCATTATTCAAAGCAATTATTAAATTAAAACTTAATCAATCAAATTATAATAAATATGCTACAGAATTGTGTCATCAACTCGTCATAGAAATTTACAATAAAAGAAAATAAAATTAACCAGTCAAAATTCAAAGTAATTACTAATAAAAATCTACATTTATGTCACACAAGTCAGATTAATTAAATAACATTAATAATGAACAAAACTAACAAAATAAAACAATATCAACACTTTGAGTTTGAAGGGTTTCCAACTCATTTTCGAAAGACAATTTTGTAGAGCCCAAATCTACAAGGCCAAATCATCGGAAAGCTATTTTATAATCCACCAGCTGTTACTGGCGACTTCGTCCGCGTGGAATTCTATACATCAATTTTATTTATTTGTAAAGCTGCCAGTGAAAGTCCCGGCAAAATCGGTCCAGCCATTTCGGAGATTAGCCGGAACAAACAGACAGACAGACAGACAAGATTTAAAAAAAATGTGTTTTTATTGTATATATCGTATATACTTTCTTATGCATTTAGTAAAAAGGTGTCATTTTGACATTACAAACAGACACTTCAATTTTGTTTATTTATTATAAAAGACATATATATACATAGGTACAGATTTCATGGGTTTTAATTTCTTTTGCGCGGTACCCTTAGATTTTTTCGGAAACAAAAGTAGGTAGCCTAAGTAAGCCCACGTTCGCACGGACGTAATAAAATCGCGGCGGGATTTTATCGCGCACTGGATTTTCAATTCTCGGCGCTAAGCAAAGCGTTGAACATACAATGCACGACAAAAAATCGCCCCGATTTTATTAGGTAATAATAATAATAATAACCCCACCGCCGTATCTCTACGTAGACGTCGTGGTGGGGCTTGCGCGCTCCGAACTCGGGGTCTGTGCCGGTAAAGTTTACTTTGCCGAAACAGGTCTAGGGTGAGGAGCCAGACCAAGAGGGATACAAAAACCCGCAGGGCAGCATGTGGCGAGCTGTTGGGCAGTAGCGACCCCACGGACCCTATCTTCCGGGAGAAGTCTTATTCCTCACCTCTGGCTTGCCTTTATTGGCCGGCTAGAGTGAACACTGACGAGGAATAGAGCTCCCACCTCATTCTTGCCTTTATTGGCTGGCTTGAGTGGAGATTCGCAAGAGCAAACGTGCTCGGAGGAAGGAAGTTTTCCAGTAAGATGCTGGTAGGGATCTTGACCGTACTTCCGGGATTGTCCTGATAGCCATGGAATACCTCTCCACTCCTCATAAGCACCTCAGGACGTGTTGCCCCCTTGTCACTACGACACTATGTGCTAGCGACCGTTTTCAGGGGCCCATTATTGTGTGTGCAAGTCACCCCCTGCCACTTTATCCGTGTGCTTATAAAACATAGATCAGGCAGGGGCCATAGTCCTTCCATAGTTCCAGGTGACCAGTCCACTTTAGCAACCCAAACCCATAGTCCGATATCTTTGTTTCCATATCTTACAATAGTCCTACACCAACCGGGGGTTGTCCTTGGCTGCACTTGCATAGTGCGAACAGGGATAATCGTCGGTTGGTACCTCATTTAATTAAAAACGTCTAAGGGGCCTCTACGAGTTGGCTTCAGCCCCTCGTACGTCTTCCAAAGGTCCGGGAGCCCTGGGTCCCGAGAAATGTCAAAGACGTATAATAATATTGTGAAACTATACCAGAAATGAATACTGTGCTAATCACGCCATTAGACGTAGTCAGAGCAGTCCGTCCGTTACCGAACTGGAAATCACCGGGGCCGGACGGACTGCACAACTTTTGGTTAAAATGGCTGAGTAGTTCACACACTCGCCTGGCATCTCAATTCCAGTTAGCCCTAGAGTCTGGGTCGCTACCACAGTTTCTAACAACAGGCGTTACCCACCTGCTCCATAAGTCAGGTAGTCCCGCGGAACCCAAGAATTATAGACCGATCACATGTTTGTCGACGGTCTATAAACTTCTTACATCCATTTTGAGAGCGAAAATTAACACACACATTGACAGTAATTCAATTATGTCAGCCTCCCAAAATGGATGTAGGAACGGATCCCGTGGTACTAAGGAGCTTCTCCTCATCGACATGGCCATAAGCCAACAGGTTCGTCGATCCCGCAAGGATCTGTCGACATGCTGGATAGACTATAAGAAGGCCTACGACTTGGTGCCACATATATGGCTCATGAGGGTGCTGGAGTTGTACAAGATAGATGCATCTCTGCGCGCCTTTCTGATGTCGTGTATGGGGCAATGGAGGACGGTCCTTCGCTATCTAGGATGCCGACAGATCCAGGGGAATGACGAGCCTGTATGGATTAAACAGGGAATATTTCAGGGCGACAGTTTAAGTCCACTTTGGTTTTGCTTAGCCCTGAATCCTCTGAGCACACTGCTGGAGGATTCAGGCCTTGGCTATAGGTTGAGGAGAGGTGGTCAGGTCATATCTCACCTCCTCTACATGGATGACTTGAAACTCTTTGCCCCCAACAGATTGCGACTGATGGAGCTACTGAAGATAACTGAAAAATTCAATGGCGCCATCAGGATGGAATTTGGTGGGGAAAAATGTGCAATCATGCATGTAAAGCGAGGTGAGATTATGGAATCCGAGAGAACCCAACTCTCGGACTCCATACACCTCAGATTAACCTCCTCAGCTGAAAGCTATAAGTATTTGGGTATGTCGGAAGCGTTAGGCATCAACGTTGCTGACATGAAGCAATCGTTGAAGGAGCGCTTCTTTGGTCGCCTGAAGAAGGTATTAATTAGTCTTCTTTCAGGCGGAAACAAGGTGCGCGCCTTCAACGGTTGGGTCATGCCGGTTTTGATGTACTCTTTCGGCATACTCAGACCGAACTGGACGCCCTGGACAGGAGGGTCCGTACACTCCTGACCGCAAACCGGATGCATCACCCACGTTCATCGGTGATGAGACTGTACATCCCGCGGAAGTGCGGGGGTCGAGGCTTTTTAAATGCGAAGACCCTCCACAATCGCGAGGTGTGCAGCCTCAGCGAATATTTTCTTAAAACCGATGTGGGTATGCACCGTGATGTGGTCACAGTGGACAACGGGCTCACCCCGCTCTCCATGGCTAAAGAGAACTGGCGCAAACCTGTAATACTTACTACAGATGACCGCAAGGAAGTATGGCAAAGCAAGGCGCTTCACGGGCGCTTCTATCGGGCTCTTCATGAGCCCGGTGTAGATTTCTTAGCGTCCGTATCCTGGCTACGTTTCGGTGACCTTTTCGGGGAAACCGAAGGTTTCGTCTGTGCAATTATGGATGAAGTTATCTTGACGAATAACTACCGGATACATATTATGAAGGACGGTACGGTTGACGTGTGTCGGGCATGCCATCGTCCGGGTGAGTCCATCAGACATATTATCTCTTGTTGTTCGCATCTAGCTAACGGCGAGTACTTGCACAGACATAACCAAGTGGCTAGGATTATTCACCAGCAACTTGCTTTGAAATATAAACTTGTGGACTCTGAGGTACCGTATTACCACCGTACCGTATGTGCCCGACCCAGTTCTCGAAAAGGACCATGTCACGTTGTACTGGGAGCGGTCTATCATTACTGACAGGACTATTGTAGCAAATAAGCCTGATATAGTAGTGATAGATCGATTAGCGCGCCGCGCAATGATAGTCGATGTTACCATTCCACATGACGAGAACCTCGTGAAAGCTGAGAAAGAGAAACAAATAAAATATCTTGACTTAGCACACGAGGTTGTTTACATGTGGAATATGAGCTCGGCTATCATTGTGCTGATTGTCGTAACGGCTAATGGCCTGATGGCTGAAAGCCTCGACCAACGTCTCTCGAGGCTTTCGTTAGGCGGTTGGATCAAGCGCCTGATTCAGAAGGCAGTACTCCTCGATACGGCTCGCATTGTGAGGAGGTTCCTGTCTCTGCAGCCCTAACCACCGGTAGCTTGGACCCTGCTCCCGACACCGGCGGACCTCTATTTTTTTATATTTTTAAATGTTTTTTAATTCTTTTATTTTAAGAAATATTTTAAAATGTAATTTAATAAGAACCAAGATGAATAAACGATGAATAATAATATTTTTATTAACAATAATGTTGATACAACTCATCTATCCTAAACAAATACACAATGTACAGAGTTTAGAGCATTTTAAAGATAGAGTTAACGACGATGTCTGTGCTAGTATTAACTGTGTGACAGACATCGGCGCCTTCCTCCTACAATCATGATTTGCTATTCGTTTCAAATATAATGATACAAAAATAGTCCTTGTACAAATTAAGTTACGCTCATTTCAAGTATTAAAAAATCGCATTGAAAATTGAATTGAATGTAATTATTGGATTGAAAAATAATTTATTTACTTTTATATTAAGGCATGCAAGGAAATACGTGAATCTGTGTATGAGTGTGTCTGTACAAACAAGGGTGTGTGTGAGAGTTTTAGGGTGTGTGTGTGTGTTAGGGTGCGTTTGCGTGTGTGTGAGGGTGTGTTTGTGGGTGTGTTGGGGTGCATTTATATGTGTGTTTTAGCGCTTATTATTTATGAATTCCTGGCAAACAGTATTTCAGTGTCATCGTAAGTAAGATCCTGAAGGTATTCGCTTACTACGGTCTTACACTTGTATTTTGGAAGGGGATAAATGTTACATGTTTTGTTAATTACATAATAAAGGCGGCCACTCAAACTCAAATAGTTTCGACTTGCCAGGGCAGTTTTTATTCTGACAGGAGGGCAAACAAGGTCTTTACGTCGTTTATTTAGAAGCAATTTTGAGTCATACTTAAGGGAGGAATGCTTACGAAGGATTATATTGAGTGCACAGAGTTGCCTGCAAGTGAGTACAGACATGTCCTTGTATAATTGGGTTGTAGAGTAGCGATACGGTTTATGAAGCATCACCTTCTAAACGGCCCTCTGCGCCCTCTCAAGGCGAAGCATAGAGGTCTTAAAAGTGTCACCCCAAACTGAGATGCAATAAGTTAGTAGTGACTGAGCCAAAGCATAATAAATCGTTTTTAACAGCGGGAAAGCAACTACATTTCTGAGCTTTTTCATTGGAAACATAAGCTTTCGTACCCGAGATACTGTTACGTCTAAATGTTTATTCCAACTTAGTGTGCAATCAATGTGCACCCCTAGATACTTCACGCAAGATGTTCTTTGAATAGGCGGGCAATTACAGGTGTTAAGCGCAGCATGGGAGCATCTATGAGCCTTTATATCTGGAATGCTCGGTTGTGTGGAAGAGTTCGCTGAGAAAGCAACATAGTGGGTTTTGGAAACATTTAATTTTAGCAGATTACAGGAAAGCCAGTCCATCACTATACCAAGAGCAATTTCAGCCGAGTGGTGTGCAGAAGCCCAGGTATCGCCACTTACAATAAGTGCAGTGTCATCAGCATAGACAAGGATCTTGCAGTCTGGTATAGTGAGTTGGCATAGCCTATTTACATAAACAAGAAAGAGTGTAGGACCCAGCACACTGCCCTGCGGGACTCCGAAAGATAAATATTCATCGTCGCTAATATAGTTTTCAACCTTAAGAGTGGCCAACCCGTCATACTTTTCATACAAACGCTTGTACGTGATTATGGCGTTGTAACACATCTTTCTTTAATTCTTTTAAACTAATGGGTATCTTGTGCACTATATCTAGGTTTCTATGAAATCAAAAAATAAAAATTTGGCGAAACAAATTCAATATAAGCCTCCAAAAATCTGCTTTTTTGCACAAATTTTACGTCAACTTTGACCGTTCATAATGTACTTATAAATTGTAAAAGTAAAGAAAACATCGTTATAGAAACCTCGTCCATGTAATGGAGATTCTAAATTACAAAAAAATATTTTACAAACTTGTAAGGCGTATTCAAAAACACGTATTTCCTGAAACCAGTTATTTTTCGTACAATGTTATCGCGTTCTCACTTGCTTGTTAGCGGTTCTCACTTGCGCTGGATGAAACAACAAGCTTTTCGACCATGCTCGCGTTGACGATAGACGGATTGGGAAGGGCCCCCTTAACTCGCTGACTACGATCAGTGAGGAAGTCGCAAAAAATCCTTAGAGCGGCATCTCGTATTCCTAGAGCCTCCAATCCGTGTAAGAGGATGGGAGTTGAGACCGTGTCAAAAGCCTTGGCTAAGTCTAAGAATATACCTATCGTTTTAGTCCTGGTGTCTAGATTCTTAGTGATATGATTTGAAAGCTCAAGCACAGCATCCTCTGTTGATTTGCCTTTCCTGAAGCCGTATTGGTTTGAGGCAATTGCATTATTGTGCTCTAAATAATTCAGTAATCTCTTATTTAGGATTTTTTCTAAGATTTTGGACAAGGTCGTGAGAACCGATATAGGCCTATAGCTTTCGACACGGTCTGCATCCCCCGCCCTTAAATATAGGTGAAACTAATGCCTTTTTAAAGGCGTTTGGGAAGATGCCCTTTGACAAGCACAGGTTGCATACATGAGTGATTGAGGGGATGAGGACATGCCTAGCAGATTTATTAACTGAAGCAGGTAAACCATCATAGCCAACAGCACAGTTATGTTTTAATTCCGTGATTATACTGTTAACCTCTGTAAAGTCGGTCTCGAGCAAAACCAGTGAATTGCCCTGCGGGTTGGGCAAAGAGTTAAAATCAAAGTTTGAATTGATAGTATGTTGAGCCAGCTGTATCTTCTGTGCAAGATTACCTCCAACATTTGCGAAGTAATTATTTATAGAGTTTACAGAGGCATCAGGATCACTGCAGATATTAAGGAGATCCCCCGATTTACTAGCGGGTGTGGTATTTTTATAACTAATAGACTTTATGATATCCCAAGTTGCCTTGGGATTTCCACTGACCTTTTGGAGCTGATCAGGTACTTCCGTGGGAACGTCGGCTTACTCCTTATAACATCAGCTCTCTGCAGTGAAAGTCCCGTTAAATCGGTCCAGCCGTCTCGGAGATTAGCCGGAGCAAATAGACAGATAGACAGACACAATTAAAAAAAAATGTATTTTTGTTGTATTGTACTTACCTACTTCTTATGCATTTAATAAAAAACTGTTACCTATTTTGACATTACAAACAGACACTTCAATTTTATTTATTTGTATGTATGTATGTATAGATAAAGTACCTATGTATTTAGCATAATCAATCATGCATCATAGATAGGGTTGCCATACGTCCCGGATATACGGGACTGTCACCCTATTTGTATGACTTGCCCCGTATAACTACGTATCCCGTTTTCTTCAAAACACGCGTAAAAAGGGTAAAACTGCCACTTCTCACGTAGCGTCTTGTAATTTGCCAGCTAGCCATAATTTTTTTTGTAAACAAGCCTTCTTTTTATTTTATTTTTTTATTTTAATTTGGGACTTTTATAATCGCAATCAGGGGCATATTTACCCTAGGGCCAAAAGGGCCATGGCTCGGGAAGCGGGCCCCGCAAGATGAGCCGGCCTGTTCACCATGAACATGCTCGGTGCAGAGCTCCCATTTTTAGACAAGTACTTACCTATATCAGGGAACCAGATGTCAATAATGTACTCTCATATTAGATCAGTTATGTACAGACTGTAAGATATTAGCACCTTATTGTGCACTACCTACTCCATACTTGTGTGTCGTGAACTCGTGACTCGTGAGTTCGTGACGCACCTCTCCGAACGGAGCAAGGAGCACATTCTGTGGTGCCTCATTACTTAATTACTGACTACACTACCTACTTTCTACCGATCAACATGCCTAGACAAAGTGTGCACTGGTCACTCGCACGCCATCTTGTGAGCGTACCGCAATGGGGAAGGCAACTGTCAAAATGGCGCTGTCGTACCTAGTTCCCAAAACAAGCTATAATGCAAGGCGTGTGGTGTTTTTTTTTTTCGAATATGACGCTTTGTTTTTTTGTTCCTAAATAGTCCGAAATTGTAGTCCAGCATTTCTCGAAAGACCCTTACCTACTTAATTTAATAAATTGTTCCATAAAGCTATTTGTAGAGTTTTATTTGGAATTACCTACACAGAGTTCGAGGTTAAGGCTCGTGCACGAGCCTTTATTTCGGAAACATTTTGAAGAAAGTGATTACGAAGAAATATTCAAAGTTTTAAATACTGACACTTTCGATGTCAAATAATTGTTTTAAAATATTGAAATCACCGAAGACAACGAAATAGTGAAATAAAACCAAACTCATAAATGAACATAAAATTGCTTGAATGCACGAAATAAAATAAAATAAAGAATAAAAGTTTTATTTGGAACAACTTAAGTTTACAATTTACAAAGGAAACCGAAGATATCCACAAAAGTAAATGTCAAAATGTTCATTTTATTATCTACTAGCGGACCCGACAGACGTTGTCCTGTCCGAACAGCGCCATCTATTGGGTTCAATTGTATTTTCAAACCATCCAGAGACCCACTCAAATATACACACACAATTTCATCCAAATTAGTTCAGCCGTTTAGGAAGAGTTAGGTGACAAACACGTTAACAGAATAATTATTTATTAAAGAACATGTAGGGACCTAGCTATGAGCCTGTGATCACGCCATCTACTTGCATTTCCTGTGCGAGTCTCAACAAATACTTTTTCTTTCTTTCTTTCTTCCTTTTTTTATGATTGGTACCACTACTTGTGCAACAGTCATGGTTATAGATTCCACCGTCAGTGACTACGCCTCCGTAATGCTATGTTTAAGTAACGCCTCCTTTATAAACACGAACCATATAAAAAGATACATTACAAAAGTAAACTATGAGGGCGCTGTTGATCAACTAAAAACGATAGATTTTAATTTTATTTCACAGAATTGTGATGCAAACGAAGCCGCTTCACGGTTTGTCGAATGTCTCATGTCCACGTTATCCCTACACTCAAAACTAGCGAAATTTTCCAACCGTAAAGTAGTCTTTAAGCCTTGGATCACACCTGGCCTCTTACGGTGTATTCGACACAGGGATAAACTCCACCGAAAATTCCTGGCAGACCCAAAAAACTGAACAGTCGAGCTATCATACAAAAGGTATCGTAATCACTGTAATCTATTACTCAGGAAATTAAGAAACGATCACGAAAGCTCCGCTTTAAAAACTTCAAAGGACAATAAGGAAACATGAAATATTATAAAATCCATAACCAACCAAAATAGTAAACACCTATCGGCTGATAAACTTCTACCTGCCACTGAAGATGTGGATGCGCCTAATGCCACTGAACAAATAAACCATTATTTTTCGAATATCGGGAAGCAATTGGCAGACACTATTATCAAAAACCAAAATTCCCCCCCACTTGCCCAATACAAAAATGAGTCACCACCCGCGCGAAATTCTATGGTTCTACTTTCTCCGGACGAGGCAGAAGTAGAGACAGTCATTAACAACCTAAAAAATAATTGTGCTACAGGATGGGACTCTATTCCGGCTCAACTCCTCAAATTGGGTAAAGAGGTACTAGCACCTCTTACAAAGCTTATTGGAGCCTGTTTTGAGCAAGGAGTTTTTCCCCGTATCTTTAGGAAATCTTTAATCACACCTGGGGGCCTACCACCAGCTCTTATAGCAGTATTATTATAATCTTACATTGACTTTTCGTACCATGACGTCTATAAAATAAGCTTATTGTAATGTTGAAACAATCTCATTTTCTTAGCGATTTTGGTGACGTCACCTCTAAAAGTTCATTCAATTCGTACCACGACGTGACTTTTGACAACTAGCAATATTGTTTTAATGTCAAATTTAGCAATCTTAAAAAAGTTCCACGGACTCGACGGAAATATTATTGTTTTGCAATTTATATTAAGAAAAAACATTTTCGTGTCATGTAAAGTTAGTAAAATGTATTTATTTACGTAAACTTGCCGAATGAATTGTGTATTTATAGATTTTAGTACATGTGTAATTAATTTCTTGTTTGATGGCGAATGCATACGAAACATTTGAGTTTTTGGAAGCGGATAACACAGAAAAATAAAAATTCCCAGAGTACCTCTAGCTGATGCCGCCCGGAAACCCGACTGCAAAATTAATAACAAAACACCAATCACTGAGTCTGACCACAATATATTGTTTCGAACTATCTTCGTCAAAACATTAGAATAGAATAGAATAGCATATATTTGCAAATATGGGTTATACATAACACACACACACACACATTTCACATTTCTTTGTTTTTAAAACTTATTTACTGAGTAACCTTAACCTTCCCTTGATTCCATGTCGACTTTGTAGCCAGTTAGATCATAAATTCATTAGCAAATATGTTAAAATAAGTTCAACCTCGTAGTAGTTATCCACTTGTAAACAAAAATATCGCTACATCGAGGCTGTGTTCAGAATTACGCTGCAATCGATTAGAGCGTGCTAACACCCATACCGAATTAGTGTCAGCACGATAACAACGTGCTGTGAATCGTCATACATGACGTCATAGCATGCGCCATCTTACGATAACGCTGACCATGCCCTATATTAATATCACCGTGAGCGCTGTCAAAATGACAGTTGTGCTGTTTTGTTTTGAGTTTCCAAAATGCCACGTTAGTTTAAAGATATGGTCCACCATATCTTTAAACTAACGTGGCATTTTTGAAATTGTGCTTCTGGCTACAGTCGTCACCTAATCAAAGAAGAAGAAATTTGTTGTGTATACTCAAAGAAATACTGTAATCCAACCATCTTGTGCAAGCATATCTAAATCGGTACGCAAAATATTGATGTGAGCGATTAAGTCGTAACTCCGAATGCGGCCCGAGTTTCAAATTTCGTTCTGTTCCGATTTATATCATGTAACAGCTTAGCCGTAGCTTATTTTTAATTTTTTCAATTGTTTTTCTTATTTTTCAAAGCCAAATCTTTTAATATTTTTGTCAATTTCATGGAAATTACTCATAAAAATTAGATTCTAATGCAAAGTAATATTTTAAGTAAAAGAAAATAATATTTTGCTTCAAGACCAATACTTCGTAGTTGCGATTCGGACCAACGTGTGAAAGGGACTGCGCTATACAGTTCACATAGCGTTGTTTCTTTTCTAGTATAGCAGGCAATAGACAAATCTTACAAATAGTTCGTTCTTTCCCAGCTCTAAGCAGGAATAAAACATTCTTGAACGATGAAGGTCGTAGTACCTACGAATATGAGTTATGTTATTGTAAGCTTGAAACAAAAATCTCCTGAAATAAGATTGTTTCGTAAAAGATTGTGGTCGGCCCCCTGTTCACAAGGGTGGAAACCAGGGCGATGTTAAAAACTACAGACCTATTTCAGTTTTGTCAGCACTGCCGAAAATAGTGGAAAAATTATTGAACCGTAGACTCAAAAAATATTTAGAGCATTACAAATTATTAGCGGACACACAATTTGGTTTTAGGTCCGGGAAAAGCACTGCAGACGCAGTTAATCAACTTGTTGATTACGTGACTGGAAAAGTTGACTCAAAGCAAAAATGTCTGGGTGTTGTTCTGGACCTAGCCAAGGCGTTAGACATTGTCTGTATTCCAACCCTTGTGACCAAGTTAGAACATGCTGGAATCCGGGGAAGGGCTCTAAGCATATTTATAGACTTTAAAGTCACAACAAGTGAACACACAACAAGTGAAGATTGGTGAGGTCATTAGCAATGAAGATAGAGTTCATTATGGTGTGCCGCAGGGTAGCTGCCTATCCCCGAGTCTTTTCCAGCTCTATGTGAATGACTTTTGCCAGCAGTAACGGTAAAATATTTAGTTATGCAGCCGACACCGTACTAATATTTCATGGAGAGAGCTGGGAAGCGGCACGGCAATAATCCACTGGCTGGAAGTTAACTTACTAACCCTTAATATCTCGAAAACCTCAATTCTGCAATTTACTTTCACAAAAACTAAACCTACAGTAATAAGCCTTAGAGCACATTCTTGTGATGACCCCAATAACAGTCCTCCATGTTCATGTCTTCCAATCACACAACAAAAGACAATGAAATACCTGGGTGTGATTCTGGATGAGGGACTTACCTGGCGTCCCCACATTGAACAGACTGCCTCCCGTGTTAGAAAACTTGTATGGGAGTTCAAGAGACTGCGGCAAGTGGCAGACTTTAAATTTCTCCGTGCGGTGTACTTAGCACTAGCACAATCAATCATAGGTTACTGTGTCACGGCATGAGGAGGTGCTTGTAAAACCTATATGATACACTTCGAGAGATCTCAAAGATCTCTGTTAAAATTCATTACCTTCAAACCGTGGCGCTTCCCTACAAAAACCCTGTATGAGAGTTGTCAGGTACTTACAGTGAGACAATTATACCTTCTCAATGTCATAATAAAACAGCATGAAATCACACCGGTAAATCTCACAACAAAACATAAGACAACTATCACTAATGTATGCCGCGCAGTCAAGTGTAGGACCGCAGCCGCTCGACGGCAACGCCTATACCTAGCTACTTATATTTATAATAAAGTAAATAAAATTCTCCACATCAACCCACTAACAAAAAATAAAACTAAGATGAAACTAAACACATGGCTTCAAACACTGGATTACCTACAGACAGAAAACACTTAAAGAACAATACTCGCGATAATTAAATAGCAAAGTAGGCAAACAAATCCTCACATATACCCAAAGTCCAACCACCAAGCACAATCACTTACACTCACTCGCTCACACACACACATACACACTCACCCTCATACACAACAAACACACACGCACACAAACCACTCAAGAGCATGCATGCACTAAATTTGTTTCCTACATTTTAAATTATTTTATTTTAAATTTTATTGCATAAAATGTTTATATTCAAAAAACGGATGAAGACACTGATTCCTGAAACACAGGTACCACCTAGCTCAGGAGTCAGGGCTTCAAATTAATATGTAACGTCTTTTTTATGTCAATAAAACATTTTATTTTTATTATTTTTTATTATCTACAATAAGCTTTGCCCGACCTTCCTCATTAAGGCTTGTGCAGACCAGCGCGACATGCGACGCGACACAAAGGCACCGCGCGTCGCGCGACGAGCGGTGCCTTTGTGTCGCGTCGCGTGTCGCGCTGGTCTGAACGAGCCTTCAATCAGCGATAACACTACCACTGCCCCCCTGCACACCTGAGGGTACAATGTGTCCCCATTTTTGGTGTAGGTAAAATAAAGTTCATTCTGTGTTAGCTAGATTTCGCAGCTGATGATTCACAGGTGATGTGTAATCTGAATGCTTGAAAGGCGCAGTGTACAGCGACTCACTCGCAAAAAATGCGCATGCATAGTGTCGTGGGGGTAGGTAGGGGTGCGGGGCTGTACAGGGTCTGTTCGGGGCGTGTGCGGGGTTGATACGCACGGGACCGGTCCCAGCGCTCCAGGCGCGGCGCATGCGCACGCGGCCGACGACCCCGCCACCGTCTGCACACAGTGCACACCTCTGTGCCTTACAACAATCATGTCTATATTTGGCGACTAACTATTTGCAACATCGCAACATAGAATAGAAGGCGTGTTCGCTTGAATTAGATAACAGTATTATTAGTGCGAATTATATGCGTATGTTACACTCAACGTTTAATTTGGTACCGTACAGTTACTTTATATATCAGGTAAGCAAACTAGGAATAACCAGTTCGTCTGGTTTTTTTCGAGTTTTATAAATTAACTTGTTTTTAAACAAAGTAAACTGGAAGTTCGGTTCTCCAGGCACATTCAATATTTATTCATAATTAGGTACTTCCTACATATTTCAGTGATTATTTTTGTATGGAAGTTCAACGAGGGAGTGGTTACGCATATTGACAAAGTGCGCGTGGGGACGTCTCCTCACATAGGTACACGACCACACTCACACTAAGGGCTGAGCTGCTTGATTCACCTGCTCCAAACTTTCGTTTGCTTCACGAAGTCTATCGACATGCTCCTCCCATAGCCGACGAGCTACGATGTCACTTTTCGGATGTTAGACTATGTTAGAGCGAATTCACAATCACGTTCGCCCAATAATTATTATGTCGGAAATACGTTCTACTGATTCGGGGTGATTTTGCCGGAGCAAAGGTTTGTCGTACGTTCCGTATAGTTGTGTTGTGTGCCTACAGTGTGTGAATTGCTAGTGTGATTAATTTGATCGTAAATTATAATTTGATCTGAACTGAAAACGGGTTTTCTATTGCGCAATAACCAACACTACCCATAGTACGCCCACAGTAGGTAGTTAAAATATGGCTGATGATAACGAGAGAGACGTACCTTCTGTCATATATTATGTAAAATGATGTATTATAGGTATCCAATACTTAATAACTCTTGATAGTCAACTAATTTCATGTTTGATCTCTCAGATCTCTGATGTCCTCTGCCCGATGACGGAGCCGGGTCTGCGTCAGATTCACTCACTAAAGCCACACAGTGTTCCTTGAACTAATTTTGGCTGGGAGGCTTCGCTGGCGCATTCAGCTGCACCAATTTATTCTGTGGTTGCACCAATCGCTGGAGGAATTGGCCGCCTTTCTTAACATATCAGTATCCTACGGCCGCAGTTCCTTCAGAGAGCCACACCGTCATCTGCATTATGACAGATTCCCCTGGTCCGCCGCTGCTGGCTATACTTTACTTACCTACTTCTTTTGACTTAACCTACACAGATAGGTAATACCACAGACATATTATACGTCTGTGGGTAATACACTCTTCGATCTATGTTCTGTCAAGTATGACACATGTCACGGACGCGGTTGGTCATAATCATAAGTTCGTCATAGTCACAAATGTTTTAATATAAGCAGTAATCAAATAATGTGAGAATTTTGTAGGGGGAGCATCAGTTTAATGGGGGTTCTGTTTTCATTATGACAAGTTCAACAAATAAATTATAGTCTGGTCCGTCGGAACTACCACGCCATGTGCGGACGGCGCGGCGCGGCTTTCAGGCGAGTGCCGGTCAGAGTGTGACGTCACAGCACTGTGTAGTAACTGTAGCTAACGTGTGTGTCTGTCCGCAGGTGATGCGCGGGTGGTGCGTGCGGTGGGGCGGCGGGTCGCGCGCTCGCCTACGCTGGCTGGCGGCGCTACTGTGCTGGGGCGCGCTGGCGGCGCTGGCGCTGCCGCGCCTGGCACCGCCGCCGCGCCGCGCGCCCCCCGCGCCCCCTGCGCCCCCGGCGCGCCTGCTGCTGCAGTCGGAGCCGGCAGCGTCCACGCCCGTGCCGGTTGCCGGCACGGCGCTACCGCATACGGACACGCGTGTGCTGTCCGAGGCCGAGCTGCGCGCCGACGCCGAGCGGCGCCTGCCCTCGTTGCCGCTCTCTTACTGGCACAAGCACCGCAACGATCACAACAAATTCTTCAAGAAGAAGGACTGCGCGCCCTTCCCGTCCATCTACGACCTCGAGTTCCACAACACGTACTGGCAGACGCTGCGCTCGTCTGAGGGCGTCTTCCACATGTTCGGCGCGTACCTGGACGCGCGCAGCACGTCGCTCATAGGGCCCGCCGTGCGCATCCTGGCTGTGCACGACCGCATCCAGCCGCGCTTGGTCACGCACTGCCAGCTGTGGTTCGAGGAGCTAGAGGCGCCCGTGGTGGTGCGCGTGCTGGAGTACAAGTACGTGTGGAACAACAAGTGGGGCAACTACCGCAACCACGTGCTGCAGCCGTATCTGCTGGCGTGCGTGCTGCCATCAGACGTGCGCGCGCTCGTGCCCGCGTCCGTGTCGCTGGTTGAGGGCGCGTGTGACCGTGCCACCAACAACCTGCGCGTACATTACTCGCGCCCCGCGCCACCCGCCGTGCGCAAGGACTTCGCCGTGTGCGTGAAGGGCCTGGACTTTCTGTACGAGGACCTATCTGTGCGCCTGGTGGAGTGGATCGAGCTCGTGCGCCTGCTGGGCGCCGACAAGATCTTCTTCTACGAGCTGCAGGTGCACCCTAACATCACTAAGGTGCTGGACTACTACTCAGCGCAGGGCACCGTGACCGTGACGCCCGTGACACTGCCGGGTGGCCAGCCCAACCTGCCAGGCCTGCAGCACATGTACCTCAAGAAGAAGCTCAACCACAAGCGACAGATGGAGCTGATCCCGTACAACGACTGCCTGTACCGGCATATGTACGAGTACCGGTGGCTGGCGCTGCTCGATATCGACGAGGTGATCGTGCCGCTGAAGGACGCAGACTGGCCGGCGCTGCTGCGGCGCGTGCTGCCACTGGCGGCGCCGGCGCCCGGTAAGCCGCCGCGCTCCTCCTACCACGCCTCCAACCTGTACTTCCTGGACTCGCTGGGCCACCAGCACGGCTGGGAAGACGGAGTGCCGCACTACATGCACATGCTGCAGCACGTCACGCGCACCAAGAACTTCACCAAGCCCGGGCAGTACGTCAAGGTGAGCACCGCATCTTCCTTCTTAATAGTAGCCTCTTAGCATACTGTAGGTATAGCCAGGTCCGACGGTATAGTAGTCAGTACCTGTGGCTTATTGGTCGATTCGCACGAATTTACTCGCCCGAAACAGGCGAATCGCTTTTAAATAATATTATTTTTACTACAGGCGATTCTCACGAATATTCTTTTATTCAAAACATTTGCTGAATAAAATAATGTAGTTTGTAGTGTACTTTTTTCTTAACTTTATTGCATAAAATTTAAACATAGTACTTATTTCTGGAGTTATCGATTCGTCCACAAATAAATTAACATCGTGCGAATCGCCTACTGAAAAAATTATAAAATAATTATTTAAAAGTGTGGATTCGGCCGTTTCAGTCGAGTGTATTCGTGCAAATCGGAACCACTGTACTTTAACACCCGGCGCTTTTTTATAGTAGGTATTTTTTTTTGGGTAAAGTAGACCCTTTTTAGTGTATTTTTGAAAACCCTAAAGTGCGAAAACCATAGGCGTCGAGAAAAAAATCGCCAAAAGTTTCAGTTAAAATTTGCTGACGTATTGCATGGTTTCTGTCACGGCTCCGGCGCTGCGAGGCTCCGGCGGTCCCATGCGAGCTTATCGTCGCAGATGGTTTTAACGCTCACCACCGCGGCTGAGGCTGGCTGGCAGAGCCGGCCAGCAAGCCTCAGCTCGCGGGCCGCCTCGCCCCTCCGCGCCTAAGCAAGCTTAAAATACACTAGGGGTAGGGCAGACAAGACTACGCGGAGTCGGTTTTGCAGCGATTCGTTTCTGTTACTAACTTTTGTAGCACAACATATTTACTTTTCGGAAACTTTGTATTTTTTTTACATTCAATTACGTTTCGTTACACAGAATATTTTAAGAGTACAAATAAAACTATTTTTTTTTTGTTTCAATAATTATATTATTTACTTCATAATTGAGTTCATTGCTGTAGGAGCTATTTAAAAATGAGTGAAAGTTAAAAACTTACATTATTTATACAAAAATCGATAAAAATCCGCTATCACTGTGTCTGAACGTAAAATGGAACAACCTAGGAGTGAAACTCATATATTATCTATGCTAAAAAGTCAATTTAACGTTTCAATATTACGTAAATTAGTAATTTTTTTTGAAACTTTTAGATTTTTTTTCTCAAAAACTAAGCGTATTTTGGGAAAGCGTTTTACATGAAAACATCTATACGCTATAAAATTGTGAAGCTTTGGACGCGCGGGTGTTAAAGTACAGTGGAGCCTGCAAAGCGACCAATAATCGTCCCTGTTTATCACAGTTTGGACAGTAAAACCGTTTGGTCTATTTGACAATTTCTTGACATGTGACATAACTTCTGACGTTTAATTATGACTCAATATGTCTTATTTGCTCGCACTCATTTTGACACAAATGTCACATTTTGACAGAATACTAGAAGAAAAATAGAATAATATTTATTTGCTTAATGTATCACGTTCGATCGGAGCTGGTGACGGGACGCTAACCGTCTTTATTCTTACTCCTATTCTTAGTATTCTTCTTCTTCAGTGTAAACATGAACAGTAAAAATAATAATTGCACGTGCAGCACCGTACACGTGATAGAAGTAAAAGTTCATAAAAATAAGAAAGATTTTGTGAGAGACAGAGAGTTAGATCTTTCTTCTTTCTCATGTAACGAAATGTGCCTAAACGTGAAGCGTCCTTGAAAGAAGAATGGCAGGACTCCATGTAATCTGGATGTCGCTCCTATACATCGCGCACATTTGTACAAAAACTTAAAAAATCTCGGTCAAATTAAGCATAAAGGTAATGACCGCATATTTTTTTAAATATTGGGTTTCGCCAGTAAAACTGCTTATAGAGCAGTGGTGGATGATAGTAAACCAAAGCGTATCATATTCAGTAAACAGTATAATGACATTTAAAGATGGCGGAAATAAATAGTTCCAATATTGGCTAGTTGGCTACTTATTGAAGGGAAAAGTGGCAACAGAGCAGACTTTAACCTTACACCTTTGATTATTTACATGTCACACATTGGACATCTAAAAGAGCGTCATGTCCATGCCCTTCTATGTAAAGCCAGCACCCATAATTACTTGTTGTGATGATTGATACGTTATACATAAAGAAAGGCAACAAAGCGATTTTGGAGGAAGAAAACCAAAAAAGAAACGGCTTCCCATAAGAATAAAAAAATAATAAAAAATAACTTTAATTTCGGAAGTCGGTATCTTTGGTTTTAAGATATTTTAGTTTTTGCCACCGACTTCCGAAGTTAAAGTTGTTTTCACTTTTTTGAGTTTTTATTAAAAGCTTTTATTCAACTTGCATTGTTTCAAGTATGTTAGTTAGTTTGTTTAGGGCAAATTTTGCAAGCTGATTTAAAACCACTTCCTCTTATCCTACGGAGTTGACATTTTACATGTTGGTTCAGTTCCAAAGACAATGCATTTTTATGATAAGCATGACTACCCAGAATTGGCTCCAGACGAGGAAACTCCTGAACAGTCAACAATACAGACATGAAATTTTATATGCACTATAATTAGGATAGTCCGTTCTAAAGTTCACCATGATCTGACTGCTGCACCCAGGATTAGCTTCAGACGAGAGAACTTCTCAATGACTAATAGTACAAACACCAAATTTTATATACGCTTTAAATATGATAGTCCGTTCTAAATTCCACCATGATCTGGCTGCTGCATCCAGAACTAGCTTCAGCTGAGGAAACTCCTTAACGGTCAACACTACAGACACGAAATTTAATATACGCTTTAATTATGATGGTCCGTTCAAAATTGCACCATAATCTGGCTGCTGCACCCAGGATTGGCTTCAGGCGGAGGAACTCCTCAACAGTCAACAGTACGAACACGAAAGGAGACTGAAACGATTACATACACTCTTGGGCCTGAATAGTAACGATATGTAAATGGTGTGAATTTATAGACTCAACATACATTAGTGTATTGCAGTGACTAGTTGCTATCCCACAATTCACATAGCGATATAGTTTCAACAATATCCAATCCAACAATTCCAAAACAATCCATTATAACAATTCCAAGTCAATCGTGTGAGCTATCTTCGGTGTCCAGTGTGAAAGCAAGGGCCGTACAAGGTAGGCAGGGTCAGAATCCGTAAAAATCAAAGCAGTGATCGTTGAAAATGAAAAATAATTGGGAAAGCACTCAAAACACATCCGAAAACACGAAATAAGTGACAGCTGTCTAGTTCTAGTAGGGATGGGCGTTGCGACAACGAACCGTTTACAAAAACCGTTTTGTGATGATGAAACTGTTTTACGTCCTGAGTTCAACTTCAAACAGTCTTCATTGCACAAACCAGTCTTCGAATTACTTGGTGCGATTTTTACATTTAAGAAAATACAGTCGGGTACAATGATTCAACTATCTATCACACTCGTAAAACAGTCCTTCCAATAAAAAGTGAACTTTTTGAAATTAAATACAGTCAGTAATGTATTACCAGTTGTCAATGCTATCGTTCGTGATGCGAAAAAACCATTTCATACATTTCAAATCGTTGATAGTTTTAAGAAACTGCGCTCGACGAAAACGCAATTCTATTCCATGTTGGATAAGTTTCGTACTTTAACCGTTTTCTGCAACCGTTTTCGTAGTCGGGAAAACAGTTTCGGTCGCCAAAAATTCGAGAATGACCATAGATATAAGAAAGTTCTATGAGAATGACCCACCACTAATGTCTAGTGTCAAATTGTCAATGTCAGTCTGCCAGTGCAGAATATGTACTGCCAGTGACATAGACAAAAAAATAAAACTGATTTTAATCGATATGAAATTGATAATCATTATTTTGGTTTCTCAGTAATTAATTATGTTTTATTTAATGCACTGAAATGACTGCACTATATACTGAATGCACTATATTGTATAAAAGTATATGTAGTGCATTTAATTACTTTGAGTTAACTAAGTATATTAGCTAGTGCTACCTAGTGCTACCTAGTGGGTAGGTTTTCTTTTTGTAGTTGTGTAATCGATTACTATAATCGATGATCTTACGAAAACTATCTTTATCATATTTCTCCGCTTCCAGACAAAGAACTGAGCTGATTTTTGATATTCAAGGATAAAAAAATATGACTAATTTTTAGATCATATCTCAACTTATTACACTTGGGCCCAACATTTTCCATCTCCTTTTAAAAACGCTTTAATTATAGTCAACTTTGAACAAGTTAATGATGCACTTTCTAAAGTTGTGCATTGGTTTAATGTAAATAATCTTCTCATGAACGAAAAAAAAGACTAAACTAAGTAACTAAATTTTCAATGCCAAATGTCAGGCAGCTATCTACCAATGTTCAGGTTAATGGAACAGAGTTGGACCCTGTTGAGTCGACAGTTTTTCTTGGAATCACTATTGACGGTAAATTAAAATGGGTCCCACACAATGAAAAATTGTCAGGAAGGCTAAGTTCGGCCGCCTATGCTGTTAAAAAAATTGACAAATAACTGACGTAGATACAGCCAGAATTGCTTTTAGTTATTTTCATAGTCTTATGTCATATGGGATTCTTCTCTGGGGAACCTGGGCGGACATTAATACTATCTTTGTTCTAATCAGGGACCGAAACCGGTACGACAAATACCGGTATTGTTAGGTTACCGCCTTTATATTCTTTACAGGTATTTTTAAAGGTTACCTCAATTCTTCAATGTTGAATATAACCGGTATTAATACCGATACCGAACTAAAAAGTTACCTCTATCTTACACGTGCCGTCAGCATTACTCAAAGGGCGCGCATCGCCTGTATGTGTGTCAAAGAGTCGAGATTACCCGCGCGCCCGCCGACCAATCTGCCGACAATACTGTGTGCTTTTTTGGTCTGTGCTAAATAAATGTATTTTCTTTCTTCTTTCTTTCTTTCTTTCAATCACGGCCCTGGCTAGCTCTCAGTTTGCTAGCGAATGTTGGATTGTTTTGTTGGCTTGTTAAATCCTAATCCTAACTAATATTATTATAAAAGCGAAAGTGAGTTTTTTACAAGCTTTTATTCAACTTGCCGTGTTAGTTAGTTAGTTAGCAAATCTTGCAAGCTGAATTAAAACCACTTCCTCTTATCCTACGGAGTTGAAATTTTACTAAAACCACTTCCTCTTATCCTACGGAGTTGAAATTTTACATGTTGACATTTACATACAAGACAATGCATTTCTTTATGATGTATGATCTGATTCTGCCCCCAGGATAGGCTCCAGACGAAGAAACTCCACAACAGTCAACGGTACAGACACGGAATTTAATATTCAGATTTAATTATGATAGTCCGTTCTAAAGTCTACCATGACCTGGCTGCAGCATCCAGGATTGGCTCCACATGAGGAAACTCCTCAGCGATCAACAACTGAGACACTCAATTTTATATACGCATTCAATTACGATAGCCTGTTATAAAGTTCACCATGATTTGGCTGCTACACCCAGGGTTGGCTCCAGTAGAGGGAACTCCTCAATAGTCAACGGTAGGTACATACAAGAAATTTAATATACGAATTTAATTATGATAGTCTGTTCTAAACTCCACCATGACCTGGCTATTGGCCTGATTTTGTCTCTAAGCTCTTGACCGTTCAGGAGTGCCCTCATCTGGACCCAATCCTGGGTGCAGCATCTAAATCATGGTGAACTTTAGCACGGGCTGTCATAATTGAATGCGTATGTTAAATTTCTTGTATTTACTATTGAAGAGTTCCCACTTTTGGAACCAACCCCGGGTGCAGCAGCTAGGTCATGGTAGACTTTAGAACGGACTGTCATAATTAAATGTGTTCATGAAATTTTGTGTCTGTGCTGTTGACCGCTGAGAAGTTCCCTCTTCTGGAACCAACCCTGGGTGCAGCAGCCAGGTCATGATGGACCACTGAGAAGTTCCCTCTTCTGGAGCCAACCCTGGGTGCAGCAGCCAGATCATGTTGAACTTTAGAAGGGGCTATCGTAATTGAATGCGTATATAAAATTAAGTGTTTCAGTTGTTGATCGGTGAGGAGTTTCCTCGTGTGGAGCCAATCCTGGATGCTGTAGCCAGGTCATGGTAGACTTTAGAATGGACTATCATAATTAAATGCGTATATTAAATTCCGTGTCTATTCTATACCGTTGACTGTTATGGAGTTCCTTCGTTTGGAGCCTATCCTGGGGGTAGAATCAGGTCATAATCCATCCATCCATTACAGCCCCATTTTATGTCCAGGCAAATCACTGTCCATTCCAAGGTTGCCTGGAAGAGATCGCGGAAAGCGATAAGGCCGCCCATTGTATATTTTGTAGTATTTGATTTATTTTTGTTATGTATTTTTGTGGTGTACAATAAAGTATATATAAATAAATAAATAATCATAAAGAAATGCATTGTCTTCAAAACTGAAACAACGTGTAAAATTTCAACTCCGTAGGATAAGAGGAAGTGGTTTTAATTCAGCTTAACTAACAAGGCAAGTTGAATAAAAGCTTGTAATAATAGGTGCCTCAACACTTAAAAATGTCTAAGGGGCCTCTGCGAGTTGGCTTCGGTCCCTCGTACGCCTTCCAAAGGACCGGGATCCATGGTCCCGAGAATAGTTAAAAACTAAAAATAAATAGCACAGCACGCACGACGATCTACCTGGTAATGTATTTTTTTCAAATGCCAACAAATTTTCGGCATTTTAATATTCTGTTTCTTTCTCGTAATCAAGGTAATTTTTAGGTAACTGGTATTAAAACAGTAACCTAAATAGAGGTAACCTGTTTCTTCTTCTTGGGTTATCCAGATAGCGGTAAACCTTAATCGTATAAGTAACCTAAATTCTTTGATACCTCTACCGTAATTTATATAGGTTTTCGGTCCCTGGTTCTAATACAGAAAAGGGCTGTTCGAGCCATTTATAACCTAGGTCCAAGAGATTCCCTTAGAGAAAAATTCAAAGAAATAAATATTCTGACTGTAGCCTCACAATATATTTTTGAAAACCTATTGTATGTACACAAAAATATATAAAATTTTAAGAAAATGTCCGATATTCATAGTTTAAATACTAGGAATAAACACAACCTTGCTGTACATCGCACACGTCTCCACAAAGTAGGCAACTCATTTATGGGTCAATGTTTACGCTTTTACAACAAACTTCCCATTGACATTCGAAACTTACCCATTAAACGATTAAGAACGAATTGAACATTTATGTTCGCAAAATTCGTCAAAATCTATGGAACAACAGATTTTTTTTCGCGATTTCAGGTTTGGTCCCATAGTAAAAGTTATTCATAAAGATGAGTAAAGTCACTAAGTATCGGTCACTAATTACCAGTCACCTTTTATATACTCGTAATAAGCACAAAATAATGTTTTGAATACGCAAATATGTAATGAAAAATATATAATTTGATGAAATATAATGTTAATATATCATATTTTATTTTATTATACAGTAGGCATAATAATTAAGTCTTTATGATGAGATTAAAAACAGCGCAAATCTCTGCTCGGGTGAAAATAGAGAATGCTCATTTATTAGTATAGGATAGTTCATACTAATTCCAAGTACCTACATTATCTGTGGCGCACATTACCGCACTAGTGTGCTAATATAAAGTAAAAAAACACGCGTGTTTAATACACTACACAAATATTTGTAGAAATAAGAACGATATGTCGATATTAGACTTCTTTAAAGCCATCGCCAATCATATTTTATAGAGATCTAAATAAAATACAATTGTTCAATGATGATTACGAAGTCGTAAAATATTTTTAGTTAGGTACCTATTTAGAAAAATATTCGTAATGTTGATCACTGGTGTGTTTATCCAAATATTATACATATAGATATTATGTTGATTAAACCCTGCTGGTTTGTTTTTGTCCCATTTTACATTCCTTCTTTTACTCTTTTTGAATATTTTATGTAGAATAGTTTCCGACTGACTGGCACGTCGAGCCAAGAGACATTCGATGGATAGGACTATCGTTGCAATGGCTTTCGGCGAAACGGACGCTCGATCTAATGGCTATTTGAAATTGTGGTACATCGGAATTTCGGCAATTCGGACGTTCGATCTGATGTCTTCGGGGAATTAGCCATCGGGCGTATGACATTCGAAATCAAGCAGTAAACCCAAAACCAGTACCTAGGTAAACAAATCAATTCACAACAGACATTAAAATATGACAGTTATGACATTTCTGATTTGAAGGAAGACATCAATCAATAGATTTTAAGTTGCCATGAAAGCGAAATTCTCCAAAAATGTATACCTACGTAGTGGATTCATATAACATGTTGCAAATACAAATAGACACTCCAAAACTAAGAATTCTACCTATAGCTTTCATGAGACAGGAGTCTGCTTCTCCAAAAGTTTTACATTTGATGGAACAGAAGAACTGAGCTATCGCAGCAAGGATTAACGTCTAGTCTTGTAATACTCCTATAAAAAATAGATTGTAAAAGTCTCATAAGTAATAGTTTAAACGATGAAAACAATACCACCAAAATCTTGCTAATTAGCAAATAGAAATACCTACCACATTCTGGTGAGTGTAGTAACTCCATAGTTACCGTCCCAGGCTCTGCGTTTTGCGTTTTGATAGTGCGATTAAAATATGACTCTAATACATACTTCCATTCATGAACGCTTCTGAAACCAAGCGACACCACAACTGCCACTTTTTCTTTTACTCTCAATTCTCGTCCAATTATCGAATCGCCGCAAGAAGTTTCAGTTCAAAAATCGGTCAAGTGCATGTCGGACTACGCACAATGAAGGGTTCCGTAGTTGGGATGAATTTATCCTAAATACAAACATTGTAGTTGAAATACATGTTCTCCCATACATTCCAACTGCAAATGTAAGTTTGTACGCACAATTTTGAGAGATTTACCATGTTATTTTAAGACCATAGACTTCTTTTAGGTCCAGTGGTTTCGGAGATAAGGGGGGGGAATGGTAAATTTTAACGAATTTCTTAAATATCTTTAAAGTATTTCAAATTATAAAAAAAAAATTAAGATGCTCGCAACAAGCCCTTTCATTTGATATGTCCATAGATATATTATATTTCTATGGATATGTCACACGATACTGTTAGCAAAACTTTTTTTAAATTTTCTTGTTTGCCCCCCAAAAGTGACCCCTATATTCAACATTTATTTATTTACGTTATACGTTCGTGTTTGGGTCACAGAAATACATATGTGTACCAAATTTTAACTTAATTGGTCCATTAGGTTCGGAGCAAATTGGCTGTGACAGACGGACAGACAGACACACGAGTGATCCTATAAGGGTTCCGTTTTTCCTTTTGAGGTACGGAACCCTAAAAACAATGTTATAACATTATAAGGACAGCTCAGTCTTTCTGTTTCGTACTAGAATCTGCTCGCTGGCTCGTGTGACCGCTGTTGCCGCTAAAATGCATCAACTGTAGCGTATGCCTGTTTTCAGTTTTGCATTACGTATGTGTTCCAGGCGTTTCACGAAACGGACCGCGTGCTGGCGCTGCACAACCACTTCCCGCTGGCGTGCCTGGGCGGCGCGTGCAGCACGTTCCCGCTGGACACGCGGCTGGCGCGCCTGCAGCACTACCGCGCCGACTGCGTGAGCACGCTCAAGTCCTGCAAGGAACTCAAGGCCGAGTCGGTGCGCGACGAGGCACTGTGGCGCTGGCGCGAGCCGCTGGTCGCGCGCGTCGACAGCGTGCTGCGCGCGCTCTCCTTCCTCCCGCCGCTGCCGCACCGGTGACACACCTGACACCGGCCACTCGCTCTACGCTTAGTCTTATGTATTAAATGCTAGTATTAAACGTATTTTTATAGTTACTTCACACGATGTTTTAGTTTACTTCATGCTTTGTCCTATCTGCGACTGCGACCGCAAATAATATTCGGTTGGTCATGGAGGACGGCGCGGGCGCCACAGTCAGTGTGGCTTGTCTAGTGTTGTTCCGGTAAATCTAACCATGGCCATGTAGTCACGAGCACTAATATGTATACAACTGTTTAGAGTTGTTTCTCCTACTGTATTGATTGTAATTGTATGTCGTTAGGAATATAGTATTTTGGAACCCACAGTCCCACACTACATAGGGCTTATGTCAAGTTGCAATCGTTATTCCACGAGAAAATCATTTTTAATTTTGCAAAGTGTACGCATATTTTTGCTCGAGACTGTTCGCTATTCACAACTATTCGTTTTGGATTTCGATTGTATGGTTCGTTAGGGGAAACGCTATAAAATAGTAGTTTTTAGGTTAGAAAATGTTTAAGTGGTAATTTTAAGTTATTATTAAGTGTTTCGTAACTTAAGTGCTACTACAAAATATATATTGAGTGAATAATTTAAATTTAAATATCAAAAACCCGATTGCTTGTAAAGTGAACGTTAATTAAAAAGGATGGAAACAAGATGACCTATTTCTGTCTCCAATCCATAGATATAAGAAAGAACGAGATATACCCGGTAGTTGCCAAGGTTTCGGAATCGGAATCCAGTGTCGCTAGTTTGTCCCTCCTGCCTCGCATCTACACACATGCAGTTCAGTAAAACCAATAGTACGAAGACGGACTCGCGCACTGAGGATCCCGTTACGGGATGAAAATTGCCGGCAATATTGTGAAAGTTGCCAAAACTGCCGCGAATGTTTCCAAACTTACCGGCAACATTGGCAAGAAACGTATAAATAGAAAACGTATTTTACTTTATATAATTGCACAGTTGGATAAAATTGCGGTTTGCAGGGTGCAAGTTTTTATACTTACCTACATTATACAACCGAAAATTTTAGTTTTTGCATTTATTTTCTTACTGATAAATTAAAGAAAAGAAACAGGCTATCCACGATACTTCATTGGTGATGAAACCATTTAAACTATTTTAAAGAAATCATATTTTTTTTTCTTTCTACTTTCTTATATGAAACCACACTTGAATGTAAGAAAGTATATAAATGTAAATGTATACATATCTGTATGTATAAAAGGGTCAAACCTTGCAAGACGATTTGATCAGCAACATCATGTTGACGATTTTAACTGCCTTCAAAAAAGGAGGTTCTTTATTCGACCCGTATGTATGTATGTTTGTATGTCCGCGATTTTCTCGATTTTGAAAATTCTTTTGACGGCACGATTTGTCAAGTGGCTAATAACTAGTGTAGGTTAATGTACCAACGTAGTATTCAACATTTAAGTTATGTGTTAAGTGCCTCGTTGGTCTAGTGGTCGCAAGCGCTACTGCTGAGCATGAGGTCCTGGGTTCGATACCCGGGTCGGGCAAAGTGTTATTGGGTTTTTCTATCTGAAATTTCTCAGTAGCAGCTCGGAGTCTGGATTTGTGCCCGGTTGATGGCAATAGGCTCGCCCCCTATTACATGGGACTTAAACATAACTGGCGAAATGTGGGTGTACCTGCTACATGGACACCTCTGCCCAACCCTTCGGGGAAACAAGGCGTGATGTTATGTGTTATGTTATGTTAAGTTATCGTAAATCAAAAGGTACAAGGGGTAATGTGAACGAAAAAAGTCAAGTATCTGGATACTTATGCATATTTCTTTATTTTTTAGCTGAAGGAGATTTTGATTAAAAATTGTTTACGTATGTATATGTCCTTATTATATGTCCATATTATTATTATAGTTTTCTGTATTTTCATCTTCCGATTCATCCATAACGTAGTCGTCATCTGCTACGTAATTTTCAATGTTCTCAGCTGTCTTTTTATTTCCGTTAACAAGCCCTAAATTTGCTTTCATCATGATCAGTTTTGACAACTTTTCAGGTGACAATCTGTTTCTGGCTAGTGTGAGTTCTGCCAAACAACGACCAATTCCTTTCACTAGTTGCTAAGGTTGGTGGTATGCTTAAAATATCTATTGCGATTGAAGCAATTATTTAGGTATCGCAAAACCCCTTTTTAACAATTGTTCATCCCATATGGGTGCTTGAGAAAATATATGGTTTTGCTTCTGAATTCAACTACATTCAGCATAGCATCTGCTCTGTTAGGGTTCTTCTTTTGAGAGCAGTCATATATAAGTAGGTAAATTTGAGCCCAGAATCAAGATTTATTTCTTTTAATTTACCACCTCTATTCTTTAGATCTAGTATATTTGTTATAGCATATTTTTTAAATTAGACAACAGTGAGCAGACACAATACGTCTAAAACTCACATACTCTCCTAGACCAATCTAACGACCCCAATCTCGGTAGGTTTACGTATATCAGAGTGTAGATCCTATGACCACCAACTAACTCCATCATCAGGTTGGCACACTATTATCATAACTTTTTTTTTTGTTTTTTAATTATTTATTTATTTAATTTGACAATGTCCGTGACCACCGCAGGACCACCAACGCCAATCGCTTCCATATTTAGTAAATAATTAGTACCCAATTGGTACTAATTAGTGCTCGAACGACAAAATTGGTACCTTAGTAGTTTTCGAGAAACTCGACTTTTAAGGTGGTCCGGCGGTAGTCACGCTCCCTTCAGCAGGATTACCATGAGCGCCGAAAAAGGGGGCATGCTGCAGCTATTCTAAGTATACAAATAATTAGTACCCTTAAATGTGATTCATTGCGTAAAAAAAAACAGAACTGAAACATTTGTATTTACCGAGAAATCAACGATGATAACTTTCTCGCGCTCGTTCAGCAGGACCACGACTTTGATTGTTGATTCCAAGTTTGACGAGCTTGTCGCTTTCCTCTAACCTATATAGAAAATTAGTACCCTGCAAGATAAAATTAGTGTCCAAAATTCAAAATTGGTTCTTCAGTAGTTTACGAGATATACCATGCCATTGGGTGGGGTGGTCGCAGTCACGGTGTAAAATTTTCATTTCAAGATTTCCCTATTAAAAACTGTGATTTCTTCCCAAATTTATACAAAAATTTGTGCTCCTAAAGAAGTTATAGCGACCAAAAATTCAGATTCCTAAGTGTTGTATTTTAAGTAAGTAAGTAAGTAAGTATTTATTTGCATAAAACATGGTATACATGGTGTTACAATAATTTACAATAAAGATCTTACATGTTTTGCCAGAATTGTACTTAGCATGCATATGTTCACTTAATACTAACATGAGAATTTGTTATCCATAAATTCTTTAAGATTATAGAAATTTTTCAAGGTTAACCAGTCAAACAATTTTCCCTTAAATAATCTGGAGTTTAAGTTTTTTATGCTACTCGGTATTTTATTAAATATGTTACGGCTAAAACCCGAATTGCGGCTACACCTAGTTTTAGTCGGTTACAACTAGGTGCGGCCGGTAGCAGAAGTGCGGCTACACCTGGTTTTAGCCGGCTAGAACTAGGTGCAACCGGTAGCAGTTGGTTAAACTTGCCTAAATGGATCCTGGCACTCGCCGGCCGCTGCCGCGGCACCGCTCGCTTCGCTCGCTCGGCTCGTGCGGTGTGTTATGTGGTCACAGTTCTAACCTAACCTAACCTACCTTTCAGCCATTTTCATTTGCTACAACTAACTTTAACCAACTGCTAAACGCACCAAGTTCTAGCCGGCTAAAACTAGGTGTAGCCACACTTCGGGTTTTAGCCGTGACATATATACTAACACAATTATATAAGCAGCTTTTATTATATTTAGCAAGCTTGGGAAGATCATGCAGAACGAGTCCCTGTGGATCACGCCGGCTCCTTGGATTAATATCATTGGCTGATATAAACAGGTCTTTATATTTATTAACGAACATACATATTTCCAATATATAAAGCGACGGCAGCGGTAACAAACCTAGTTTCTTAAATATGGGTTTACAAGATTCCTCCGAGTGCATCCCGTAAATTGCCCTCATGCACTTTTTTTGAGCAACAAATGCTCGGTTTATATCGGTGCTATTTCCCCATATTATAAGCCCGTAACGTAATACCGATTCTACACATGCATGATAGGTCATGAGAGCTGTTTTTAAGTTTGTAATATTTTTGATTTGTTTAAGAGCATACACAAATTTATTTATTCTCTTTGCAGCGTTATCCACATGCTCTTTCCAATTCAAATTCTCATCAATAATTACGCCTAGAAACTTCGTTTGTGCTACTTCTTTAATTTTTGATACGTTTAGTTTTTTTTTTTTAGGATTATTACATTTATTGAAATTAATATAAACAGATTTATTAAGATTTATTTTTAAATTATTTATGTCAAGCCATTGTATTAATTTATCTATAGTATTATTAATGTCATTCTCATGATTATTTCTAAAATTGTTACATTTTTCTGTCGCTATAATAATAGCTATGTCATCAGCAAATAATATACATCGGTGGTCAGTTATATTAATAATATCATTTATGTACAGCAAGAACAGGACAGGCCCCAGTACACTTCCTTGTGGTACACCACATGTATTGTGCTTGTATTCTGATGAAAAAGGCACCTTAACTTGATTTTCATCAATTTTATCAATAATGACTCGTTGTCGGTTACTAAGATATGATTTTATCCACTGAAGTGTAGAACCCCTGATACCTACAAGTTCAAGTTTTTTGAGCAACAGATTGTGAGAAACTAAATCGAAGGCTTTTGAGACATCAAAAAATAGCCCAGTGGTCAGATTTTTATTATTGATATTAGTAACTACAGTCTTTACCAGGGAGAATATTGCCAAAGTAGTGGACTTGTTTTTCTGAAAGCCATATTGTTCTTTACTAATTATATGAAATTTATCACAGTAGTCAATTATTCTTCCATACATGCACTTTTCATATATTTTGGACAATATGGGTATTAAGAGCTTATTGAGCTTATTTTATTGAGAGCTTTCATTACTTTTCCATACTAAATCTCAGCGTATAACCCGTCCAAATTAAGTTGTCAATAGTATTGAGCTGTTTAGGAGATGTACACTCGTGCACATAAATTTATGGATGTTGGAATAACCTATCGTTACCCATGGCCTGTGATACCATTGTTTATGATGTGGGTAGGTGGGTAATCGAATAATATTTTTTTCTATATTGTAAGTAAATACCTTTCTTCTGTGTTGTTACGTGAACATCATTTATACCTAAGTATTAAAAACCTAATTTACTGCAGTAACAATATCTTGCTAATAACGTTAGTATATAAGGATTACATAGGTAATAGGTATGTATTTTTTCAGTACCTACCTTTTTTTTTTTTTTGGGTGGGAAATTATCAAATAACTTCTCCTGCTCTGGGCGGAGCGGGAGGGCGTGTCAGACTCTTACTGACTAAAACCCACCCGTGTTCCTTCGGTTGCCCCATTGCCGGGGGCCACGATTTCCCTATCGGTTTTCTTCGAACCCCCGGCAGGCATCGGCCCTAGCGGACCCCGTCAATTCTGCTGACATCTCTTTGAGGCGCGCTTGGAACACAACGCGCCGTCGACCCGGGCTTGGTCCTTATCGGATGGTGAGCTACCCATTGCTCACCGTCCGCAAGCCCGCGCCTACGGTGGCCGGAAATCGGCTCGCGATTCCCGCCCCGGGCGTCTCCTCCTGCGGCGGTTAGGGGTGTGAGGGCGCGAAATTTGCCTCTCCCTCGCGCGTTCCGCCTCCTCCTTCGCGAGCATTACCGCTTCGCAGAAGGAGGTGACGGCCTGCCATTTCCTCTCGCTCCGTACCATGGCCTGAACCAGGGCCGGACGCGAGAGATCACTGCCGCCGATCGCCTCTCCGAGGACACGGCGTTGCTCCGCCCAAGCCGGGCAGACCTCCACCGTATGCTCCACCGTGTCCTCAGGCCGATCCACACAATGGTGACACCCGGGTGTTTCCTCCCGCCTTATCCTAAACAGGAACCTCCCGAAGCAGCCGTGTCTGGTGAGGACCTGCGTCAGGCGGAAGGTGAGGACGCCGTGGCGCCTCTCAAGCCACTCCTCAAAGAGGGGTCTTATCGCCGCAATTGTGGCGTGCCCAGCGCGGGGTTGCGACAATCGCACCCTCCATGACGCCATGAGATCCCGCCGGAGCTCTGTCCGCTGTGCCGCGATTTCTTGCGGCATCGGAGTTAAGCCTCGGGGTTTCGCCTCCTTGCGCCTCTCCCAGATGTGCGCGAGGACCTTTGCCTCCAGATCCCATGGCGGTAATCCGGCAAGGAGGCTCGCCGCCTCGCAGGAGACCGTGCGGTATCCTCGGGCCAGCCCAATGGCCATGACCCTCTAGGACGCGTTCAACCGGCGGGCTGGCCGCAGCCTCAATGAACGCGCAGACACCGGCGCCCCGTAGAGGGCCATGGACCGCACGATCCCCGCGTAGAGCCTCCGGCAGGAGGCGTTTGGATCCCCTAGATTGGGCAGGAGCCGCTTCAAGGCAGCCCGGCCCGCTCCAGTCTGGGAGCCAAACGTCGGAAATGTTCGACGAAATTCCACCGGCTGTCAAGGATGAGTCCCAGATACTTCATCGTCGACTCGACACCGATGTGAACCCCTCCCGCCATTACCTGGAACCCGACGGTGGCGCATTCCGAGGACCATGAAAACCCATGGCCTCGGACTAGTGCAGGGCCACCTTGAGTCCCAGCTGCCGGATCCTATCAACGATTATCGCAACCCCGCGTGTCGCTAAGTCGGCCGCCGCCTGGTACGACCTCCCCTACGCCAGGACCAACGTGTCGTCAGCGTAACAAATGACGCTGACGCCGCTAGGGAGGTCAGCGCGCAGCACCCAGTCGTATCCAATTTCCCACAGATGCGGCCCCAGGACCGAACCCTGTGGGACACCGCACGACATCTCTTGCCAGTTCCACTCTCCTTGGTGACCGGGGTAGATGACGGCCCTGTCCGTCAGATAGGCCTCGACCACACGACAGAGGTAGGTCGGCATCCGGTGATACCGGAGTGCCTCCCTGATGCAACTCCAGGGCAGGGTGTTCAGTACCTACCTGAAGTCGATTTTATAAAATTTCTTAAAAAAAACAAGCATAGAACTATTCTGAATTTGACGTTATTCACCTAAAATTTAGATTTTCTAACTAAATCTGACTATTTTTAATCACGACTATAAACGTGTGGAATAAAATTGGTTGTCATGAACTATAAATTCACACCAACACCTCGACTTCTAATGCAAAAACAGTACCTACTGAATCTTTTTTTTTTCTTTTGCTTATATCTCGAAAACGATGTGTCCAATCGCAAAAATAATGAAAATTTGGACCCCCTTTATAAAATCCATTAACCTCTAACACTCTACATGTAGGTAATAATTTTTCTTATTTTCCATACAAGAGTGAAAACTCGTCGAGGCTGGCCCCTTGCGCGCCTCCGGCTCTAAAAAGATTCACGTGGTTAGGTATCACGTGTGGAGTCGCGATTGTCAAATTCGATTTAGATGTGTCAAAATTGTTTTTAAATTTGGAGAATTTATTTTGCAGAATAGCTTTGAGTATTTCATAGTCAAAAGTAGTGATATTTAGGGTTAGTTTAGTTCGGTGTACAGACGCCAGCACTTCAAGCTACTACAATCTGTCAAATTTATTTAGTAGATTTTCAACTTTATCGCTGAAGTTTAAGGTTCAAAGTTGATAGTTTCGGGTAGCTTGATGTGCTGGCGTCTGTACAAGAGAATCGGCACCATTGACTCATTACTAGCTTTTATTTGATACAATACAAATAATGTAGTTTTTTTTTAAACCTGCCCCTCCCTTTTTATATTTGCAGATGCAATATATAAATATTATATAGCCTATTTTTTTTTTTTTTTTTTTTTTTTTTTTTTTTTTTTTTTTTCCTCTTTGGCAACTCCCACAATTAAGACGAATCTAACGACACCTCAAATGTTAAAATCCATCAAGCCGTTTAGGCTACAGAGCGTGCCAAAGAAATCGACATACATACATACTCTCGAAAAACATTACACTCCTTCTGGGGCAGTCGGGTAAAAAATATACCCAAGGTCCCACAGACATGTCAGAAGAAATTTTATAAAATCGACTTCAGGTAGGTACTGAAAAAATACATACCTATTACCTATGTAATCCTTATATACTAACGTTATTAGCAAGATATTGTTACTGCAGTAAATTAGGTTTTTAATACTTAGGTATAATTAGTAGGAAAGAAATAAGAAATACCTATCGCTCTAATGATGTTCACGTAACAACACAGAAGAAAGGTACTTACTTACAATACAGAAAAAAATATTATTCGATTACCCACATACCCACATCATAAACAATGGTATCACAGGCCATGGGTAACGATAGGTTATTCCAACATCCATAAATTTGTACATCTCCTAAACAGCTCAATACTATTGACAACTTAATTTGGTCGGGTTATACGCTGAGATTTAGTATGGAAAAGTAATCAGAAATCAGAAAGCTTTATTTGTGAACATAGGTCAAGTTACACATTGTGTGAGGTGTTATAAATAGGTAGATCCTCCATGTTTTGCCCAGAGGCGTACAAATATAAATAACAAATTGGTAATGAAAGCTAATTACTCTTAAAATACAACACTTAGGAATCTGAATTTTTGGTCGCTATAACTTCTTCAGGAGCACTAATTTTTGTATAAATTTGGGAAGAAATCACAGAGTTTTTAATAGGGAAATCTTGAAATGAAAATTTTACACCGTGACTGCGACCACCCCACCCAATGGCATGGTATATCTCGTAAACTACTGAAACCAATTTTGAATATTGGTCACTAATTTTATCTTGCAGGGTACTAATTTTCTATATAGGTTTGAGGAAAGCGACAAGCTCGTCAAACTTGGAATCAACAATCAAAGTCGTGGTCCTGCTGAACGAGCGCGAGAAAGTTATCATCGTTGATTTTTCGGTAAATACAAATGTTTCAGTTCTGTTTTTTTTACGCAATGAATCACATTTAAGGGTACTAATTATTTGTATACTTAGAATAGCTGCAGCATGCCGCCTTTTTCGGCGCTCATGGTGGTCCTGCTGAAGGGAGCGTGACTACCGCCGGACCACCTTAAAAGTCGAGTTTCTCGAAAACTACTAAGGTACCAATTTTGTCGTTCGAGCACTAATTAGTACCAATTGGGTACTAATTATTTACTAAATATGGAAGCGATTGGCGTTGGTGGTCCTGCGGTGGTCACGGACTTAATTTGACAACATTGGTCCAATGGTTAGTACATAGAACAAACTTATCAACTCAGGGTTAGTATTTATTAAATGTATACGTAATTATTATTCATCCCTGCCGCACGAGCAACCTGACATATTGTCTCAGTATTCATGCTGTTCAGCTAGGGTTTTCAAAATACTGTTGCTGCTCCTCCTCATTCTGCTTATTATAATATTGCGTTCTCACCAGACTTATAATTTCAACACTATCGTCACTTCAAGAAATAGATGAAAATCGATGATAATACAAACAGATGAAGTTACTTAAAGAAAAGTAAAAAAAAAATAACAAAAGTACACTACACAGTTGTATAATAATAATAATAATAACCCCACCGCCGTATCTCTACGTTGACGTCGTGGTGGGGCTTGCGCGCTCCGAACTCTAGGTCTGTGCCGGTACAGTTTACTTTGCCGGAACAGGTCTGGGATGAGGAGCCAGACCAAGAGAGATACAAAATCCCGCAGGGCAGCATGTGGCGAGCTGTTGGGCAGTAGCGACCCCACGGACCCTATCTCCCGGGAGATGTCTTGTTCCTCACCTCTGGCTTGCCTTTATTGGCCGGCTGGAGTGAACACTGACGAGGAACGGCGCTCCCGCCTCATTCTTGCCTTAATTGGCCGGCTTGAGTGAAGATTCGCAAGAGCAAACGTGCTCGGAGGAAGGAAGTATTCCAGTAAGTGCTCGTAGGGATCTTGACCATCTTCCGGGCTCTGGGATTGTTCTGAAAGCCGTGGAATACCTCTCCACTCCTCAAGCACCTCAGGAGATGTTGCCCCCTTGTTGCTATGTCACTATGTGCTAGCGACCGTTTCTGGAGGCCCATTATTGAGTGTGCAAGTCACCCCCTGCCATTTTATCCGTGTAAATATTAAACATTGATCAGCCAGGGGCTATAGTCCTACCATAGTTCCAGGTAACCAGTCCACTTTAGCTACCCAAACCCGTAGTCCAATGTTTTGTTTCCATGTACTGCAATAGTCCTACACCAACCAGGGGTTGTCCTTTGGTGCACTTGCATAGTGCATACAGGGATAATCGTCGGTTGGTGCCTCATTTCTTGGAAAGCGTCTAACGAGCCTCTACGAGTTGGCTTCGGCCCCTCGTACGCCTTCCAAAAGACCGGGACCCTAACGTCCCGAGATATTTGAATATATATAAAAATAATAATAATAATAATAATTTAGACGTAGCCAGAGCAGTCCGTCCATTACCGAATTGGAAATCACCGGGACCGGACGGACTGCACAACTTTTGGTTAAAATGGCTGAGTAGTTCGCACACTCGCCTGGCATCTCAATTTCAGTCATCCCTAGAGACTGGGTCGCTACCGCAGTTTCTAACAACAGGCGTTACTCACCTGCTCTATAAGTCAGGTAGTCCCGCGGAACCCAAGAATTATAGACCGATCACATGTTTGTCGACGGTCTATAAACTTCTTACATCCATTTTGAGAACGAAAATTAACACACACATTGACAGTAATTCAATCATGTCAGCCTCTCAAAATGGATGTAGGAACGGGTCCCGCGGTACTAAGGAGCTTCTCCTCATCGACATGGCCATAAGCCAACAGGTTCGTCGATCCCGCAAGGATCTGTCGACATGCTGGATAGACTATAAGAAGGCCTACGACTCGGTGCCACATACATGGCTCATGAGGGTGCTGGAGCTGTACAAGATAGATGCAACTCTGCGCACCTTCCTGATGTCGTGTATGGGGCAATGGAGGACGGTCCTTCGCTATCCAGGATGTCGACAGATCCAGGGGAATGATGAGCCTGTATGGATTAAACGGGGAATATTCCAGGGCGACAGTTTAAGTCCACTTTGGTTCTGCTTAGCCCTGAATCCTCTTAGCACACTGCTCGAGGACTCAGGTCTAGGCTATCGGTTGAGGAGAGGTGGTCAGGTCATATCTCACCTCCTCTACATGGATGACTTGAAACTCTTTGCCCCCAACAAATTGCGACTGATGGAGCTACTGAAGGTAACTGAAACATTTAGTAGCGCCATCAGGATGGAATTTGGTGTGGACAAATGTGCAGTCATGCATGTAAAGCGAGGGGAGATTATGGAATCCGAGGGAACTCAACTCTCGGATTCTATACACTTTAGATGCCTCTCCTCATCCGAAAGCTATAAGTATTTGGGTATGTCGGAAGCGTTAGGCATCAACGTTGCTGACATGAAGCAATCGTTGAAGGAGCGCTTCTTTGGTCGCCTGAAAAAGGTATTAAATAGTCTTCTTTCAGGAGGAAACAAGGTGCGCGCCTTCAACGGTTGGGTCATGCCGGTTTTGATGTACTCTTTCGGCATACTCAAATGGACTCAGACCGAACTTGACGCCCTGGACAGGAGGGTCCGTACACTCCTGACCGCAAACCGGATGCATCACCCACGTTCATCGGTGATGAGACTGTACATCCCGCGGAAGTGCGGGGGTCGAGGCTTTTTAAATGCGAAGACCCTCCACAACCGCGAGGTGTGCAGCCTCAGGGAATACTTTCTTAAAGCCGATGTGGGTATGCACCGTGATGTGGTCGCAGTGGACAACGGGCTCACCCCGCTCTCCATGGCTAAAGAGAACTGGCGCAAACCTGTAGTACTTACTACAGATGACCGCAAGGAGGTATGGCAAAGCAAGGCGCTTCACGGGCGCTTCTATCGGGCTCTTCATGAGCCCGGTGTAGATTTCTTAGCGTCCGTATCCTGGCTACGTTTCGGTGACCTTTTCGGGGAAACCGAAGGTTTCGTCTGTGCAATTATGGACGAAGTTATCTTGACGAATAACTACCGGAGACATATTATGAAGGACGGTACGGTTGACGTGTGTCGGGCATGCCATCGTCCGGGTGAGTCCATCAGACATATTATCTCTGGTTGTTCGCGTCTAGCTAACGGCGAGTACTTGCACAGACATAACCAAGTGGCTAGGATTATTCACCAGCAACTTGCTTTGAAATATAAACTTGTGGACTCTGAGGTACCGTATTACAAGTATGTGCCCGACCCAGTTCTCGAAAATGACCATGTCACGTTGTACTGGGATCGGTCTATCATTACTGACAGGACTATTGTAGCAAATAAGCCTGATATAGTAGTGATAGATCGATTAGCGCGCCGCGCAATGATAGTCGATGTTACCATTCCACATGACGAAAACCTCGTGAAAGCTGAGAAAGAGAAACAAATAAAATATCTCGACTTAGCACACGAGGTTGTTGACATGTGGAATGTGAGCTCGGCTATCATTGTGCCGATTGTCGTAACGGCTAATGGCCTGATGGCCGAAAGCCTCGACCAACATCTCTCGAGGCTCTCGTTAGGCGGTTGGATCAAGCGCCTGATACAGAAGGCAGTACTCCTCGATACGGCTCGCATTGTGAGGAGGTTCCTGTCTCTGCAGCCCTAACCACCGGTAGCTTGGACCCTGCTCCCGACACCGGCGGAACTCTATTTTTTTATATTTTTAAATGTTTTTTTTTATCCTTTTTATTTTAAGAAATATTTAAAAATGTAATCGAATAAGAATTGAAATGAATAAACGAACAATAATAATTTATTTCAAATTCAAGTAATATAGTAAGTACATCATAAATAAAAACATATCTTCAGGATCTTATACTAACAAAAATTCGACAAGACATCTGTGCCTGAACTAGATAAATAAATATCTGTATCAGCGCTCATTCCTAAAATACCATTTAAAAGCTTACAACTTCAAATTTGTTATATTAATAGACACATTTCGTCACCTTTAGAACAACTAGTAGCAAATAAAATAAGATAAGAATGCAAATAAAGTAAAAATTAAGTAAAGTGGAGTGGGGTGTGGAGTAGACCTCCTTTTGTGTCGAATGTAGATGAGTGAGTGTGTGTAGGAGGGTGAGTATGAGAACTTAGTGTGGTACAATTAATAGGTTTTCAGTTTCGTCATAGGTCAGCTTATGAATGTATTCAAACACTTCTTGCTTACAACTTCTGCTATTTAAGGCAAGAATGTCGACGATTCTATGAATCCTGCTATAAAGGTACGGACCCAAGAAACAGAAGTACCTATTAACGAATGGGTGTTTAAACATGGATCTGTCGGTACTGGGTATAGGTTTTCGTCGTCTGGAAGGTATAGCTGGCTTTTCAAAGTTCACTCTCATATGCTGCGACAAGACAGTGTGCAGTATGAACAATTGGCGGACAGAGAGGACCTCACAGGCTTGGTAAAGATGATAAGTTGGGAACAAATACGGACGGAAAGTGCTAACTTTGAGAATTGCTCTTTGGGCTACTTCAAGTGGCTTTAGTACGGTTTATGATTTATATTTATTTCATTCGGTATCAATACCCTCTGTATTTGTTTATAAAATTTATAAGTGAAATTCTCAAAAAAACTATGGGTTCAGCTATCATGAAGTTATCAGTGTCCTAGTTTAACTTTATCTTCACATATTTGCATTGATAATTATAAGTTAAGTATAATTAACAATATACCATACAGGCTTACTAGTAATACGTATTGTTACACCATTACATAAAACCTCATGAGTGCATAAACATTAAAAATGGCATTTGAAAAAACCTATGTAATCTGGCAACTTTCCGGCAATTTTGACTAATATTGCCGGCAATATTGGAAACTTTCCCGGTAAGTTTCGGAAACATTTGGCAATTTTCATCCCTCCGTACCATTTAAAATGTTCATCAGCGAGGCCTATATTCAGTGGCGGGGCATGGCCAACATTTTGTGTGGGCGAGGTAGGTACCTACATTTCGCAAGGCCCTCTTGTGCTCTAGTCTGTGCTCTGGTGGAGCAAAAACCGAATTAAAAAACATACTGTTAAGACTGTAAAATTTTTAAGTAGAGGTCGAGAAATAAGTTATATTGAGCAGTATAACAAATAGGACTTTTTTGTCCATTCTGTTATATTGTATAACTACTAGTATAACTAGATGGACTGACCCATAACAACGGGTTTGACTCCTTTTCGAACAAGCCGTGAAAAAGTTAAAATGTCGAATATCTTCTAAACGGTAGGTCGTAGCTCAAAAATAACAAGATTTTTCTTCCCCTTGCACCCCTGAACTTATCCAGGACATCAATTTAGAGAAAGAAAAATGTGACCTTCACATGACCTCAACTTCATCAATTGGTACTATACGGATCACAATCTATTTAATGAAATACAATAGACGTGGATATATTTAGTAACTTGTTCCGCTTAGCTATTTTTTTTTTTTTTTTTTTTTTTTTTTTTTTTTTTTTTTTTTTTTTTTTTTTTTTTTTTTTTTTTATGGCTCTTTAGAAATAGCTAAGCGGAACAAGTTACTAAATATATCCACGTCTATTGTATTTTATAATGGATTTCCGCAAGGTCACGCCTGAATCAATTAATTATCTATTTAATGTTTGTAACCGATGATTCGAACACACCAAAAGAACACGAGATGTAATGTAGGTAGGTTAGGTATGTCTACAATTCAATTTTAACCGTTAATAATACTTTAAATTGAATTATATTATAATGCCAAACAATTAAGCGGGCCACATCCCACTTCTGATATGAAATAAGAACCATCCTAGCTCTAAAATATCTAATTTAATTCCGAATATAATTATTTAACCTCAAAATATATACTAATACCCAAATGAATCTTAAAGTCATTACCCCAATATCATAATCTAAAACTGTTTAGTAAAACTACATACCTATTTACAATATTTCAGGGATAAGGAAAATAATATGAAACACCAAGATAATTTATCAGTCATTTATATTTCTTTGCCAACATGAAATTCAATATTCTACACCATACCATCACATCTCCTATTCCCCACATAATACCACAATTCAATCAGTATTCTAATATTTACCATATAAAACTAACAGGTTACCTCAATTTACAGTAGATCTCCAACCACACAGCCACTAAGCACGTCTTACCGTCACGAGCGCCTGACCCAGAAGGAAGGTTCCCGCGCAACTCTTGACACATCGAATCTTTGGGTGTTGCCAGTACAATATCCAACAATTACGTATTAATAAATTAAAACCTAACACATAAATACATTTACTTTTGAATTTTCAAAGAGTCGTCAGTTAGTCAGTAAATTGAAGCTAGTCGCCCATTCCAAAACGTAGGTAGGTCTCTATGGAGAAGAATGGGAAAAAACTCCACGGACACTCTTTTAAATCAAGATAATTATTACAAAATTCTGGATACATTATTCCTGCTGCTTCTATATGTGAGAACAATGTAAAGAAAAACAATTCAAAATACTCGATTAAAGATAAGCCAGATCAGTTAAGAGATGACCAGTCTCAACTGACGGCCCTCGTACACGAACATGACGTGTGGATGAGCCCCATCCCACTCAACTATTTGAGTGTGCATGATATACTCTCAACTACCTTACTCTTTCAAGTCCAATTCACATCATAATAAAATTATAAACAGCTACATGATACTCACATTTACATTTTTTCATGTTATGGCTCTTTATTCTACACGGAACTAACTTTAAAATGCACTGACATTTGCTTTATACCTTCCTACAGCAAATAGCAACTTCCGGAATAAAATATTATTTTAATCGACTTCCGTTTACTTAACGGAGACGGTATTTACAGCATCGGAAGTCGGTTACAGAAAATGTCAAATAATCAAATAAACATTTACAAAATAATCTGCACCCTATCAGCAAGATTTAATTACATTAAAACCAAACGCTAAAATTCAGCCTTCCTAACATCACGTTTGTCGTTAAACTATAAATTACACAATAAACACTCTGTTGCTTGCTTATTCAATCAATATTATAGACCTGAATGTTTACCATTCATTATTATAGTAGATACTATTAGAGCATCGGCTAACAAAATTCTCAGAAAGTATGAAATAATTACTTAATGACAATTTACTCATTCATACCTTTCAATATCAATTTACATCCGTCACTCATTGCACCGTAAGCTTCACTGATCAAGCACTCTCACCTGTCAGCCCTCGCACGACTTCCAATGAGCGACTCCTAATATGTTAACATCACATTCTGCATATGCCACACATTGCACCGCAAGCTTCACCGGTCAAGCACTCTCACTTGCCAGCCACTGTACGACTTCCAATGAATGGCCTATGCTTCGACTTCTATCTCCCAATCATCTATATTTCTGGTAAGTATGTATTCGCTAACTTCGGTTCTTATTTTACTTATGTCCCTATCTAACTGTCTTGTGTCCAAAAATATTAATTTACAATATAATCACTACTAAGGATTAAATTACGACCAAACAAAACTTCTGTTGGGGTTATAGTCTGATTACAAACTAAAACAATTGAATTCCTTGACATTATTATCATAACAGACTGACTGTATAAACTCTAACCAGTAGCTTCTTACTAACCATAATTTTGTGAACCTTCTCACATTAAATATAATCATAAAGTCACGGTGGTAGTGAACGCTCTTACCAACCATGGTGACATAACTTGTGACCGCTCTCACAAGCATAAATACATAAATATAATCATAAAGACACGGTGGTAGGGAACGCTGTCGCCAACCATGCTCATAACTTATGAACGCTCTCACAAGCATAAATACATAAGTATATACCGATTGTTCGAAATTATAATTTTGATATTCACAAAAGTTTCACAAAATAATAGTTGTACACATTGTCAAACACTCGGGCTTTGTGAGGGTCACAAATAGTCACAATGACACTATCTGGACGGTTCCCTGTTTTCTCAGGCTGAATTCAAAAATGAAACATCAGGTACCAAAAACCACTGTTTACTTCACCTTAGTCGGTATACACTATAAAATGTACAAAGAACCTTATTAATGAATTTTAATAATTATGTACTCGGTGGAGAGTCTCGACACCGCGATCTAGCCTTTAGACTCAAATAACAAGTGCCATCTATTGGTCCCGCTCATAACAAAATTTACAACACCAAGGTAACTCATAGGTTAATTAATACATCTGAGGTAAATACAGTTGGAGTGCGACATTGATTTGCGGGCAATGTTGCTACTGACCGATAGATGGCTGCACATTCCGCCCACCAAGGACATTTTGTGAACATTATGCCCTTTAAACTATTAAGTTAAATAATTACAAACTAGAATTAATCTCACTAAACACATCACAAGTTAGGTTACAAGATAAATATTTTATTGAAAACATCTCTTAAAAATGGCTTATTTTCTACATATACAAATTCACACGCATGCGCAAATTATCAATATTAAGTTCTGACTGAACAACTTGTTTAAGTGACAGGCAAGACACACAGTTTCGAGGTTGGTCGTTTAAACTTTGAACCGTTGCTACACAGTGTGACTACTCATGTTAAATTATCCAGCACCGGATGTTTCTCAACCACCCTGCCAAGTAGCCACCGATAAGGAGGCATGTTATCCTCCTTAATTAAAACTATATCTCCTAAGTTCGGTTCGGGAGTTTGCGCAGACCACTTATACCGATGGAGCAGTGTGGTTAGGTATTCGGTTGACCAGCGTCTCCAAAACTGTTGCAGCATTTGTTGAACTAAATGCCACCTCTTTAGACTGGATATGTTAGTGTCTTCGTAATTCCTATCTGGTGTGTTTATAACAGGTTCACCAATAAGGAAATGCCCAGGTGTTAATTCATCACAACTGTTGGAATCCGTTACCCTACAGAACGGCCGTGAGTTTAAGCATGCCTCTGCTTGACTTAAAAGAGTGGCCATTTCTTCGTAAGTTAAAGTAGAATTGCCTATTACCCTGTGTAAATGCCTCTAGCATGATTTTATTCCAGCTTCCCACAGACCGCCAAAGTTCGGAGAATGTGGTGGAATGTAATGTCATGTTGTTCCCTCAGCAGCTAGAGCTGCTGCAATTTCCTTAGTTATGGTTGAATTTTCATAGCGAAATATTGCATCTAACTCTTTAGAAGCACCCTGAAAATTGGTGACATTGTCACTCCAAACACCCTTGCAGTGACCACGTCTGGCCACAAAACTTTTAATGCGGCAATAAACTCCTCTGTGGTAAGATCGCTTACGACTTCGAAATGGACAGCCTTTGTGGCCATACACATAAATAAACATATATACCCCTTGTATGCGTGATGACCCCGACCCTTAAACGTCCTTAACTTTATAGGACCCACGTAGTCTACCCCACTGTTTTTAAACGGCCTGCTTGGTGTAACCCGCGCAGGTGGCAATTGACCCATTAACTGAGGTTTGGTTGCCGTTGCATACCTGATACAAGTTACACATTTCCTTACATATGCTGTTACTAACCGCTTGGCTCCTAGGATGAAGTATTTCATATTCAAATAGTTGAGCATAAGTTGGGGACCTCCATGAAGACTTCTGTTATGTGCATCTGATATTAAAAGATTGGTGAGGTGATCGTTACCGGGAATCAATATTGGATGTGTACGGTTGTGATCGAGATCTGAACGTTCTAATCTACCGCCTACCCTCAAGATCTGTTTTGAATCCAGTTAAGGATTTAAGGACCTTAAGACCTTCTCTTTATAATTTTCCCCTTTTTTCAGGTTGCTTACCGCCGCTTCTAATCGTTTGTCTTGGCTAACCCTGATGCATGTCTCTAACGCTAATTCGAGCTCTTCTGTGGTAATATAGCTGAGGTTTTTTTAGTTCGAGAAACCGCCTCACGTAAGCAACTATTCGCAATAATTTGTCAAGGGATGAATATTTATCCCAGAAAAAACTTTCAGTATTCACTGATACGTGTACCCTTTTCTCCTCCAGTTCATTTGAAATTGATTTGTGTTTACCCGTTGCAATTACCGTGTCTTTGAGGAACTCGGGACCTTCTAACCACAATTTAAATTGTATGAACTCTGAGGCGTACATACCCCGTGATGCGCAGTCAGCAGGATTGTTTTTTGATGTGACATGGTTTTGGTGTGGTTCACTTATGCATAAAATTTCTGATACGCAATTGGCAACAAAGGTTTTCTACTTGTTGGGGTGACTGTTTAACCAAGCTAATACAATTTCTGAATCTGTCCAAAAGTGCAAGTCAGATTTCGAATTCCCATGACTAACGTTATTTCGGATACGGATTCTACTGGATGCAGCTGAATTGAATACTGGAAGGTGTCGGAGCTTCGATTCCAGGTAAGTCCTAGTGTTTTTAATATTTCATCTTGCTTGATCCAAATTCCCTGTTCCGCTTGATCTATCTCCTTATTTTTCCCATCTATAATTTTCGCCAGAAGCTCATTGCTGATACTCGACCATTTTTGTAACTCAAGCCCTGCTGTGGCGAGCATCTCTTCCATTTGTGTACAAATTTCTATTCCTTCTTCTACTGTTTCACAACCTGTCATAAGGTCATCCACGTAAAAATCTTTTAGTTTTTTTCAGCTGTAAGAGGATAATCCTTTCCTTCATCGTATGCTACTTGTTGCATAGCTCGAACAGCCAAGAATGGTGCAGCTGCAGTGCCAACGGTGACCGTCTGAAGCTGGTAATCTGAAGAGATAACAAGGACTCTGAATTAAATTCAGAGTCCTTGTTATCTCTCCATAAGATACGTTGAAAATCCTGATATTTATCCACTACGCGTACTTGATGATACATCTTGACTACATCTGATACCATGCAAATAGGATGTCTTTTCCAACGCATCAATAAATGCCGCAAGTCAGGTTGCAGACTTGGCCCAACCATCAGGTCATTATTGAACGAAATGCCGGTTTTTTCTTTGCAAGACGCGTCGAATACTACACGCACCTGGGTTGTATCTTTATCATTCTTAATTACTGCGTGATGAGGTAAATATACAGCTTCATTTACATGATCATCCGGTTTGCTTACCGGCCTCATATGCCCCAGTTCGAAATACTCGTTGATTACTTTTGCATATTTAACCCCCAGTTCCTCATTCCGGCGTAGGTTATATTCTAGAGCATGAAACCTCCTGATTGCTACGTCTCTTGTTTTTCCATATTTACAGCCTGGATCTTCGGTTTGGAATGGCAGGTTCACAACGTAACGTCCGCTGTTATCTCTTGTAATATTGTGGCAGTGAGTATCTCCTCACATTTGGTCTCTGCTTCGGTGAGTATATGTTTCTTGTTTTCCTCTGGTTCTTTCTCTAATTCCCAGAATTTTTTCAGAATCTCATCATCACCTACGAGGGCGTGCATCACTGTGACGTCAGAAGACTTATGGCCAGCAGAAGCTATCGTCCCTGACAGAATCCACCCCAGAGAAGTACACTGCACCACCGCGCTGCAACCTGAAGCTTTCTTCAACCCGTTTTGTAAAACCTTGCCGTAAATTTCTGCCCCTAACAATAAATTAACTTTATCTGGTTTGTGATATTTGGGATCCGCCAACGGTATGTCTTGGAATTGTACCCAATCCAAATGTGCTATTTCCCTACTAGGCAATAAAGATGTAAGTGATTTTAGAAAATATGCATTTACAACCAATTCCACAGACGGATCATCCCTTGACTGTATTTTAACTTTAACAACCGAATTCAACTACCCTTAAATACCCTTGCTTTAGTTGTATTTGCATTTTTATTTTGATTAGACTTAGGTTCTAAAAATTCAAATGGTTCAATTCAAATCTACTGGTTAAAAAGTTTTAAAATTACTCAAATGTTGGTAGCTTATTTGACTCAAAGTTTGAGGCCACCTTTAACTCCCATTCTTTGCAACTGTCCGAGTCTAACTTTAGTGTAAGGATATGAATGATTAATATGTCTCTAATTGCTGTGTCATTTAACTCTAAATTAATGAGTGCATTTAAGCAATCAGTTGTGGTATCATTAGATCCTTTAAACCATTAGCTGATTCATTGGTTATGTTTCTTTGACTGATTAACCGTTTCAAAATCCAATGTGAAAGATATATTCTATTATTGTAACGCGATTCTAATTGAGCCCAGCACTTATAATTTAAATCGGATATTGGAATGCGTCGCAAAAGTTGTTCGGCCTCACATGTAAGGTAGCCCAGCGGTTAAATAATGAAGTATCTGCACCTTTTCTATTTTGTCGTTTTTGTAAACTAAATATATTTCCCAGAAAACGTTGGGATTGATATTTTAGGCAATTTGATAGGCATGTTTCTACTTTATGAATTTGATGACGACTCCGCATTGACGACTCCGCATTGGAGAGACATCACTACTATTGAATTTATTTAAAACAGTTTTTAGTTCTAAATCTAAATATAATTCCTCGGGGTTGAAGTAAACTTTATTTATAGTATAAGGCGACTTTGTTACCTCAATAGATTTACAATCTTTAACCATCTGTGTATGTGTCAAGCCAAATTGAGCCCACAGCTCTTCAACGTTTTCTAACCTGGCTTCTACGAGTTGTTTGGTAATCCAATCTTTGGGTGATTTCTTAGTTACTTTTAGCTCTCTCGACAATCGAGCATACAGATCATCCTGTACCTTGACGAACATTTGTAATTGAGACATTTTTACTAATTAATTTTATGAGATAAATTTAATTCAATAACAAGTTGAAAATATTAAGTCTATGTAGACAACTCAAATTATTATAGGTAGGTCGAAAATATTTTTGACGAAAATATTTTAAGTTGAAGTAAACAAACAAATTTTTCTAAGTCTCAAACTTTGCTAAAAATTTTACAAGTCCAAAATATTTTTGAATAAAATATTCTAAGTCGATGTAAACAAACGAATTTTTCTTTGTGTTTGGGGGGCTTTATAATTTAAATAAAAATCGGGCATGGGTTCCCCGTCTTAACTCTTAACATAATTTGCCATAAATCTAACTAAGTCTAAGATTACGTTACGCAAACACTAAGTTAATTTGTACCTTGAAATTAAGATTACTTTTGCTTGGCAGGAATGAATTTGAAAAGAACTCACGGTTTTCACTTGGAACACTTAGCTCTTTACGACCATAGTCGTCTGCAGCGCTTCCCTGTTGCTGTTGACTCCGAGTCCGGTCGCTGCTCGACCGCCTTGACACCGGAACAACTCCACTTGAATTGAGCACGTTTGGCTGATGCTATCCTTAGTCACAGTAGGCTTAGCATCTGATACTTGATGAACTGGTTCCACCTTTGAGATCAGCTCATCATCATTATACTGCTTTGAAGGACCATGTCAAACCCTCGGGCTTCGTGGGGGTCTGGGGGTGGTGCTCGCTCACCCTGCGAAAAGCTGAACAGTGATAGGTCACGCGAACCCTCGGGCTTCGTGAGGGTCACAAATAGTCACAATGACACTATCTGGACGGTTCCCTACGTTTTCTCAGGCCGAATTAAAAAATGAAACATCGGGTACCAAAAACCACTGTTTACTTCACCATAGTTGGTATAAACTGTAAAATATACAAATTTGAAATCGAGAGATGTCGTGACGCCCGCAAGAGGGCGTGGCGAGCGGGGTCAGGGCTTCGCCCTTCGCCCGGGGAGGCCATACATTGGTCCATAAAAATGGACTTCTCATTATTTGTGTTCGCCTCGGACGGCTTAACGGAAAAGATCACATTTTGTGAAGCAAAATGCGTCTATGAAATTGGTTGCTCTGAATATTTCTGTAGGCGCGCCGCGACGCTAACTACTGTAGCGCCGCTTTCTTTCCGACATCTCGGCGGTCTGTCCCCGCCAGGTGAGACCCCCAGTTGCCTGGGGGAGGCCCAGCGAGAACGACCAGCGACGGAGATGCCGACTCGACGCCCTACAGGTCTAATATGTAGTCTCCTCCTCGCCCCGCTTACAGATCGAGCCGTTTACGGTTTGAGGGGTAGGCAGTTGCGTATGTATGAGCGGTTAGTGTTGTAGTGTAACACCGCTCAGTGTAGACGCGCGTCGTGACACGCATCGCGCCCACGCGTGTTGTGTATAGATGCAGGTGTAGTAATGGATGTCTGTATTTAGTTATGTGACGTGCCTATATTAACTTAGCACACGCCACATAACAGATTGCAGCATAACTCTGCATTATCAAACTTTTTTACGCGTACATCATAGGCCGCCTTATTTTTTCCTCTTTTCAAGTTGACGCAAATTCAAAATTTTTAAATAAAAAGAATATTGAATTTTTTCTGGGTTGACATCAGTCAGTCGTCAGCCAAGAGAGTCCAGATAGACACCTAAATTTAACTCGTTGAAAATTTATATTGAAATTATTTCCTGAATATTCGTGAGCAGACAAGCAGCAAGTAAATTTAAAGCCGTTGCTGCCAGCTGGTGCCCATTTCCGGGACCAATCGGGGATACGAGTATTCTCCCCGATCCCAAATTGTTCCTTTGATTGTTTTACTGTGAGTATTCCAATTGGTTCATCATCACCCACTATCAATCTTCACAATTTTGCCTTGCTTTCTGGTCCTAATATCCTGTTTATCTTGGATCCAGTCAGACAAGGCCGATTCCGGCCCCACCCCTAGGCCAGAGACGGCTACCTATTTGGTGCGGGTTCCCGCCACATCCACGCTTGGGCCAGAGCCAGCCAACCAGCCCTATTCACTGCGGGGTCCCTCCGTATCCGCGTTTCGCCTGTGGTCCGGGCAGAGAAGCCGGTCGTGCGTAGCCGAGCGCCGCGACGGGACGAAGGACGGACGGAAGCGGTGCGCGGTGAAGTGCCACCCTCGAGCGGATCAACCTTTTTTTTCCTTATTCTTACTTTAGTTATTAATTCTTAAATCTTGTTAGCGCGGTCTAATCGTTTTTCTAGTTACGAAATCCGTTGTTTAGGTTCATCGCGACTACTCTTGATATGCGTGCGTCCTATATGACGCGGGGTCGACAATAGCTATTGGCGATAAATCCGCGTCGTATCGTCGATCACCAAAATTAAATTACGAAAGTCGATGAGCCTAGGTCTAAAAATTTAAAATTTCTCCCATCCCTTGACATAATATTTTCCCAAACTTGCGAATTTTCTATTTGAATTTTATTATTATAATTGTTTGTGTTTAGTTTTACAAATCTAATTATACAGTGTTATTTTACCGCAATTATACTTTTCATTTCTTAACCTTACAACGCCCTGGGTTCGATTCACGGGTGTCGTTGGACAAGTGGCAAGAGAACCCATAATTCTATGGTACAAGATGTATGAGTACATCTGTGGAGTCTTATTATTTCGAATAAGCTGCGTGTTACCCGGGTGCAGTGCTGAGCAAAATACATGTTTTGCTTTAATGAAAATACAAATTACAAAATACTATCTCGCACGAATTTAAAATATGAAATACAAAGTATTTTCAAGTCGTGTATTTGAAATTTAAAATACTAAATACAGTATTTTAACTATTTTTATTTAAAATACAAAATAAAAATTACAAAATACAGTCAGGTGTTAGGATAAATAAATAGAATAGAACTAATAAAGCTCAGTGTTGCCAACTTCAAAGATTGACATATTTAGCGGTCGCCATTTTGCTTACAAAAGCTATCGAGGGCCATTTTTTGCAGAACGCACCCATTAATGATATTATTATGTAATTTGTGGTGTATTTCGATTATGTTGTAATTAATGATTTTGTTTTGATGTCAATATTGTAACTACAGATGTAATTCTATGGACTTCAATGTCTGCAAATAAATGATTATTTATTTATTTATTTATTATTAATAAGATCGCTAAATGTATTTATATTCAAATGTATTTTGAAGCCATAAGTATTTGAAATACTAACTACAAAATATCTCAGCGTCAGGTATTTGAAATACCAATTACAAATTATATTTTTAAGAACTAATTGAATTACAAATACTAAATACGTATTTGTATTTCAATTACGTATTTTAATTACAAGTAATTCAAATACTGCCCTTCCCTGTCTGGGTGCTGCTTACTCGAGGCGTCAATCAGTTGCGATGGGGTCAGGGTCCGCTACCAGGTCGCGGAGCAGGGCTTTCGCGTCAGGCGACCGCGCGTGCAATAGCGCTAGCTGCCTGACATGGGGCCAGGCAGATTCGTCGGCACGCGCGAACATTGCCTTCGCGCGTCGCCTCACAAAATCATCCAGGCTCTCAATCCCGAGGTCGTTCCTCACGTAACGAGGAGCGTCAACAATTGACCGCAACGCAAGGTTCTGTTGCGTGCGGAGCAGCTTCCGGCTCAACTCGCTCGTGAGGGCGAATCAAGCGGGAGCGGCGTACGTCAAGACTGGGCGCACGTACATTTTGTACACGCTCAGCTTGACGCGCACCGTGATGCGGGACGAGAGCACAGATTGCGGGCGACCATACCCTGTGCGGCGACCTTGTGGACATGGTGCCCCATCGTGAGGCGGCGGTCGATGGTCACACCCAGGTACTTAGCCCGGAGCGACCAATCGACTGCTCCTTGTAGTTTCAAGGGTGGTGGGAGGGGCGCGTTCCCGGTGATCAGCGCCTGCGTTTTACCCACGTTAACTGAGAGCCACCATTTTGACAGCCACTCAGGGAGAGCGTCTAAGACGCGCTGCATTTTGACCGCCGCGTACTTCGCATTAAGCGATGTAGTAATGTACGCGGCGTCATCTGCATACAGCGCGAGCGTCTGCAGTGGTGGGGATGTCGTCAGTGTAACGTGAGTAGCACGCAGGCGAAACACAGCTACCCTGCGGCACACCAGCGAGCACCGGGCGGGCGCTAGATAGCGCTCCGTCGACCACCACCCTGACTATCCTGTGGGAGAGAAAGCTAGAACACCATGTATCCATTACATAATTATTTTTTCTATCATTGCTTCATTTTAATTTTTACCTATTGTGGTATAGTAATCTTATTCCAGGTGCATCGTTTTCACATATAATTATATAATTAATGTATACAAAATATTGTAAAACATTTTAAAAGAGTAACGGTGGAGTTTCTTGCCCATTCTTCTCCATACGAAAACTACCCTTTGGAAGGGGCGACTAGAATTAATTCTATTTTTTGTTTTTGACGTTCAAAAGTGCCTTTTTGTGCCTAATTGAAATAAATTATTTGACTTTGACTTTGACTCGACAGCTGGAGCGTCATACTATGTTCTGGCCGGAACCGGAGACAGTTAAGTTCTGTTTTTAAATTTAGACATCTAAGCTGTTGCCACTGCTTGCGTAGGCGCCTCTTCCTGGCGATCATGTCTGTGATACGTGCCGGCAAAAGCTCTCTCCCCTGCGGCAGTGTCGTTGTCGCCGCTTGTAAGGCGTTTTGGAGGCAAGCAGTGACGTCAACCGCCGTCTGGTCCACATCCGCAGAGGTGACGATAGGCCGAGTGGGCGTGGTGGTGTCTAGCATCTCTCCGAAGGCTGTCCAGTCTGTTCGTCGACGTGGCGCTATGGGCTTTATCCGGGTCGGCATGCCCGATAGGACGACGAGCACAGGTTGGTGGTCCAACTGCAGCTCGTCGTCAATCACTTGCTGTGTGATCTGGCAGTGTAGCCCTCGGTGGACTACGACGTCCAGCACATCTGGCATTTGCTGGGCTACTCCTGGGTGTGCTTCTCCGGGCCGAATACCGAGTATCCGAAGGCTTCCACGTCCGCGAAGAGCCGGTACCATGTTTCCCAGTTGACCCCGTTCGTAGGCGACGTATCACCAGCCACGGTTAACGAAAAGCGTAAGCGCGGTAGACCTAAGCGTTATCTTATCTGACTCAGACGCGTGGGAGCATGTCTGGGTCAGAGGGGGAGGATGTAGCAGAGCCTTAACGTTTGTGTACGGACTAGCCCATAAGCGCAGCGACGGGAGACGATATTATCTGTATTATTGGGGTCTCAACTCGAACAAATTATAATTAGTTTTGAAAAAAAAATCATAGATGGCAGCATAGGTAACAATGATGAAATTAAGAATCACTAAAAAGCGATAAACGGCAGATTTTGGCATGCGTAAGATTAGTAAAAATCAAAACTTCCTTGTTTAATGCTGATTTATATAATTAAACTCATAAATCATGTATTTTCAACAAAAATGGTAAATTAAACCTTTTACTTCAATTCGAACTCATAGAATGATAAAGTTAATCATTTTAATAACCAATCCAAAGTTATTTAAAAAAATGTCAGACATTAATAACCGAAGTCGACGGGATATCAATAGCTAAGAAGGTCCCACACAGCATTAATGTATAAAAGTGTATTCTGCATGGTGCCAGTCATATTTAACCACATCCCACGGTCAATCAACGAATTGAATGTGAGCTTATTTAAGAAACGCCTAAAGTCCTTACTGGTGAACAAAGCATATTACAGTATTTCGGAATTTATAACAGACAAAAATTTAATGACAGAATGATGACATGCTAAGAAAATAAAATGTATTGTGATCCTTGACATAAATTTTATTTATTGTCATTAATATTATTAAGCCCCGGTGTCAAACAATGTTTGACACTTGGAACATGCCGTGAAGCCCCGGTGTCAAACAATGTTTGACACCCCGACAACATTGTTGGACACCGGGATTTTATCTTTTTCTATTATAAAATAATGTCTAATGTCCTCTGTGGCTTTTTTATTCTATGGTCGGATAGTTATGCTAAACAACAAAACTATTTCATTTTAAAATACGTGGAACGCAATATTTTAAAAAAATATTGAAAGTGACGTTCGGGGACGAAAAAAGTCAGTCTACGAATCGCTCCGGCCTTGAAGGTTATTACCGTAATATTTCATTTTTATTGTGGTTTTTGTGTGTAAATCGACGGGAAGTGGTGTTATTTTCATTTTTAAGTAAATATTACGTCGTTGTAGATAACATTTGCAGTAAATAACATCATGTTATACCTACTTTTGGTTTCGGGGCGTGAGAAACCTTTATAATATAAAAACTATCTACTCAGGAGTTTTACTGAGGATAAATTAAAATACGTGCTGCCGATTTGGAGGCGAGTTTTATTGTAAGTCATCTTCATGCATACATGGCTCATCCGGTGGGCACAGACGCTGAGCTTGCAAATGACAATATGTACCTTAATCTAGAGCAGACGGGTGAGGCGTATTCATAACTCCTCCGACCCTAAGAGCGAAATTATCGGAAGGTTCGATTTGAGAGGCATTCCGACAATTTTGCCAAAACAATAAACATTTCGGCGATTTTAGCCAAATTACATAAATCAAAAAGGTAAGAAAACTGAAAATTACTAAACCTAAAGTGACGTATCCTAATTTTTCACAGAAGTTAAAGTCTTTTCTTTCATTCAAAACACTTTCGATCACTTCACTGTGCTTTAACGAAAAGGCCATATATTTCACTTCGTCTAAACTTATTCCTTTCATATTAACTACACTTGATTTGGAGAGAGTGGCATTCACGTGCAACTGGGGTAACGTGACAATGGGAATCTTCTCCAGAACTTCCAACTCCACAAAGATACGACGGTGAAGGTGAATTCCATAGATTTGCAGGTCACAAGGCTCGTCAATTGTCACCAGGTAAGTGCCGAATACAAGTTGTTTACTGATCTCTTCACCGCATTGCTTAGTCAGTGTCGTTCTCAATCTACTATAAAGGAGCCAGCTAGCTGCGTTGACTTGCTGAACCCTGACCTTCTCAATTGGATTTCATGTCTTTTACAGGGAGTATGGTCATCTTTAAATTTCATCAACTGTTCTACACAGGTAAGTTCATAGTATAAGGCTTGATTATCCGCAGTGCATAAAAACTGATCGCCAGCAGAGAGTGGTCGACATGGTTTTATTAGAGGTAAGTATTTCATTCCTTTCGCCAGAAGGTAAGGATATTTGGGAATAATGGCCAAGGTTTTATTTTCAGATTCATGGAAGATTGGTAAGGAATATATCTTAAAATAGTTATAAGAGGAGTTATCTGTAAGTGGAATTTCCATTATAAATGTTATCTGATTATCTTTAATAAATGATTTTACACAAATGGTCTCCTCTATTTTCAATAAATTTGTTTCTATTGGAGGATACACTAAGTTTCCAGAGTTAGAAATCAATTCTAAATGATACAATATTTCTGTAGAGTTCACAATTGATTGATGTAGTATCGATAATTTACTTAACGCTAATGCTGTTTCGATTTCACTTAGTCTAGCAAAGATAGTACGAAAACTACTTGTGAATACAGAAAATAACCCCGTAAAGTAAGTTAAGAAAATCCAGTTGTTTTGCTTAGCAGATAAATCTTTCAAAAGTAGTTCAATCTTTGTTAGGCGATTATGAAAGTTAACAGTATTCTGACTAATCGTTTCAGTCACATTAATGAAACTATCAAACATCTTGGAGACTATTGTTAATTTTTTTGAAGTAATTATTTGATTATGATTTAACTTGGAAATAAGTTCTTCGTATCTAACGGCGTCATCGTGATCTAGGTTACCAGTTATTAATTTTATAATAGAACCCAATGGATTTATAAGGCCTCTTTTAGAACGTTTCGGAACTAGTTGTCGATATTTTTCTACAGTTATATCGCGTATGAACTCTGTATGTATTTTCATACTTGTAAATTCTTGAGAATATGATGCATTCCAATCGATAAGTTTACACATTTGTTGGTAGTTGCTGGATATATAATTTAAATCATTATAAATCTGTTCTAAACTTATGAGCTTGATTATAGTCCAGTGATCAGTTTGAATGTGTGCTAGACCTTCTTTTACCGGGAATATTCCTGGGTTTCCTTCAAGATTTTGCAGATGAAGGGCCAGCGAGGGCATCACTACCAACAGGATGCCGCACCACCTGCGGAGGGCGTTTTACATTTTTAATAGGGGTTTTAGTAATTCTTTCTCCTATTTGTATTGGTAAAATGTTTCTTTCGGCTTGACCTATAACTTTTGCTTTTACGTATCTTGGTTTGTCTTTACTTTTACGCTTATTCACGTCTTTCGCAAAAATAATTTCACCTTCATTAAACTCAACTCCAGCTTCACCACCTTTCCTTTCCCTATGCTTTTCTTTCATTGCTACCATTTTATCTGTCAAATGTTTATACATGACTCTAGTTCGTTTTGCATGATCCTTAATCATTTTCTGAAAATATTGTTTCTCTAACTCTATGCTATACGGGTTATTTGTATCAGTATGTCCAAAAACAATTTCGAATGGAGTAAGTTCGGTAACAGAGTGAATGGAATGGTTATATGCCATAACCGAATACGTCATTACGGATGCCGCATCGGTACATCGTTTTTCATACTTCACTAATCTATATATTTCAATTATGGTGGAGTGAAATCGTTCTATCAGACCCATTGAATTGGGGTTATTGGGTGTACCAATATGAAGTTGGACCTTATGTAAGCATAAAAATTCCTTCATCAACTCGTTATTGAACTCAGATCCTGGATCGGAACTTATCTTTTTAGGCACGCCATAGTATGAAAAATACTTCATTAGAGCACGGACAACTTCTGGAGTAGATTTATTTTGAATTTCGATTGCCTGACCTAGTTTACTAAAGGCGTCTATAAGGGTTAGATAAGTTTTACCTTCAATACTAAAAAGGTCTATAAATAATTCCTGAAACGGAGCACTCTGTGTTTGAGTCAGTTGTAAATTAGGTTTAATAGGCTTCCTATCATACTTCATTTTCTGACATGCCTCGCAAGTATTTATAACTGCCGCTACTGTCTCCTGCATTCTATCCCAATAATAATTCCTACGAAGCCTAACTAATGTCTCTTTGATGCCGCGGTGACACGTGTTTCCTTCATGATGCTTAACTATTAAAGTTTTCTGTTCTCCTTCATCTTCTACATAAATAACTCGTTCTGTGCATTCATAAAAAATTATCAAATCTTTCCTAAACAGCTGAATTATTATATTATATTACCGAATAATTTACGATGCTCATTATCTTCAAAATAAATGAAATACCTAAATTTTGGTTTAATGTATTGTTTCAAAAATTCTTTAATCAATTCTGGGTTATCTGTTGGTAAGAAAACTTCTAATATTTTCTGTTTGTCACGCGAGAGATCTTTCACTTGCATTTCATTTTTGAGCCATGAGAACACTAAAATTTGATTTGGCTTAGTGTCTATAGCTTCGTTTAAAATTGGTATTCCAGTGGACTCGTTTAAAGCTGAATGAATTGTATTTGATTTACTAGCTTCAGAAACAGGGTATTCATTAATGTTTCCGTCTATAAACTCTATAGAACTAGCAGTTGCTGTTCGACTTGTGTCTGATATGGTTATAGTAGACGAATTGCTGCGTTCTCTTTTCTTTTCAGCTGTGGACTTCTCTGTAACTAAATTATCTAAGGATTCCGTATCTTTTTCATCAACGTTAACTGCAAGTGATTCATTATCATCGTTTGAGTCTAAAGCATACATTTTTATTCTAGAAAAGGCATCGGCATTGGTATTTTGTTTGCCATTTTTGTAAATCAATTCAAAATCATAGTCTTGCAAACGGAGTCCCCAACGTGTAAGTTTACTGCTTGGGTCCTTCAGAGATCGAAGCCATACTAAAGGTCGATGGTCAGTGTATATATAAAATTTTCGACCATACAAGTATGGTCTGAAATGTTTTACTGCCCAAATGGTTTTACTGCCCAAATGATAGCAAGCAATTCCCGTTCGATTGTGCTATAACGTGATTCGGTATCGCTAAGGGTGCGACTAGCGTAAGCAATAGGTTTATCACTGCCAATTTGTCCTTGTGACAAAACTGCACCCAGAGCTACGTTTGACGCATCAGTCGTAAGTATGAAAGGTTTGTCGTAGTCAGGGTATTGTAAGAGAGGGGCATGCGTCAAGAATTCTTTGCATTTGTTAAATGCGTCAATGTATTTCTGGTCTATTATAATTTTGTTACGCTTTTTCAAACAAGATGTCAATGGTTGGGTAATTTTTGCAAAGTCTTTGATGAAACGTCGGTAGTATCCTACCAGTCCAAGAAAACTTTTAATCTCAGTCGCCGTTTTTGGTAGGGGATAGTTCAGTACAGCCGAAATTTTGTCGTCATTGGGTTTTAATCCTTCTTTGGTAATTGTGTGTCCAAGGTAAAGTACTTCTTTGCGTAAAAACTCTGATTTGTCTAGTTGAATTTTCATGTTAGTGGCCCTAATTCTATCAAAAACAGTCCGTAAATTCTGTATCATATATTATTATCAAGGCTATTTCCGTAAACTATGATGTCATCTAAGTATACCATACAGTGTAATCCTTGTAATCCACGTAGAACGTTATCCATTGTCCTCTGGAATGTAGCTGGGGCGGTTTTTAGCCCAAACGGCATTCTGAGGAACTCAAAATGTCCATTTTGAGTGGAAAATGCTGTCTTCTGTCTGTCCTTCTCTTCTAATTCTATCTGATGGTATCCACTGGCTAAATCAAGCGTAGTATAGTAAGTGCTCTTTCCTAACTTGTCAAAAAGGTCATGAATGTTCGGTAGGGGGTATTTGTCGTCAATAGTAATTTCATTAAGTCTTCTAAAGTCAATTAACATCCTGTATTTAATTTCACCAGATGCGTCCATCTTCTTAGGCACCAGGTGAACAGGGGCATTCCAAGGAGAATGGGACTCTTGTACTACATTATCTTTTATTAATTGGTCAACTTGTCTGTTGATTTCGTTTTGAACAAGCGGAGCCTGTCTATACGGTTTCACATATATAGGGTCTTCGTTTTTAGTCCTTATGTAATGTTTTACCGAATTAGTAAACGTCAAGGGAATTTGGTCACAGTAAAATATGTCTTTGAATTCATTGCAGAGTCTATAAATCTTTTCATGTTCTTCTTCGTTGGTATGGTCAAGTCTGAGTTTACTCAAATTGTCTTCAAGTAATTTTTCTGTCTCTATGTCAATTTCATTTTTAGTAAAATTTATATTACATTCATTATTTTCAAATTCACTCACTGTAAGGGGTTGTTTTATATTAAGTCGTTTTGGACTATCGGAAAAATTTTGGATAACTGTATATGCGTATCCATTCACGCAATTTATTATAGCGCTGGGCATACGCAGACCATTCTCGAATCCTTGAAAATCAAGAATAGCATCACCTGAATATTGATTGACAGGTAACTTAACTCGTTGTTCTGTTCGTGATGGTATTTCAATTATATAATTTAAGTTATTATTAATTATTGGAATACGCGTAGTACTAGTTGCTAATACTTGGTTCTTTAAATCAATTACTGCGTCTAATTGTAATAAAAGGTCATTACCAATAAGTCCGTCATATCGTGCGTCAACGTCATACAAATAAAATTTATGCCAAGCGTTAGTTGCAAAAGTAGGTAAGAGAGGAATTTCCATTACTTCATCGTGTCTACTAGAAGCATGGGTGCTTACCACTTGAAAATATTCTTTCCTAATATATTCACTGAAAAATTCATAAGCCTTTTGAGGACTAATGAATGACCTCATGCTACCCGTGTCAATCATCATTCTTGCGTCTATTTCTTCTAAGTATATGTAGGGAAGCTTTAAATTAGGATCGCAATTTAGTTCTAAGATTTCTTGTCCTTCAGCGAGGCTTTTTCCTGAAAATCCACATTCTCATTGTCATTTGTTGGTTCTAATTTGTCATCCGGTATGTTAGAATCTTGCGTGCAACTTACATTATCATAGTAATAGTTAATATCATTTGAGTAGTCATAGTCATTCGTTATATTATAATAGTAAAATTCGTCACAATAGGGATCGTATACATATTCGTGATCGTTCATAGTAAGTTCATTTAAATTAAAACCTTGTTGTTGCTTAGGTTGGGCCGTTCTCATAGACACGTCACTATCTTGATTTTGGGATTTAAGTACCTGGGGAAGATTCGATCCAACTTGTTGTGGTGGATTGTAACCGAATTGTTGCGGTGGTTTGTACCCGAATTGTTGCAGTGGTTTGTATCCTAACTGTAGGGGTGGTCTATAACCAAACGGTTGAGGTGGCCTATAGCCAAACTGTTGTGGTAATCTATAACCAAACTGTAGAGGTGGCCTATAGCCAGACTGTACTGGTAGCCTATATCCGATCTGTTGAGCTGGCCTATAACCAAACTGTTGCAAACCCGCTTGAGGACGATACTCGAGTACTGGCTTGAATGGTTGACCTTGACCCATAGTTTGAGGTATCTTATTTTGTGTATTTATTTTTAGGGGATTATTCAAATTAAATTTAGATTGAAAAGGTAAGGTGGGTTTGCTCACGACTGGTTGGGTTATCGGTGACCTTGAACTTGATCCCGAAATTTGACTATTGCCATGAATGCGGTTACGCATATTATATTGATCTAAGAAATTTACTTCTTCAAGTACGATGCTCAAGGCTGCTTCTAAAGTTGTAGGCGATTTAAGCCTAACGATACGCACCATATTTTCAGGAAGGTTGTACAAAAATACATTTAAAGCCGTATTATTGTAGATAACCAACTTAGCACGTCTTAATTCCACATCATCAATTGTATTCACCTTCGACATTAATAACGAGCGAACATTTTGGATTCTATTACAAAAGTCTAAAAAACTTTCACCTGAATTAATTTTTAAAGATTCTAATTCAATATTAATACACGCTTCACTACGGGGGTCTCCAAAATGTTGAATCAGCAAATCTTTGAATGCGGACCATGTAACAATATCCTCACGTTCCGATAAGAGCGCAGCTGCATCCTCTTTTAGTCTACTCGTTAAAACATTAAAAACGTAAAGATTTTGTTCCACACTGCCCTTAAATCGATCAACCACATATTGACATTTTCTCAAATAAAGGTTTAACTGTCTTTTATCACCATTATACAGTGGGATTAATTGTACAATTTCGTTTGGTATTGGTTCAACTGCAATTGTTGTCGTCATGATTACAGAGTAATGAAATGTTCAGAGGTTGCAACTCGCTTTAAAACAATCCTATTAAATATCACACACACTTAAAATAGAACAAACACACAATTAAAGGCACTATAATAATCGGAATTACTGGATGAATTTAGGAAATAAAAACTTGAAAAATTATATATAAAAAAAATAAGAAAGATTTTGTAAAACTAAGTTTCTTTAAAGTTACTTTAACTTACAACACGTTTCATTTAATTTAAAGTTACTAAAGTTTATTTTACTTAATCCAATAAATCAAGGTTAGAATCTTAAACTTAATGTTAAAAATGTGAACTCTCTAACATTGACATTACTCTATGTTATGTTCTGAGAATTGAATAGAGATAAGACCATATAATTTCATACAGAGTTATCAAACTAGACTAAACAATTAACACTGTTATAATGAGCAAGTTTTGATCTCGAAAATAACATTTAAAACTTATGAAAAATATAGGAGGATTAGGGGAACAAAGGATTGGCGAAAAGATTTACTCACCGACCGTCCGCGACTCCCATACTCGATGATTTGTGCACTCACGCGATACAAAAGAATATTTCTTTGGTTCGAAGGATTTCCTCTGTTTCGTAGATTTTACGACTAATTTTTTTTCTGACGAATTTGGACGTCGGAAAACGCGAAACCTACGGATTTCTAGGAGAAAATCCTACCGGCTGCGCCACTTTTGGTTTCGGGGCGTGAGAAACCTTTATAATATAAAAACTATCTACTCAGGAGTTTTACTGAGGATAAATTAAAATACGTGCTGCCGATTTGGAGGCGAGTTTTATTGTAAGTCATCTTCATGCATACATGGCTCATCCGGTGGGCACAGACGCTGAGCTTGCAAATGACAATATGTACCTTAATCTAGAGCAGACGGGTGAGGTGTATTCATAACTACCTATTTTGACCCAAACAAAAAGTGTAAACAAACATGTGAATGAAAAAGTGACCGTGCTGTGATTTTGTGGTATTTTGGTGTGTAATCGTTGGTATTTGATGGGTAAGTCGCCTTTTTTAATCAACATATTAGATTTTTAATAATGTTAGGCACTTTTTTTGCCTAAATACGGCAAAAAAATATTTTTTTGGAACGAAGAAAGTTACGTAAACACTAGAAATTCTAGATCTTAAAAATTCTAGATTTTTAGTATTTTTTATTTTCAACGTTTGTCTCTAAAAACGCTTTTGTTAGATAACATAACTATCCATAATGTACCCTGCAAAATTTCGTGTGAATTGGTTAGCTAGTTTTATCAGAAATCGTTAAATTAGTGGACAATAGACAACGCGACAAAAACGCGTAATAAATCTTAGTAAACATTTCTCACGAAAGTTATAAATATTTATGTTGGGTTCCTTATCTATCCGAGAACCGAAAACAATTGACCATAACATTCAACAGCTTCTCGGAAACTTGAGTATTTTGTTTATCTGAAGGTGAGTCATAAATCTTTTGCGTCGTGGGTGGTCGCGGGGCTTGACGGATGAGTCATCATCTGTCAAATAGGGCCTTAGAGGTTAACTTTAGTATTGTTTAATGACATAGCCTTATTATTTGTTTTCAGTCTGTGTGTTGTCATGCACTGTATTGACATTTATATTTTTATTTTTTTTTACATTGACATTTCTATTGCTATTTATTATGAATTAATTTGTATTATGAAATGTGTGATTTTTTATAATTGTTTTTTTTTATTGTTCAGGATTATTTATTTCAATAATTACTCAAATACAAACATTTGTACGGTATAACATAGCGAACTCTTTATCTTTACATATTTCGATCAACAATACCAACCAGATATCGGGTCGGCGCGAAAAAAACGTCTCGGCAAATAACACCTCACTTGAAAGTTGAGCCCCTATTTCTGTTTAGTTCGCTTGATACACAGCCAATATAACCACGTTTCACATGCCGCAATGTGTGTTCAAAAGTTGTAAAAATAATGCCCGAAAAAGCAATTTAACGGCTGGAGTTTCTTACTTTCGGTAAGTACATCTATTCTATGTTACATTTTAAGCTTTAACTAACGAATAATATCAAATTTTGAACAAAATTACCAATTTTAAACCACCGTTACAAATGTTTGGCCAAGGTTGGCCAATACACACGCAAACTTTTGTGTAACGGAACAGTAGATGTACGGAGTAGATTTGTATTGTAATTTAAAAAAAGTGAAATCTTTAGGCGCGTTGGACATTTTTGAGATGCGAAAAACAATTGAACTCGCGACACTGTTACCGTTACCGACACCTCATTAAAAGTGTTTCCTGCACAATAAAATTGTTCATGTTTTCACTTCTGTCGGTGTTTAATAGTTAAACAATTTGATTTATTAATTGCACTGAACTGTACTTCGCCGCCCCCGCAGAATAAACGCGTAAGTGCTATTGCGGCGGTTTTGATGTTAATACATATTCGTAATCTATAGGTCAAAATACATCACCTTAATTTTTTCCAGATTATTATATCAAGTATTTACGAAGTTACGAAGAGTTATTACTTTATTCTTTATTTAAAACCAAAATCAAAAAATCTGCAATATATGCATGCGTACCATAATGAAAGCCTTACATTGTGTAAAGTATATTACCATACTTATCAGGTGCAACTGAGACATCACTTTAACGGCGTTATCCATTGCGGGTTTGTTCTGGTGCATATTTTAATACTATAACTCCGCAACGTGCAATCGCAGAAAACTTTAAGAACTTAATAGTACATTATTATCCTTTACATTTCGTTTCCATCTTAATTATTATTGTAAATGTAGTTGCAAACCAAATAATCGTATTTTATACTACGCAAGTGATATCATTCTCTCTTTCTATTGTGGTACAAACTCTTTGGCCGTTAGCAATCGCGGCTGGTACGCGGGGTTTGTTGTGCTTTGGAGTTTTTGGTCAACGACAACAGCTATTGAGTGCATTTTGTAGTTACCTAATCATGTATTGTGATATAATTTTTTAACAAGTGCAATGGATAAACAAAGAAAACTATGTTATCGCAACATAAACCCACGAAGAAAAAGGATGTTGATAATGTCATGTGGACCAGAAGAGCAAGGTAAGATAAATTATTTACCTTATATCCGTATTCTTATATTCAGTAGGCTACTACACACCTAAATTAGTTCCTTTCTGTTTATTCTCACTTTTGTGCAATACCTACCTTTTTTTTATAAAACACGACACACAAGTGAAGTAGGCACGGCACGTCCATCGCGGGAATTGGAATCTCGGATATTTGATCTCCTGTTTAATTTGTCTCTCAAAATCAGGCCTTGTAACGTATAAGTTGGAAGAAAAGCATTTTAGGTATTTAAAATTTTTAAAGTTTGATTACTTTCTCTTGAATACCTAACAATATACATATTGACAAGAGCGAATCACACCTACTTCATAAAGCTGACCCGTGCGGCACCGGCGCCGCCGTCAGCGTCGTCACGTGGGTCAGCTGTAGGAAGTGGTGATGATTGGGTACCTACTTCGGTGAGGTCTGCCTGTGCGATCTACGACTTTAATGATTGAGCTTTTATATAGCTTTGCCGCAAAATATCAGACAAATATTTAATTTTCAGAAGACAATTATTTGCCTGAATCACGAATCAAGGAAAGGGATTACAAAATATTGGAACATAATAGCGAGAACACAATGCTAGCATCGGGTAAGTTTTTGAGGGTTCCGTACTCCTAAACATAAAGGGTACTCGATTGCTAAGCCTTTGCCATCTGTCTGTCCGTCTGTTCATGCACTTAGCCTAGTTGTGTTTTAATAGTGGATAGTGAAATAAGTTTTTTAATAAATTTCTTTGTTTCAGTTTTACCTACATCACCGATAATAAACAAAAACGTCGTGCCAAATGACTTATCAAATGAAAGTAATTTATCAGTAATTTCAGAAAATCGGGACTATTCCATTAATACGTGTTCGAACAGCCACATCAGTGCTTCTCGTGAAGGTTATTCATCTTACTTACTAATATTATAAATGCGAAAGTAAATCGGTCTATCTCTTACGCTTTCACGGTTAAACCGCTTAACCGAATTAGAAGACTTTGATTTTTAAAAAATCATAATAGTAAACCGTTAACTAACTCACCAATTATTTATTTGCCTCAGAACCTGGTTTAAGGATTACGACGATTTAAAAAAATCGGTCTTCCAACATTTCGTGCCCAATTAGCAGCTATGTTAATGAGACAGACGAATGCGATTCAATGAGAAAAAAATATTTGTTTCATGTTTTTATTTTTTACGAATTTGGACACAATTTTTTTTTTTTTCAGAGTCTATGGAGTTAAGCAATGTTAAGTCTGGTCATTATCTACGTTCCCTCAAGAGTCAAAATCACACCGTAGAAGATTAGGATGACAGTATTGATGGAGACTTTTCACCAGATGTATCTGAATATCTACCTAGCCCTGAAAGAGCAGACTCTTTACTTGGTGAGCTAATTGATGAGAATATGCACAACTCCTTCAGCAATTTCTAATATTTCTAAATTTTTTGATAAAATGGCTACTCCTCCTGCACTAAATAATGCAAATAGTAAAAATGGCACGCCGAGACAAGCTTTAAGTGTGAATGTAGAAACTCAGGAGTCCCCAAAAATATTTTTAGACTTAGATACACAAGAAACATCAACGTTCGAGCTGTCTCTAGTAAAAGAAATTAGTGTATCAAGCACAACACCAGACCAGCTCATATTCAAATACGATTTTACCGAAAACTATCGCACGGTCAACACCGAGATAGCTACTAGACCCTCAAGAGGCAGCGCAAGAGTACCCCGAGGAAGAATAACTACAACTAATACCGGCAGCAGTTCAGCTGGTTTGGGTTCAGACACCGAAGCTACTGGTATCTTGCAAAATTTAAAACCAGCTTATAACCAGCTCCTCCCCGTGCCAAAGGCCCTTTATAATGATTTAATGAGTTTGTGTCGTACTGAGGCTATTCCTCGACACTATCAAGGATTTTATAAATCTTTAAATTGTGATATTAATACCGAAGAGGCTGTTTCTGATGAAGAAGAGAGTTAAACCAATCTAGTAATTAGTGCAAATCATTCAATAGCGAGAGTTAAAGACTTTAATCATAGTAGAGTATATTTTAATCATCTTTATTGTTTTAGAAATTTAAGTTAATTATGTATGTAAGAAAAGTGCATTTAACAAAAATGTATAATTCTGAATTAAAACGAAAAGTTCGTTTCAGATTATCGTAAAATATTGATCTCTTATAATAAAATTGATGTACCAATAAAGAACCAAAGTATCGTGTTATTATGTTTTTAAGTAGATTTAATATTACCTTAATTGGTAAAGTTGTTCGTATTGTCATAATTAAGCTGTACATGCACAATAACTAGTTGAACTGAATATTAAGATACACAGATAAATAAGGCCAATAATTAATAAAAAAATGTTTGTTAAAAGTATTTTTTTACAATTAGCGAGCTTTCTGAAGGCTGATTAATTAAGTGTTAGATATGTTTATGTTTGACTATCTGAAATTATTAAAGTAAAGATTTCTTTTTTTAAGATTTTTTATTCCTTTATTCATTTATAGATAAATTCCTACCGATATACCGTAACATAATGTTATAATTCTGACCTTGATGATGTATTATCTAGAACAAAAACTTAATCACCTATTATATTATTAGAAACTTTTCGACTGCACCAGAATAAACGCGTAATAACCCATTAACGGTACCACTGTACTGGGAAAAACGCAAAGAAAATTCAAGTTATATTACATTGCAAAAAAAAAAAAACAATAGTTGACAAGAAAAAAAACTCAAAGTAACATTAACGATAAAAAATAGCTAAAACATTTCTGTAAAATGTTTTTTTATCAATAACTCAAAAACGGTACCTGTCTAACATTTAATATTTATTAAACTATCTACAAAAAAAATAATCTTTTAAACGACATAAAAAATAAGCTTCTATTCGGTGTAGTCATAAAGTTATGGATCAATTTAGGTTTTTTATTTTTCCTGTAAAATTGAATTTTTACACTTGCGCGTTTATTCTGCGGGGGCGGCGACTTGTATTATTAAGATTGTAAAGATGATTATAAAAATGTGGAATTTAGTGATGTTTTTATTTGTGACATCCAGCGACCTTGGCCAGACATTATATTTTTTTTTTTTCGGCAGCTGACGTAGATTCAATTTTCATTTTACAAAAGAGGGCAATCCGCGCGATCTATAAAATGGGCCCTCGCGAGTCCCTTAGAGACAAATTTAAAGAAATTGATACACTGACTTTGCCTTCACTTTATATCTTAGAAAGTATTATGTATGTTCGCAAAAACTTAAGACTTTTCAAAATAAGAAGCGATTTCCATAATATAAATACACGTAGTCGACATGAAATTGTGATACCCAAATTTAGATTAACTAAAACAAGCAAGTCATTTCTTATAAACAGTATCCGCTTTTATAACAAGTTGCCAAAGTCTGTGACAGAACTTAGCGATGGGAAGTTCAAAACCCACATCAAACGTGTCCTTATCAAGAAATCATATTATAAAATTAAAGACTACGTTCAAGACAAGGAAATTTGGCAATAATTCCTTCTGCACATGTGGCTTCCCTGATACCTCATTAACGGCATAAATAAGTAAGAGTCTATTAACTGCTCCCAAATTACCATGTTTATTTAAATCTTTATTTTTTATTTATTTTTACATTCGCCCTTGACATATTTCTATTATTTGACATTATATACCTACGATTTAATTTCAACTTTTTTTTTTGTTTGTTTCTATTGTGGACATGATAATTATTCAGATTGACTACAGTTGTAATAGCAATCATATAATTGCGATTTATTTAAAATAGGTTTTTTACTTTTATTAATTAATTTATTTTTTGTATAGATTTATTTCTACATATTTTGTGAATGTGAGAACGCTGTAGGCTTAGTGGATTGTAGACTTGTTGACCATTTTCTATTTTGTTAAGTACTTGTTACTTATTGAAAGACCTACACTGTCCTCCCATACCTAGAAACACTGTTATTTGAAAGTATTGTAAAAGCCAATTATTTTTAAAAGAGTAACCGTGGAGTTTCTTGCCGGCTCTTCTCCATAGGAAACGACCAATTGGAACCGTGCACCTAGCTTCTGACGTTTCATAAGTGCCCATGTAGGTTTATGTGAAATAAAATATTTTGATTTGATTTGATTTGATTTGAAAAACTGGCTAAATGCGTGTCGGACCACGCACAATGAAGGGTTCTGTAGTTGAGATGAATTTATCCCAAATACCAACTTAACAACGTAAATTGAAAAACATGTTCTCCCATACATTCCAACGGCAAATGTAAGTTTGTACGCACAATATTGAGAGATTTACCATATTGTTTTAAGACTATAGGCTTCTTATAGGTTTTCCTGTAATCTAAGAGTAAAAAGCCATACTATACATTTTTTTTTAATTTTAGGTCCTGTAGTTTTGGAGATGGGGGGGTAAATTTTCATCGAATTTCTTAAATATCTTTAAAAGTATTTATTTTAAATTTAAATAAAAAATATTTTTAAGATCCTCACAACAAGCCCTTTCATTGGATATGTCACACGATACAATTTTTTTTTCTTATTTGCCCCGAAAGTGACCCCCATATTCAAAATTCTACTATTTACGTTGCACGTCCGTGTTTGGGTCACAGAAATACATGTGTTGTCCAAATTTCAACTTAATCGGTCCATTAGATTTGGAGCAAATTGGCTGTGACAGACGGACAGACAGACACACGAGTGATCCTATAAGGGTTCCGTTTTTTCCTTTTGAGGTACGGAACCCTAAAAACAACAAGCATACTTACATTTTGTGTACAACACATAAAACAACTGTTAAAGTAAATAAACATATTATACACAACAACATAACGCTAATAAAGTAATAAGTATGTATACTAACAAACATAGATGCCCAAAACATAAAAAAAAACTAACCAACTAAACTTTCATGTTCATTTTATAAATTATTTTAGTGTTCAATGCGACTCCATGGTACCTCCTGTAGTAAAATTGGAAGAAGCAAAGACAAAACGATGTAACTCGCAAGGAAATAACTGGAAAAAGTACTTTATTTGTTGCGGTTTAAGGTTGATTTCACACTAAATGTTATTTTAAGTAACAGGAGTAATAATATTACTTTGCTCGTTTTTTGTGACGAGTGATCGTAAGTATAACATAATATTTTGATGATTTGTGACTTTATTACTAGGTGCCATGGTTGTGATTAGGTTGAACTTAAAACTGTTTTAAAACTTTTATCTCAGTTCGTTAGTAAACAAATGAAGATGTATAAGTATATATTCACGAAGACAGTATTTAGTTTTGATTTTGTACGTGACCCGTTATCTAGTTGGTATAGTTGATCGAAGTTTACATACCATTACTATTGTACACCTATGTTAAACAAATGAATAAATGACTTATGACTTATGACTCTTTGCAATAGATGGCGTTTTACTTAATTTGTCATCACATGATCTGTCGTTATTACCTATTTTACGTTTAGTAGGAAAATAAACAATTTTTGAAGTGAAAACTTCTTTAGGCGCGTTAGGCATATTTGAGATGAGAAAAACAATTGAACTCGCAACACCGTTACCGACATCTCATTTTTAGACACGCGATTCTGCTCTTTATTTATATTAAGTTACGGATCAAAGTTCTATGCAAGTATTTTTACTTTAAAGGTTTTGGAAGTTTTTTTTTTAAACGTGATTGTGATCTTTATTTAGATAAAATTACGGACCAATGTTCTATACAAGTATTTTTATCCCACCAAGATCTTATTCAAGTTTTCACTTCTGTCGGCACTCCCGGAGTGCCACTGTTTTTTTTTTGTAAGTAATCTGTTAAGTACCTACTTTACATAGAAATATAATAACTCAAAGAAATCTATTAACATATTTTTGGCAAGTACAAGTATTTAATTATATTTTTTCATTTTACTGATACCTTTCTAAAACTTACTATAAAAACCGGCCAAGTGCGAGTCGGACTCGCGCACCTAGAGTTCCGTACCATTCATTATCTATAAATATTTTTACAAAAAAAAAAAACAACCGGCTTCCAAAAAACACTACAAAGTGAAAAATAACTTTAATTTCGGAAGTCGGTGTCTTTCTTTGGTTTTGAATTTTCGTTTTTGTCACCGACTTCCGAAATTAAAGTTATTTTTCACTTTTCTTTTCTCTTTTTTGTTTTTGGAAGTCGGTTGTTTTTTTTTTTTGTAAAAAGTTTTTATTTTTCACTTTTTGGTTGTGGTACCTACCCCACACAAATTCGAAAACCACTACCTGCTATGTAAATAACAGTGACAGGAACTTATCATATCATCCACATACTAAGTGGGAAAAAGTACGTATTATTGAAGCTAACTCAAAAACTATCAAAGCAAAGTTAATAAATGATAAATGATTTTATTTCTGTAAATAGGTTTGTACAAACACTTTTACACGTCGAACATATTTTAAAACTAGATGAGGTCGGCGTTTCCTATCTGACTACTCTGAGAAGAAAGGCCGAAACAAACTCAGAGGGCTCAGTCTCTTTTAAAGTCCAGACATAATCTTGGTCAGATCATGTGAAGGCCATGTGGATTGGTGTCTGAAGTGGTCTTTTGAGGAAAGCACCACACAGATTGAGAGGGCCTGTCCAGTCAGTGCACGCATTTGTCAGTTATCGTGCAGCTCAACTTAGAATTTAAGGAGCTCAACAATTCGACGAACAATACCAAAAAAAGGACATTTGGGTAGGCCACTAAAATTACTCAAACTGTCAGACCATGATTAGAACTAACAGAGAAAAAATTAAAAACAAAAAGGAATGACCCACATAGTCTTCACATTCACAATAATTAAAATACTTTAAAAGTAAATATTCATGTCATTGTTTATATAAAATTCATTAATGTCAAAGTGTATATAAAAACCCGGAAATAATCTTGGTCAGAGCATTTCATTTGAGGACCATGTAGATTTGTGTCTGAAATGGTCTTCTGAGGAAAGAACCATACAGATTTGAGTGGACTTGTCCGGTCAGTGCACGCATTTGTCAGTAATAGTGTACCAAAGGAGCTCAACGATTCGACGAACAATACCAAAGAAGGGACATTTGGGTAGGCCGCATAAAGTACTCAAAACTGCTAGATTATCATTAGAAGTAACTGAGAAAAAATAAATAAAAATATACATATATGACCCACATAGTCCTCACATTCACAATAATTAAAATAATAATAATATTATACTTCACAATGTAAATATTCATGTCATTGTGTATATAATTTTAAAGTTAGCAAAATAAACAAAGTTCTGAAAATAAAAAAATAAAAATTATAATTGGAGCAGCTCAATCCCAAGCCTTTTTGTCCTCCACGTAATCTTTAACGGTATAAAAAGCTTTCTGGCACAACTTACGTTTAATGAATGATTTAAATTTATTAAGGCTTAGATCTTGTACGTGGCTTGGAAGTTTATTATAAAAGCGTATACATTGACATCTGAACGAGCCACCTATTTTCTTGAGCCTTGTTGTAGGTACAACAAATTTGTGTTTGTTTCTATTATTTATGTTATGGATATCACTGTATTTTTTAAACAATTTTATATTTTTATGGGCATATAAAAGATTATCAAAAATATACTGAGAAGGCACAGTCATTACATTAATCTCCTTAAATTTATCTCTGAGAGAGTGTCTCGGACTTAATTTATAAATTGATCGAACAGCTCTTTTCTGCAAAACAAAGATAGTCTGAATGTCGGCGGCATTTCCCCACAACAGAATACCGTACGACATTACACTATGAAAATAGCTAAAGTACACTAAACGGGCTGTCTCTATGTCAGTCAAATTACGAATTTTTCTAACAGCATATGCTGCGGAGCTTAGCTTTATTCACAATTTATCAATGTGTGGGCCCCACTGAAGCTTAGCATCCAAAGTTAAGCCCTAGAAAACTGTGCTATCTTCAGGATTCAATTCTTCGCCCTTTATTAACACACTAGTTTTCACCTGCCTAACATGAGGTAGGGTGAACTTAATGCATTTGGTTTTTTTTTTCAGGAGTAAATTGTTAACATTGAATCAATGAACTACTTTTGAGATCACGCTATTTACATCGTCAGTAACCAGCTGCTGACGTTTAAGTTTAAACAAAAGTGAAGTGTCATCCGCAAACAACACTATATCATGGTTATCCTTTATGAGGTAAGGCAAGTAATTAATTTAAATAAGAAACAAGAAAGGACCAAGAATTGAGCCCTGAGGGACTCCCATTGTTACTATAGATCCGGGAGTTCTTTTTTCATTTATGTCAACGCACTGAATCCTATTACTCAAGTATGAAATAAGAAGATTCAGAGCGCTGTTCCGGATCCCATAGTGGCGGAGTTTCCTGATTAATGTTTACTTGTTGTTACTGAATAAAATTTATATGGGACCATTTCGAGAGCATACCCTTGCAAACAAAAAAAGAATTTTCAAAATCGGTCCACAATTGACGGAGAAATCGGTGGATATACATAAAAAAAGGGAAAAAAAAAAAACATACGCGACGAAATATAACCTCCTCCTTTTTGGAAGTCGGTTAAAAACAGCAAAAAATTACGTTTGTTGTACGTGTATAGCCCCCTTAAATATTTATTTTATTCTGTTTTTTTTAGTATTTGTTATTATTATTATAGCTGCAACAGAAATACATCATCTGTGAAAATTTTAACTGTCTAACTATCACGGTTCATGAGATAAAGCCTGGTGACAGACGGACAGACAGACAGACGGATGGACAGCGGGGTCTTAGTAATATGGTCCTGTTTTACCCTTTGGGTACGGGACCCTAAAAAGGATTGCACGAAATGTTTTAAAATTAGATAGGTAGCTAATGATGCCGATTCTCTTGTCACAAGTGCCTATATAAATAGACTAAAAATCACCAAAATTTTGTTTATTCCTGTCAAACGACGATTTCCCATTCTGAAATAGACACAACTTAAATGGAAAAAAAACTAAGTGCATTTTAGGGGTATGAGGAACAGGGTGTAAAGTTCACTCATCCACCATAGAAAAGGGAGGATCCTCCGACCAGACGGGTGTTGTGTCTGGCGGGCAACTGCCCATCGGTTGGAAGTTGAAATCTTGTATGTATGTCGATCGCTCGGTAAACTCTAACTGCGCGATGCAGGATTTGTGTGACGTCATGTCTTTGATGCGTAGTTTGTATGTGGCGGTGTAACCGCTACATCACTCCCCTCCGGAGACCGGAGGTCGATAGTGGGCTGAATCTTGCGATGCTTCACACAGTGCCAGCTGTGGTTCCAGTGAGTCGGAACCGGGTGCCGCATAGTTCGCGGTGAGTCGGAACTTTCTGTGGTGATTGCGGCGATTGTGGTGATTGTGGTGATTCCATAGTGAGCCGGGGTGATTGAGGTGATTGCTGTGATTCCCCAGTGAGTCGGGGTGATTGAGGTGATTGCGTTGATTGCGTTGATTCCCCAGTGAGTCGGGGTGATGAGGCTGCTTGGGTTGATTCCCCAGTGAGTCGGGGTGATGAGGCTGAGGGTGATGACCAGGAATGCGCGTTCGCTGCATGCTGGTGGTCAGGATACCCATCGAAGCCGTGGGTGCTGGCTGTGTGACACGCCTCACGAAAGCTTGCGGGAGTGATGATGATGATGACGTCACGCCGAAGTAATTGCACGAAGGCTGCATTGGTGTATCACGTCGGGGTCACCAATTTAGGGGTATGAGGAACAGGGTGTAAAGTTCACTCATCCACCATAGAAAAGGGAGGATCCTCCGACCAGACGGGTGTTGTGTCTGGCGGGCAACTGCCCATCGGTTGGAAGTTGAAATCTTGTATGTATGTCGATCGCTCGGTAAACTCTAACTGCGCGATGCAGGATTTGTGTGACGTCATGTCTTTGATGCGTAGTTTGTATGTGGCGGTGTAACCGCTACAGCATAAAATTTTCTTTACCAAATGTCAAAAGTAGTGATTGTGAGATAGTATTGAATCAAGAGAAACTAGAATTTGTCGACAAAACTGTTTTCCTAGGGATCACGCTCGACTCAAGGCTGCAATGGGGTCCTCATTTAACATATCTTGCAGGACGGCTAAGTTCAGCAGCTTATACTGTCAGAAAAATCCGTCAATTTACTGATGTAGATACCGCGAGGCTAGTCTATTTTAGCTACTTTCATAGTATCATGTCTTACGGTATTTTACTGTGGGGACGGGCTGCAGACATCGAGTCTATTTTTATTCTGCAGAAAATAGCGATCAGAGCCATATATTATCTCCGCAGGCGCGATTCTCTAAGGAAACTGTTTAAGGATATTAACATCATGACGGTACCTTGTCAATATGTCTATGAAAACATCATGTACGTAAGAAAGAATTTACATCTTTTTAGCAAAAGAGGTGATATACATAATTATAGTACAAGAAATAGGGACCTATTAGTTCAACCAGGTTTCAGACTGGCTAAAGTAGATTCATCTTTTATGGGATACTGTTTAAAATGTTACAATAAAATTCCTCCCCACATACTTCAACTGAATGAGACGAAATTCAAATCTTGTATAAAACGCACACTATGCAGGCAGGCATATTATACGTTGGGGGATTACATCGCTGATAAAAATGCTTGGCTCAATGCTGGTCCTGCTCCACAACTAATTGATTAACATTTGCAAATACTGTTGGAGCTGCTGAAGATTGTAAGACTATCTTTGCATTGTATAAACTCAATCTCCATTGTATTATATAATTGCATAGCACAGGTGTGAGTACTATGTACTAAAGAGTTACCATTTACCGGGTAATATGTCTTGCATTGACTCTGCCCTGGCGGCTGTGAGTATGTCATGCTCACTCAAATGTTTCGCTGATGGTGGCGCGTGTGTTGGATCATTTAGCTCCCTTCAAAATGGTTAAGCTGAATGGTGCTAATCCATGCGTCATGTTCGTGAACGGGCGCCGTCAGTTGGGACTGGTCATCTCTTAGCTGCCAGGGCTTATTTTTATTTTAATTTTCTGAATTGTTCTTTGTATTATCTTTTTGTTACGGACGCTTCTAACGTGCACGTCTTTCTACATTGTTCTCACATGTATAATTTCAACATGAATGATGTAACCAATATTTTGTAACAAATTTTTATTTAAAAGAGTGTCCGTGGAGTTTCTTGCCCGTTCTTCTCCATAGGTACCTACTACGCTTTGGAATGGGCAACTAGCTTCATACCTATTTCTGACTGACCGATTCCTTGACAATTCAAGTGCCTGTAAATGGTTTAATTGAAATAAATGCTTTGAGTTTGAGTTTGAGTTGAGTTTGAAACAAAAAACCAGTCACGAGTTTGGGTGTTCGAAAATGAGTTAAAGCCAACTAAAATTGTTCGTTCACGGAGTGTTGCAAAAAAAATGGTGGCCACGTTTGTCTCCAAAACCGGCCATGTTGCGACTATTCCTCTTGAGGGGCAAAGAACGGTTAATGCAGAATGGTATGCTAGCATTTGTTTGCCACAGGTCGTTTATGAACTCCGTAAAGAGAACTGCAACCGCCGTATCATCCTCCATCACGACAATGCGAGTTCTCACACCGCGCACAGAACAAAAGAGTTTTTAGAGCAAGAAAACAGAATTATTAGACCATCCGCCGTACAGTCCCGACCTAAGCCCTAATGATTTCTATACTTTCCCTAAAATAAAGAATAAATTGCGTGGTCAGAGATTTTCATCACCTGAAGAAGCTGTGGACGCCTACAAAACGGCCATTTTGGAGACCCCAACTTCCGAATGGAATGATTGCTTCAATGATTGGTTCCATCGTATGGAAAAATGTGTCAAATTTCGCGGAGAATACTTCGAAAAGCAATAAATACATTTTTAAATAGTAATGTTGTGTCACTTCCTTGATTCCCGAAATTTTCAGTGCAGCCCTCGTATAACCTGCACCTTTGTATTGTCCCCTGCCAGCTTAGTGGTTGTTTATTTGAAAAAAAATCCTAGCAGTAGTATTTATAACGAAATGAAAAGGAAAACTATCCCAGCTAAGTAGGCTCTATGAGTTAACGAGTAATAATCAACCAACTTAAATTTGTGGTTGCAAAAACATGTTCTCCCATACATTCCGTATGAGAGAACATGTTTTTCAACAGCAAAGTTAAGTTTGTTCTTGGGATAGATTCATCCCAACTACGGAACCCTTCATTGTGCGTGGTTCGACACGCACTTGGCCGGTTTTTATTTGATGTTTCTAAAAACATTTAGCCGACGTTCGCATGCACGTAATAAAATCGCGGCGGGATTTTATTGCGCACTTGATTTTTAACTCTCGGTGTTAAGCCGAGCGTTGAGAATCCAACGCGTTGAGATGCACTCTCATCCCAGCGCGTTGAAAAAACACACTGTTGGATTTTCAACTCTCGACGCTAAGCAGAGCGTTGAAATTCCAGTGCGCGATAAAATTTCGCCGCCATTTTATTACGTCCGTGCGATGTAGAGAATCTTAAGTATCTAAGTCGACTCCTAGATGGCGTTGTAAAAGTCGCTTATGCTGCCATCTGTTAATAAAATGGAGGAAAAAAAACAGCCAGTCCAATAGCCATACTTAGGGAGGTGTCATTTCTTTGTATGGGATTGGGTATCTGTACATAGTATTATATTATCTGTATTATCTGTGCAAACGGACAGTGGACGAAAGAACTCGAAAGCGTACGTCACGACTCGCGAAACGCTCGTGTTAATTTTAGTTAAAAGATTGTTTTACCCGTTTGTGCCCTTATACTGTTTTTCTGTATCTACTATTATATCCTTTTACTGTTAACGTGCGTCGAACTCATTTAAAGACCCATACCCATACCCTGAGAAGAACATTCCTTACATTAATAAATTGAAACCTATCATAAGGGACATGCTATATTTTAAACCATTGAGCATTCCTAAATCTTACGTTTATAGCATGATAGAAGAGGAAATTCTAAGAAACTTTACTCTAGACACAATTAAAATTGGAGCAGTCAGTAAAAAGTTGTGGACAGACTAAAAAAATAAATTTTTTGGCTCTCCTGAAAAACTATGGTTTGTCCCTTACATTAATTGATACTTCTGGTGTCGATGTCATGATTTTGAAGGGGTTTTTTTTTGTTTAAACTTTACATCCGCTGTAAGCCGCCATCTTGATTTTATAATGCGTAGCCTATAGGGTATGCCTATAACCCGCGGAACAACATGACGTTTCGAACGATATTTCGTTTGTCAAAATACGACGAGTAGTTTACGAGTTATGAGGGAACAGATAAACATACATACAAAACATACTTACCTACTTGTATAGCCTATCAAAATCATAATCTTGCTTTAGGTTTGCCATAGTTGGGTAAAAAATTTATGAAAAACTGGAAATTTAGTTTTTGCAGATAAGTAAATACCTAACTAAGTGTAAGAGAGACGCGTTCGACACGCATACGTCAAAAATATCATGAAATGTTGATAATACACTGATAAAGCAGTGCAGATGTCAAGGACACGCTGCGAGAGCCGGCCTCGCGACAGCGACACGTAGCCACGCAGCCGGCAGCTCACGGCACTCGCCAATGAGCTACACGAAACTAAAAAAATATCTTATCACCCAGTTGCACGAAGACAAACATTAATGCCCCATTACGTAATGGATCATTAACGCTAATCATTAATTTCATCAAAGAACCATTAAAATCGAGTCTAATGTTGCTTTCTGCAATAAGTTAAAACCTCAGACCAAATAAAAAACCAAAACAGAGCGCTGTCAACAGTGACGTGAAGCCGGTTTCGTAAACATGTGTGCACTTAGTGAGGTGTAGTTTAGTTTTATTGTAATTTGATTGAAAAGGTTTGTAAATGTGTGCGTGTCAACGCAAGTTGACACGCACACATTTACAACCCTTTCAAACCCCTTAAAAAAAAAATCGGAAAAGTGATCGATTCCTCAAAACTACACTTCTGCTCTGTACATATAGGTACCTATATGTAATCTATGTACCTGTGTATGTGTGTGATCGAATTTCTTATTACCGAAGATAAGATAAGATAAGATAATTTATTTGCGTAAAACATGGTATACATAGGTGTTATTAAAGCATATGAGATCACACATGTTTTGCTTAAAATTAAAGCATGCAAACTTCAACGAATTAACAAATTTGAATTTACAAACATTATAATTTATGTTCAAAAAAATCCTTAATATAGAAATTATTTTCATTCATCCATTTATATAATTTAATTTTGAATAATCTGCAATATTTTTAATACACTAGGTAATAAAACTATTGACCGACGTCTTTTTTGCTATAATGCATTATTTGACATATTTTTAGATGATCGAAGTATCATGTGTGGTATTGTTTTACCGAACTATATTTCGCCGATTTACAAAATGACTTTTTGCTATTGGCCGAAGGCTCTTATGAACTTTTTTCGTTTGCCATATTTTCACCACACCGAAACAACATTTTACGGAATATTATTTGGTCACAAATATATAGCCGGTTACTTGGTAGCATTTTCAATATTAAATTAAAATAGTGTTGACGATAATGGAAAGCAGTAGGGGCAATAATGAGCAGTGGTCTGATAAATTACTAGTATATTTCGTGGTCGATATTTTTACACAATTGATAGATAAGGTACAAAAACATAAGCCGTAACTATATTAATTTGAATCTGTGACAGGCGTATGCATTGTGCAACAGGCCAACGACGGAGTTTTTGGGCCTCTGTCAAATCATGAGGTATCCACCGGGCACAAAGCTTAATGACCGCTAAATGTTCATGGAGGATTTTGTGCACTTGATACATACCGATGCCTAAGCTTGTCGAATCTGCTGATAAGTCACTCTTTTGTCAGTCTCTATCATACGCCGCACAACACTGATGTTATCTTCAGTCGTCGCCGTAGAAGGCCGTCCCTCACGCAGATCATCGGTGAGATTAGTGCGACCACGTTTAAACTCATTAAACAAGTTGTAAACAGTGGTACGAGACGGGGCTTCAATCGAAGTCTATCATAACTTTCTTGTTGACTTAAATGACATCGAAAGTCATAAAAAATTATTGTACCAAAATTTTCTCGCGTTAAATTCATGCTGACGTGACACAGACAATTTTCAATTTGCCGCCAAATCGTAAACAAAATGACATGAATAAAATGTCCGTATTTATGCAAAATGGAACCACACGACAAATTTTGTTTTTTACTTTTTTTGAAGAATACTAAATAAAAGTGGACAAAATTTCCTATACAAAAAAGAACCACATGATTTTTCCCTTGGAAACAAGGTATGCTAAAAGCAGAACAGAACCAAACAGCAACAAGAAACATTGCATATAAAGCAAAACTGAACCACAGCACAACGGGACTCGATTGTTCAAACAAATGAACGATATTACTTCCATGTCATTTTATACAAAACAGATCCACACATACTTGGTATCATTATACATTACACATATTTCTATTATTAACAATTATTTTTAATACACCAAATGGAACCAAGTTTCTGTGGTATCGTTATGCGTAAAATAAATTCATAATTTAATTGCTAATATTTTTTGCAAAATGGAACCACAAGCATTCGGTTCTATCATGTATAAATAAATATTGTAAAACAGTAGAACCACTAGTATGTGATAGCTTAAAACGTTTTGATACCCAACACACATTCTTACATGCCTCTCATCTTTAAACAACGAAATATTTACTTTATTCCATTACATGTATGGCTCAAAGTGCAATAACTCGAAGTTTCAAAGTAAAACGTCAAACATCAAAATAGGTGACATTCAATGCAATAGTTCGGATGCATGACGACCGTTTTTTTTTCTCCGCGAATAAAGTTCTATTGCTTTTAAGCCCCGACGCAAAAAGAGGGGTGTTTTAAGTTTGACCGCTATGTGTGTCTGTCTGTGGCACCGTAGCTCTTAAAGGGATTGATGAATGGATGTGAGTATCTTTCACAAGTCTGATCGATTTGAAATCTGTTACTTCAATGATATTAGAAGAACATAGTAACCTTGAACTGATGCTGCAGCTCACCTGGAATTTGCAGGATACCCAACTCCCTTACCAACTTACAGCACAGGTATTGTGTTTGGGCTCATTGGAATGGTCTCAATGAAAAGGTTATAGATAGATGGTGAACAGGGTCTAGTGATGGAGTAGGAAAGGGAAATGAGGAAATGTTTGTGGCGGGTTTTTATTTTAATTTTAACGGTTAACATTGTACTTGTTGTTAATTTCTTTTAAATTTAAATGCATTTAAGTACTTAATAAATCTGAGATGTACGCTTTATCCACATTTGATTCCCGATTGTGGAGTGATTTTAAAAAGATTGAGCAACAAGTAAGTACAAGAGGAGTCCACTGTGGAGTAGGCAAACATTCTAAAGATAAAATTGGAGCGATACATCTACTTACTCGTATTTAACGAAACTATAGTTGTTTTATCTCACGAAGGTGGGTTACGTGACTTTTATGACGTCAAAATAAGAGTAATTTTGTTACGATTCATCTGTTTTCGTGAGATGAAATTACTGTAATACCGTATTTTAAAATATTGAACTATCAGAATTACCGACGCGGTTCGATCGATATTGTCATTTTTTTTAACTATCGATGGTAGTAAGTAGATCGCTCCATTTAGTGTAGTAAATGTTTATGTACTAGTTTGGTAAAATACATTTCAAGTTAGTTCTAGCTTTTAAGAGTACTGTTGTGGATCAGAAAATTATCCATGGTTTACGGCGGTGCCGGGACAGCTATTTAATTATTTGTTTGACATTTAAACTCACGAGGCCACGGTATTGTGCGGAATAAGGTGGATTGCTACGCCCTAGGCCACGAAATTAAAAAAAATTAACAAATTTATTACATTTTCTGCTAGTTAAGGTTACTGTTGCGCATGATTTTTGTACATGGCGCATGTACTGCATCAAATGGGTACCCCAGTCTACCATACAACATATTTTCTGAAGTAGCGACATTTTCACAATAATATTTTGCCGTCTGTATATCGCACCTACGGTGCAAAAACGTCACTTATGCAAATGATGTAATTTTTCAGGAGAATCGTTTGAAAATTCGACATCCTATTATAATGTAAAGTTCTTCTTGACTAAAGAAATGAACTGGTAATATTTAAACTACAACTTTGAACTTCATATTATTACTCACCAGGTAAAGGTGTACATTAGCTACTTTTTCTCATACTCATGGTATGTCGGTATATTTAAAAACCATGCGGTTTTGTTGTTTTGATTTAGCTTTTTTTTTATTACAGCAGAAGGTAACGAAGAACCTTGGAACCTCTGGAGAAGCTTTCATCACCTTTAAGCAATACAATAATGGTCTCATTTGTGATGATGCAATAGAAGACGACATAGATGGACTAGAAACGGTAGATTTCGAAATCCAATTTGATGACAATGTTGATTGTCAAATAAACGCTCTCTATGGGTTATTTTATGTTTTTGTGAATTAAAGCTTTATTACGATAATATAAATACAATAGTTTCATATATATCAGTAAATCCTTGGGTTGTGGTTCTTTTTTGTATATGAGAAAACCTATCAATTAGTAAATGTTAAAAGGAGCCACATGCACGTTTTCTTAATTATCTAGAAAGTTTAAGAGTATTCAGAGCAAATTTATATACATATACTTAAATAAGTAATTTATCAATAAATTTTAATAAAATAAATAGTAATTTTACTTCATATAACAGAGCTGCACATGTTTTTATAAATCCTTTGATATCTCAGAAGTGAGTGTTTGTTAGGTGGTTCCTTTTTGCATAAATACGGACAAATACACAATAATATTGGCAGAGTTCCATTTTCAAAATTTGAACTGTTTTTTTTATTATATCGTGTACAAGTGGCCAGTTCTAAAAACTTTCAGTGTGGCCCTCGTAATTAATAAATTACTCGTATGTTTGGAGATAAATAAATAAACGAATGTGAATGATATAATATATGATATTGTATTTCGGCTCTGTGCAATAATATCGTCCCAGGCACTTGTAGGACCAACGAAACTGTCTAAATGTCGGCAGACAGCGAAGTACCAGATAATGCTCACGGTATGTGCGCAAGCACCAACAGTCCTCATACCCGTTAAGCATGAGCAATAATATTCTTTTATGGCAGATCTGCCCTCCAAGGTGGAATCGATCAGTAAATAACTGTAATAAGTTTTATTTGAGATGTGTCTCGATGAGATACGACCTCTCAGGAGTATACAATCTTCCGTTTGGATGTCATACTGTGTCTTCCTTGGAATTAGTGTCATGCACACTTCCATATTATATACACCTCCTCGCATATGTTCGCTAACATAAGAGCGTGTCAGGCGCAAATGATAGGTCCCCAAACAAAACAAAATGACATCTTCTTCGGTGAGGACAGGAAATTGAATATCAGCTACGGCGTTCATTGATTCGAATGCCGCTTGCTGGCGGTTAACGTTCTCTGCTGTGACGTAGTTTCCCAGCCTGTTGGGAACATTCATTCTTTGTTGTACTAATCCTGCAATAATTGCGGCATACCGGACATCTTTTAAAGGTTCTCTGAATGAATTGAGCAAAGCTTCAGCTATGCGAAAGTCTGTAAATAAATGTAGTAAGGATTTGTTAAACAGTTGGTTTTGAAATATCTTATAATCCCTTTTGAACCAACCATTTATGACTTCTACGACCCATCGTACAATTGTGATTGTTCTTGACTCATTTGCATGCTCGTTAGTTAATTAAGTAGCGTTTTGATTTTTAGATGTGCGAGCGTATGTGATGAGCGTAGCGTCTCTAAAGCCGCAATCCTATCCTACTTTAATAATAATATATATTTTTATTATTATAATTATAATTATAATATATATATAATATTATAAATGCGAAAGTTTGTGAGGATGGATGGATGGATGTATGGATGTTTGTTACTCTTTCACGCAAAAACTACCGAACGGATTTTAATGAAACTTTACAGTAATGTGGCTTATATATCAGAATAACACATAGGCTACAATTTATAAAGATTTTATGTGATTTAGCCATAATATAACGATAAGTATCAAGTAAGTCGGAAAAATTCCTGCCCTCTGAGATCTATCTTTGCGTGCGCTGCCTAAACCGCTGGAGTTACATGAAAAAAATGTATTGTGGGGTTGTTTGTCTTTAAGAGTTCTAAATAAAAGTCCGCGACAGCATATATCTACCTTTTATGTGGAAGCCATTATAGCCAAAATAGTGAGCTATAAATACATTTAAATTGAATACATTTTTTACGTTGCATATTTTAGAGTATTTAGTTAATACGTATCAAAATAAATACCTTCATCGCTTTTGGTATTTAATGTAGATAAAATTTGTCTTTTACACTAAGTAATTTGGACTAATATTTTAAAAGTTAGAACGATAAGAATGACCTGCGATGAGTTGTGAAGATGTCGCGACGCCCCCGCAAGGGGGCGTGGCGAGCGGGGTCAGGGCTTCGCCCTTCGCCCGCGGTGGCCATACATTGTCCCATAAATATGGGACCCTCGATCGGATTTGCCTATGACGGCTAACAAAAACGACCACATTTTGTTAAGCAAAATGCGTCGATGTAACTGGTTGCTATGAATATTTCTGTAGGCGCGCCACGACGCCAGCTCCTGGCGCCGCTTTCTTCACGACATCCCGGCGGTCTGTCCCCGCCAGGTGAGACCCCCGGTTACCCGGGGGAGGCCCAGCGAGAACGACCAGCGACGGTGACCTGCGATGAGTCGACGGCGGGCGCGCAGAACGAGGGTGGAGGGGCGGGATAGGCAATGACGCGCGATCGCCGAGTGCGCGACCCGAACGCGGGCAGACGCGTGAGGGCAGACGTCATTGACGGTTGTGTAAATTCTGCGATTTTTTCACAGTGGATTCGACTCGGAAGCGCTTTATAATTTTTTAAGTAGTATTTTAATAATAAAGATTCGTTTCTATTTTAATAAGAATTGTTTTTTTTTTTGGTTGGTTATTTAGTTAAAGATTGTATTTTTTTTTAGTTTGTTTAATTTGAGAATAACGGTTAGGTTTAGGTATAGGTTGTGTTGAAAGTAGTAAAAAGACAGTTTTTTTTTTATTCCTACCACCTTTTTGTGTTTTTTTTTAAATAGTACTTGCAATAATGCCGCGAAAGCGTAAGTCTAATATTTCCCAAAGCTCTAATAAAGCTCGAGCTATGAAAATAGCTAGAAATAACGAGACTTCTCAACAAGCTGAGTTGCGAAGGTCTGAGCAGGTGGTGCGTGAGGCAGCACACAGAGCTACTGAGACACCAGAACAGTCCCAAGATCGGCGTCAACAACACGCTGAGTATCTGGCATCTCAACGAGCTGCGGAGACACCAGAACAGTCCCAAGATCGGCGTCAACAACAAGCTGAGTATCTGGCATCTCAACGAGCTGCGGAGACACCAGAACAATCCCAAGATCGGCGTCAACAACACGCTGAGTATCTGGCATCTCAACGAGCTGCGGAGACACCAGAACAGTCCCAAGATCGGCGTCAACAACACGCTGAGTATCTGGCATCTCAACGAGCTGCTGAGAATCCTGAAGAGTCCCAAGCTCGACGACAACAGCATGCTGAGTATCTGGTGTCTCAACGAGCTGCGGAGACACCAGAACAGTCCCAAGATCGGCATCAACAACACGCTGAGTATCTGATTTCTCAACGAGCTGCAGAGACACCAGAACAGACACAAGCTCGACGTCAGCAGCAAGCGGCTTATATGGCGTCTCAAAGAGCCACAGAAACCTTTGAAGCGGCTGAATCTCGCAGACTCGCTGTTGCTGAAAGGGCAGCACAGCGACGTCAAACATTCTCAAGAAACACGTGGGGGGTGTTTGATAAAGCTGCATTTGAGTATGACGAGACTCTTGATTATGAAAGTCACAAGCTTATAAAAATAGAAGCGATGAGCAAAGATTGCAAATTTTGCGGAGCTCTTAAATGGAAAGAGGAAGCAGAAGGTATGTGTTGTTCGGGCGGAAAAGTAGCCATTCCTTCTATAGACGAGCCAGTTGAACCTTTGAGAGAACTTTTCTCTAATGAAACAGATGAGTCTCGCCGTTTCCTTAGAAATATAAAAAAATACAATACGTGTTTTCATATGACTTCTTTTGGAGCGGATAAAATTGTCTCAATGCCAGGATTTTGCCCGACCTTCACAGTACAAGGACAAGTATACCATCGAATCGGTTCTTTGCTTCCTGCGGCCAGTATGCAACCACAATTTTTACAAGTTTATTTCATGGGTGATGAAGAAGCACAAGTCAATAGGCGTACCGAGTATGTGCAAGACGTAGAAAGAAGCATTGTTAAAAAATTACAACGAGTACTTCACGATCACAATATTTTGGTGCATGAATTTAAAACGGCTAGAGACAGAATTGCAAATGACAATAATTTTAAAGTAGTGATCCACCCAGACCGTGTACCACGTGGTCAACATGAGAGACGGTTCAATGTCCCGACCACAAATGAAATAGCTGCCGTAATAGTTAGTAGTGAACAAACTACGTCTCGGGACATCATTGTACAGGCGCACGATGGCATGCTCACTAGGGTTCCCGACACACACAGATTTTATGACGCTCTCGAGTACCCAATTATTTTTTGGAAAGGACAAGAGGGGTACAGTATTAACATTCCTCAGATTAATTCAGTTACCAAACGCCCCATGCCAAACAAAAAAGTATCCTGCAAAGATTTTTATGCTTATCACTTGATGATACGTCGCGGTGATTTTAATTTACTGCTTAGGTGTAGGCTCCTCCTTCATCAGTTTTTGGTAGACATGTATGTGAAGATGGAGAGTGAGCGCTTAAGGTTTATTTCTTTAAATAAAAAAAAACTCCGCGCAGATAACTACATTCACTTACAAGATGCGATAAGGAATGATGCGGAGTTGGATCCAAATAACTTGGGTCAGATGGTGATTCTCCCGTCATCATTTGTGAATAGCCCAAGATATCTTCACGAATACACACAGGATGCGTTCGCATACGTGCGTAATTACGGGAGGCCTGACTTATTTATTACAATGACATGTAACCCCTCCTGGCCAGAAATCACTAAAGAGCTTATGCCTGGTCAAAATTCAACGGACAGGCATGACTTAACAGCCAGAGTATTTAAAATAAAAGTACAGAAGTTGGTTGCTCTGCTTACAAAAGGTAAAATATTTGGTGACATGCAGTGCTTCATGTACTTGATCGAGTGGCAAAAACGAGGTTTGCCTCACGTGCACTTACTGCTGTGGTTAAAGGAAAAATTGCGTCCCAACCAAATTGACGAAGTCATACGCGCTGAGATACCAAACCCTGAAACCGATCAAAAGCTCTATGATACGGTGACAAAGAATATGATTCACGGGCTCTGTGATGCACTAAATCCATCATCACCGTGCATGAAAGAAGGAAAATGTACAAAAAAATATCCGAGGAAGCTTTTAAAAGATACTCAAACAAACGACAAAGGCTATCCTCTGTACAGGCGCAGGGCACCAGAGGACGGTGGACGCACGATGACTCTAAAAATCCGAGGAGGAACACAGGAAATATTGGTGGACAATTTGGGTGGTCCCATATTCTCCCCTCCTGTCTAAAATTTTTAATTCCCATATAAATGTAGAGTTTTGTAATACAGTACAGGCGATAAAATATATATGTAAATATATTAACAAAGGTAGTGACCAGGCTATTTTTAACATCCGCCAGCAAGGGAATGTAAACATTGACCCGAGGGATGAGGTGCAAACATTTAGAGCCGGCCGATATGTTAGTAGCAACGAAGCAACGTGGCGGATCTTGGCTCTGCCTCTGCACGAGAGACACCCAACAATCACTCACCTCGCTATTCATTTACCCAATGGTGAGAGGGTTTACTTCACTGAAAGTAATTTTAGAGAGAGATTAGCATCACCACCTAAAACGACACTAACTGCATTTTTCCTGTTGTGCCAAAATGACGCGTTTGCAAAAACATTACTTTACGTTGACGTACCTCGCTACTATACATGGAATGTGGCACGGAAGGAATGGAAACGTCGCTTACAAGGAACACCTGTCGACGGCTGGCTAGGTGTGAAGGCAGGGGACGCTCTTGGCCGCATTTACACTGTGCACGTTAGCAATTTTGAATGCTATTGTTTGCGAATGCTGCTGAATATAATAAGGGGTCCCACCGACTTCCTGGATTTAAAAAAAGTTGATGGCCAAGAATGTGCAACGTTTCGACAGGTGTGTGAGAAGATGGGGTTGTTGGAAGATGACAACCACTGGGACGCCACCATAGAGGAGGCCGTGCTGTGTCGCTCACCAGCGCAAGTTAGAGAGCTATTTGCCATATTGCTATGCACTTGCGGTTTATCCAATCCTCTGCAACTATGGGACAAGTACAAAACTGCGTTATCAGAGGATATCTTGCACAGACTTGAAAGAATTGACCAAGTCAACGATGATCTTTGTTTCAATGAGGCATTAGGACTTATCGAGGACAAAATAATTACAATTTCCGGAAAGAAATTATCCGATTTTGGTATGCCCACACCACAGCGTAGAGGAGAGCTGTCAAATGATTTAATCAGAGAGCTAAGCTACGATACCACCATATTAGACGCTCACGTGTGCGAAACTGAGCCACGTCTGCTACCCGAGCAAAAAGAGATTTGTTTCAAAATATTACGGCGAATTGAGAGTGGTGAAGGTGGGCTTTTTTTCCTTGATGCCCCGGGTGGTACCGGCAAAACTTTTTTGCTTAATTTGCTTTTAGCAAAAATTCGCAGGGACCATAATGTTGCATTAGCTGTGGCTTCCTCTGGAATCGCTGCAACATTGCTAAGCTGTGGACGGACGGCACATTCAGTCTTTAAATTACCTCTTAATCTGGCGAGCGAAGAAATCCCAACGTGCAACATCAGTAAGAGCAGCGGCCGTGGCACCCTGTTGCAACATGCTGATCGTGTGGGACGAGTGCACTATGTCACACAAACGCGCCATCGAGGCTCTTGATCGCTGTCTACAAGATATATACAGCAATCAAACTTTAATGGGTGGTGTGGTGGTTTTACTGACTGGGGACTTTAGGCAGACTTTGCCTGTGATCGAGCGAGGCACTGCAGCAGACGAAATTAAAGCATGTCTGAAAGCTTCATATATGTGGAGCAAAGTTAAAAAGCTGCATCTCACCACTAATATGCGTGTCCAGTTGTTCAGTGATGTAGAGTCGGGTGCGTACGCTGAGAAACTGCGCGAGATAGGTGAAGGTCGACTACAAACTGACGAAGAAGGTATGGTTCTATTCACCAACCAATTTTGTAATGTTGTGGATTCTGAAGAGGCGCTTACTGCGCAAGTTTTTCCAAATTTGCAGCAAAACATCCAGGATGAAAATTGGCTGTGTGAAAGAACCATTTTGGCACCAAAAAATGAGACAGTGACGAAAATTAATAAAAAAATATTGGACGCAATAACTAGCGATACAACGATTTACAACTCCATTGACACAGTCATGTCATCCGATGACTGTACGAGCTACCCAGTGGAGTTTCTAAACTCTTTGGAGCTATCCGGGGTGCCATCCCATAAGCTTGAATTAAAGGTAGGTATACCCGTTTTGTTAATGCGCAACTTGGACGCACCGAGATTATGCAACGGTACTAGATTGCGGGTCACTGAACTAGGGAGGCATATTGTGAAGGCCACAATTTTAACTGGAGAAGCTAAGGGAGACAATGTGCTTATACCACGCATCCCAATAATACCCAATAACTTACCCTTTAATTTTAAACGTCTGCAGTTCCCATTAAAGGTTGCATTTTCGATGACGATCAATAAATCACAAGGTCAAACTTTAAAGGTAGCAGGGATACATTTGGGCACGCCATGTTTTTCCCACGGTCAGCTCTACGTAGCTTGCTCACGTGTGTCTAAGTCACAAAATCTTCATGTTTTCGCTGAACAAAACAAATCATTTAACATAGTTTACAACAGAAGTTTATTGCAGTAAGTACAACCGTCAAAACATATCGATAATTACTTACTTATATACTTTAGTCAAATTCTTTCAGTTTTTATTATTTGCTGCTACCGTACGACAAGTAAAACCGCTATTATCTAAATCTTAACTAATCCTCTTCAATAATAAATATATGCATACCAATCCCTACCTGACATTATAAAAGCGAAAGTAACTCTGTCTGTCTGTCTGTATGTCCGTCTATCTATCTGTGTATATATGTATGTTTCACGGCTAATCTGCTGAGCTGTTTGTGATGAATAGTCTAAAGCCTGGGGAAGGACATAGGTTACTTTTATCAATTTACCACTCAGGCAAAACCGCGGGTGGAAGATATTGCTTCGTAATTATGTTCGAGAAATCCGTCTGCTCAACAACGTAAATAACGCAGTTAATGTTTTTGAGCTTTCAAAATGAAACCCATTGCTATTGTAAGTGTGTTACGCAATTACCCCGCTGATTTAGGACATGTTACACGTTCCGACATCCACGCGGGCGAAGCCGCGGGCAAAAGCTAGTCTAGTATAAATGCATCGTTTTCATACAATAAATAGTGTATTGGCGCATGATTTTCGTTCATTTGTTCGCTCATTATGGTAGCGTCAGAAGTGGTTGCCGCATGAGGTCCTGTTATGTCGACAATGTACCCATCTATACATACCACGAAATAGGGCTTCAACAAGTTTTTATATGTATATAAACTGTATGTTCGACTCTGATTCTGTCTGTCTCGCTTACCTACTCATACCACGCGCCACGTGCTGTATATTGTAAGGTATGAAACGTCGACGCAATAGGCACTTAAATAATTAAAATAAATTGAAGAGAAACATGAATTCTACCTAACATTATGTACCGTTTGTATTTTGATTTCTAAGTCAATAACTTTTTTCCTCCATGTTTTATAGGTTTGCTGTTATACAATGAAATGATACACTTTTCAAGTACTTTAATTTGATACATAGATGGGAGTGCTACAAGGGTAGGGACATTTTGCCCATTGTTCTTTATTTTGAAAATCGTCTATAGATAGCGGAATCGCCCCTTTCTAACTCTATCTGCTAAGACCATAAGAGATAAATTTGCAGAATATTTTCTAGCAGATGGCGTTTGTAGCATGGCACAATAATTTCGCTTAGTGAGCAGGATGAAAAAATTCGGCCATTTATGCATTTTTTTTTCCACTGTCCCACTGCTGAGCAAAGGCCTCCCCCAAATCCTTCCATGCATTCTTTTCCAAGGCCACCTCCATCCAACCCTTGCGGTACGCGTCTAGGTCGTCAGTATTTTGACACTCGCAAATAAATCAAAACCTACCTATAAGGATACTTCCCATTAACCTAAAATCATGAAATTTGGCAAGAAGCAAGGTGTAATAGCACAAGTAAAGTAAAAAATCCGAAAATTATTAATTTGTAAAAAAAAAATTCGGACGATTACGAACTTACATTTGCAGTTGGAGAATTGACCGAAGCGTATATCGATGTACGGGAGAACATGTTTTTCAACTATAAGTTTGTTTTTGGGATAAATTCATCCCAACTACGGAACTTTTCACTGTGCGTGGTTCGACATGCACTTGGCCGGTTTTTATTTGATGTTACTAAAAACATTTCGCAAATTTAAGTTGGTTGATTATTACTCGTTAACTTATAGAGCTTACTTAGCTGGGATAGTTTTTCTTTTAATTTCGTTATAAATACTAGTGCTGTGATTTTTTTTTCACATAAACCAACAAAATACTTGGGGGGGGGGGGACACTTGACTCTAATAAAAATGATATTAAATTATCTTACTTTTTTTTTTCTCTTGTGAACTATCTAGAATCTTAAAACTATTCTGCAAAAAATCTCTATATTTAAAAATCATTTAGGCACAACCAAAATCGAATTTGATAATCGCGACTCCACATGGTACTTGTTTGCCCTACCCCGTGAATTTTTTTTAGAGCCGCAGGCGCGCATGCGGGGCAGCCTCGACGTGTTTTATATGGAATTTTTCACTTTTTGTATGGAAAATATAAAAAATTATTATCAAAATGTTGAGTTTAATAGGTTTCCTAAAGGGGTTGGTTCGATATTTTCATTATTTTTGCGAAAGGACACACCATTTTCGAGATATAAGCAAAAGAACAGAAAAAAAGATACAGTACTGTTTTTGCACCTGAAGTCGAGGTGTTGATGTGAATTTATTTTACCTAGTTCATGACAACAAATTTTATTACACACCTTTTTAGTCGCGATAAAAAATTGACAAATTTTGTTAAACAATCAAAATTTTAGGTGAAAACGTCAAATCCAGAATAGCAAAATTGCCATTTTCACTAAAATAGTAAATCAGTGCACCATAATATTCATAATGCTGTCAAACTAAAATAAAGTTAAGTTGTGTCACTTTAGTCTATTTCAGAATGGGAAATCGTCGTTTGACAGGAATAAACTAAATTTTGGTGTTTTTTAGTCTATTTTATAGGCATTTGTGACAAGAGAATCGGCACCATTAGCTACCTATCTACTTTTAAAACGTTTCGTGCAATCCTTTTTAGGGTTCCGTACCCAAAGTAATCTGTGCCAAAGGGTAAAACGACCCTATTACTAAAACTCCGCTGTCCGTCCGTCTGTCACCAGGCTGTATCTCATGAACCGTGATAGTTAGACAGTTGAAATTTCACAGATGATGTATTTCTGTTGCCGCTATCACAACAAATAAAAATCGAATAAAATAAATAAATATTATACAACAGACATGATTTTTTGCTGTTTTTATAGATAACTAGCTTTTGCCCGCGGCTTCGCCCGCGTATATGTCGGAAAATATCCCACGGGAACGTACTACCGAGATTTCATACCTAATAAAATAACAAAGAAAAACGTCATTGACTCCTACCGCTGCGCCCGCGTTGCTCCGCGTAATTTTGAAACTGTGATATCTTTTAAACTATTCATTTAAATAATATGATTTAAAATGCTCTCCTGTAAAATCATGATTTTGCAGAGAACCGTACCTATATAAGTACTTTGTGGCCGTCGAGTAAAAAGTTTTCTGCTGTCTTTAGCATGGCGATTACAAAACCAAATTGTCTTCATTACCTTAGTGATTTTGACAGTTTGGATAGAAAACTTTCTTCTGAAATAGTCTACATGTAAAAGGACCTAGACAAAGATCGTTAGAAACGAAAGACAACAGATTGTAGAAAGATTTCTACGGTGCGATGTCAAAATGGAGAAACGAAACGTCACTTTGTATAGAAAGAGCTGTTTCTATTCTTCGTAGAGATAGAAAGCGTCATGCTACGCCTGCTGTGCAGCTGCATCTGTATAGCTGCGTATGTATGCGCAGGCGCCGTATGCGACTTGCGAGGCGTCACAAAATATATATGTTACGGCTAAAACCCGAATTGCGGCTACACCTAGTTTTAGCCGGTTACAACTAGGTGCGGCCGGTAGCAGAAGTGCGGCTACACCTAGTTTTAGCCGGCTAGAACTAAGTGCAACCGGTAGCAGTTGGTTAAACTTGCCTAAATGGATCCTGGCACTCGCCGGCCGCTGCCGCGGCACCGCTCGCTTCGCTCGCTCGGCTCGTGCGGTGTGTTATGTGGTCACAGTTCTAACCTAACCTAACCTACCTTTCAGCCATTTTCATTTGCTACAACTAACTTTAACCAACTGCTAACCGCACCAAGTTCTAGCCGGCTAAAACTAGGTGTAGCCACACTTCGGGTTTTAGCCGTGACATATATGTAACTCAAGAATGTGTATTTTCTCCAATGACATAAAGGCTTGTGCAGACCAGCGCGACACGCGACGCGACACAAAGGCACCGCTTGTCGCGCGACGAGCGGTGCCTTTGTGTCGCGTCGCGTGTCGCGCTGGTCTGTACAAGCCTTAACGTGGAATACGTATGTCTTTTAAATTAGGTTGTACGGGTTGTAGTCGTTAACTTCGTACACCGATTTGTCGTGAAGGTTTGAAAGTTTAGTTAGTATAGAAACACGTTCCACTAAGTTGCACTAAAGAGTTAAGTTTATTTAAGTTTAAAAGTAAGTTACAGTAAGTGAGTGGGAGGCGATTATTTCTCTCAGTTGTTGACAGTTACACAGTTATAAGTTCACTCCATTTTAATTCGTTAGTCGGGTCATTATAACACGCTAAATTATGACGCGCATCGTTGGCCTAAAGTAGGTTACAGAGTAAGCAGAAAAAAATGTACGGCGATGAGACCGTACATAGGTAATTTATGAATGAATTTTTGCCATACTATCTTACATAGTCACATCTTTTGTAATAGAATTTTAGCTATTATTATATTTGGTTTAAGTAAACCTAAAGGATCATATTATCTGCGCGATGACTGATAGAATTTTGCGTTTGGTAGTGTGAGTAACGTCATGATAAAAAAAAACATACTGACGAATTGAGAACCTCCTCCTTTTGGAAGTCGGTTAAAAATACAACTCATCAGATGAATAAAACATCCCATGCCTAGTGTTTTGGTATGACAGTTTTCTGCTAGTGAGAATTCCTTAGAAGTAGACGGTAACTCTGTTTGTGGAATTGATGAGTTAAATATCCATTTTCTAAGGGAGAAACAACCTGATTCTAATACTTCAGATACATCTCTGCATATTTCTAATAACTTTGTTGATCCTGATGTCCCGTTATTAAATAATCAACGTAAAAGTCGTCATTAATTACTTGTGCGATGACGTCATCTTTACATTCTAACGCGAGTTGTCATAAGTATTTGTGTACAGCCTCAACCAAAGTGGTGTACAGAAGCTTAATTACATTTGGGTTGTGAAAGTCACGAGCATTTCGTAAAACAAAACCCAAACGCCTAAAAGATTCCTTGGCAAGAGTGGAGACATGATCTCTAAATGTCAGACCAGTGTCAAAGGTCACGCCCAGGTCCCTTATCTTGGTGACACGACTTATTACTTCACCACCCAATCTGTAGTTATAGTGGAGTGGTTGACGTTTTCGACTGTACATCATGACGTAACACTTACTTTTATTGAAAGAGAGTTTATTGACCATGCTCCACTCATATATAGCATAAATGTCCCTTTGTAGGAGTATGCAATCCGCTACCGTATCAATTTGAGCTACTAGTTTTAGGTCGTCGGCGTAGAGCAAGCATTTTGCGAACCTAACCTTATTTATAAGATCATTGATCATGATAAGGAAAAGCAGTGGACCAAGCACGGATCCCTGACTTACGCCTGAACGGGTATTATAAGGTTCAGACTCAAAGCAACCATGCCTAAAAAATTGCCTGCGGCCTCGCAGATAGTCCGCAAAGAAGTTCAGAAACTCACGACGAGAAACCTGATGCATCCAATTTCATTAAAAGCACGTCATTGTCAACCCTATCGAACGCTTTGCGGAAATCGAAATAGAGGACATCCACTGTCCAAAACCCCAGAAATATAATTAACGTGAGTCAACAGATTCGAATTGACTGAGCGGCCTTGGCGAAAGCCGTGTTGGGCATCAGATAGAAACGCATTTATACGTTTATAGATGTGCGTGTGGAGTATGTGCTCGAAAACCTTTGCAAGAGTTGGCAGGACAGCAATAGGCCTGTGTTCCATCACAGATGATTTGTCACTAGTTTTTGGAATGGGAATAACACGCGAGATTTTCCATTGCTCAGGGTATACGCCAGACTGAAGGGCTAGATTAAACATATGGCAGAGAGGAGTTGCCAGGATATCGTGGCATCCCTTGAGGATAAGAGCAGGGATGGAGTCAGTAACGATCGAGCTATGAGGCTTAAGTTTAGCAATACCTTTAACTACGTCTTGTGGGGTCAACAGAGGGAGAGGAATGTTATTTCCTGAGTAGTAGGTCGGCCTGAGATTATTTGGGTTTAATTCAGGAGAATCAATTTAAAAAACGCTGGAAAAGTACTGAGCGAACGCTTCCGCAGCTTTGATACCCGAGCAAACTATACCGTTGAGCACAACGTTAGGCTCGAAACCACCCTTCGATCGTAGGCTCGAGACATGGTGCCAGAACTGTAAGTTGTGGATTACTTCCTATGTTGTTCTCTACAGTACCACAGTATGATTTATAGGCCTCTTGAGTTCTGGTTTTTAAATCCGAACGTAGAGCACTAAATTGAGCATATGAAATGAAATGAAATGAAATTGTTTATTCTGTAAATAGGATATCGAAATCACTTTTACACGTCATATAAAAAAATATTAAAAATAAGCTAGATGAGTTCGGCGTTTCCTATCTGACTACTCTGAGAAGAAAGGCCGAAACAAACTCAGAGGTCGCAGTCTCTTTTAAAGTCCAGACATAATCTTGGTCAGGCCATATGAGAACCATGTAGATAAGTGTCTGAAAAGGTCTTTTGAGGAAAGAACCACACAGATTTGAGTGGACCTGTCCAGTCAGTGCAAGCATTTGTCAGTAATCGTGGAGCTCAACTCAGAACTTAAGGAGCTCAACTCGACGAACAATACCAAAGAAAGGACATTTGGGTAGGCCGCATAAACTACTCAAACTGCCAGACCATCACTAAAACTAGCAGAGAAATAAAAACAATATCCACATAGTCCTCACATTCACAATAGTTAAAATAATATAATACTTTACAAAGTAATCATGTCATTTTGAATATAATTTTCAACAATGTCAATGTGTTTATAAAACTGGTATATGTTGATTTTACATAATTAAAATGTCTAGTTTTATGATTTTATCATAAGGCTTAGCAGAGCGAGCAGTTCAATCCCAAGCTTTTTTATCTTCTAAATAATCTGAAATTAAAGGTCGCTGGATGTTCTACGCGTCCAATACAACAACGTATTTAGGATGCTGTTGCGACTGCCTCGTTTTTGTAGTGCATCTGAAATGTTCGCGGTAAACCATACCGACGGATTTCATGCCATCATCCGCAAAAAAACGGCCTCACTCCTGAGCAGAATAAGAGGCAGTCACAATAGTATCCTGAAGGCTGTGGCGGCAGATACTTCTTCTGCCATAATAAGGCAATTTGTGAGAAGACTCATACCATAGTTAGACTACTTATTATTTTGTTATTTTTATTGTGTCTAGATGTTGGGTGGTCTTCTCACAAATTCGTCTTTAGTTTTAAGTTACTAACAATAGTGGTTTAAGTGTATACATGTTACTAACAATTTATGGATCTTTTTGTTATCCGAAATAAAATGATTTTATTTTATTTATTTATTTATAGTACCCTTTTTTACAAAGTTTGGTTTTAATACAGATTTTAAATCGTTTAATGGAATACAATAGACGTGGATATATTTAGTAACTTGTTCCGCTTAGCTATTTCTAAAGAGCCATAAAAAACTCCTGAAAGAAATCGACACGTGTTTCACCTCTCAACGAGGCATCCTCAGGATGACGATGGACTTGTTGCGAACTCGAACACGGCGTGTTGCCACACCAAGCGCTGAGTGCAGACTGTGTGTGTGTGGTTGTCTGCACAATTTTTAGAGTATTATTATTACATTTATTTAGATTACTACAATTTGATGGGTGAGATATCAAAGAAGAACTTTTATTAACATTTTGATGATTTAAATCAGTATTTAAAATTTCTTTATTTATCAAGCAAGAGGTTTCCTCTATTGTCCTAATTTCTAAAAGATAATTAATGTCATTAGTTGTTGCCAAAGTATTGGCAGAATTATTTAAAATGTCATTGCATTGCTCAAAAGAAGCAAGTTGTTTAGCCAAATTTTTGGCTGAAATAGAAAAAAAATATGATAGCGACACAGCTATCTGTCCTTTGCAATAGTTAGAAAGATAGTACATAACAATATTATATCTATCTCTTGTCAAATACAAATTATTACCAACATAATTGTTAGTGTCAACTAGATGGAACAGATTATTATTGAATGTCCAATTATACAATGTCATATTTAATTCGAATCTTAAGCTATTTTCTTCCTGTGGCAAACTGTTACTATATGGGAATGTAAACAACACAATTTTTCTTAAACTTAGATTACACAATGTTCTATAATATTGGAGCAATTCTCTTTTGTTCACATTTCCCCTATTATCCATAAAAATTAATAATGTAGTGCCCTGGTTAAAGTTACATTTAATAATTTCTTTCATAATGTCAAATAAAGAACAACCAGGCATACAGTAATTTATTATGGAGTGTCCTGAATATTCATCTGTCAACAAGTGGCCTATGTCCTTTCCAATCTCATCACAAAATAATACTACATCATTTTTTACTATTTGTTTAGATGGCGAAAATGTGGGTGACCTGCTACAGGGACACCTCTGCCCAACCCTTCGGGGAAACAAGGCGTGATGTTATGTTATGTGTTATGTTGTTTAGATGGTTTATTTGAACTATTGATAGCAGGAAATGTCAAATCAACACAGGGCTGCGGTAAGGTGGTATTGAATGTTGTCAATGAATGGTCCGGTGTAAGTATTTTGGATGGTGTTCGACACTGCTCACAGTTGTTTGTTTGTGAGTTTACCAGCTCATTCATTGCCAGCACATATTCCCTCATTAGATGTTCAGAGGTATTATATTTGTTAGTCATTGAACTAAGTTTCTCCTGTAAATGGTGAAGTTCAGATTGCAAGTACTCTGTGTCAATGTTGTATTTCCTAGTACTTTGTTCTAAATTAAAAGAATACATATCTAATTGTTTTAGTAAATTTAGCCTTTCTCTATTAAGTTTAACATTTTTAATAAAGAACTTTTGTCTTTTAATCATTTTTTGTGTTTTAACAATGTATATATTAATTTTAATGTATTATTTAAGTTGGTTTTTACTGGTGACTACCCTCACTGAATGACATGACTTTGAATCCTCATCACCTGTTAAATCTATAGTATTAGAGGGGTTTATGGCAGAAACCATTGACGGGGCAACAGGCATCAACTCATTGAACAGACTTTGATTCAGCGAGGCGGTGATGTTATGATTTGTGGTCTGAAGTTCTGTTATTTGACTTTGAGCCTCGTGTAGCTGTTGTTCTAATAAATGTTTGTGGCTAAGAGCTTGTTCATACTCTATGCTACACTGGCTGAACCCGTCCACAACAAGCTGAAGTCTGTCCCGTTCTTCTATGGCATCAGTGTATTGAGTATATATCTGAGCCATTTCAATTTTCAACTTCCTATTCTTTTCATGGGCACCAAAGAGTACCCTTTCATTGTCATCTATTTCCTTATTTAGTTGGTCACAGGACTCCTTTGAAGCCTTTAATTCGCTCAAAGCCTGATTGAGTTTAGACTCTTCGAGGCGAGCACGAGCGCTGCGAGTCATAATCATGATTATAACTTTAATAAGGAAGCGACAAGAAATTGGAAGAGAGAAGATAGTTGTGGCAGTAGATAGGTTTAAGAGATGACTAGTTTGTAAAGAAAAAATGAAATTTAGATGTAAATAAAGAAGTTCTGTCACCAAACCAAACTAAGGTTAAAGGTCATTGGCATCAATAAGCAGCCTTACAAAAAGTGAACTATATTACTGCTCGTGAAATTATAGCACGTAAACAAACGAATAGCAAGTAAAATATAAAGAATTGTACCTGTTAACAAGATGACAATGCAAAAATTCACTTGTGCCGGTATGTAACTGTCACCGATTCAGATTGAAATATTTACACTTATTTTGCACTTGTTATGTGAATCTAATACAAAATACACACTATTAACCTATTTACTTGATGAGTAATTGGAAATAGGCCTTAAAAACAAAGTAATTTAATAATTAAGATTAAAATTACAAGAGCAAATTCAAATCAGCTGTTAGCTGTAGTCACAGCATGTAAGGTTACAGCGAGAAAGTTTCCATTTGTGATGCAATTTGTTCTTACGCAGAGTGTCGTTAACTAAATCTTTTGTAAACCAAACTGGATATCGTCTGTTGCCAGAAATTTTCCTCTTTTTTTTGGGATACATGAATCGAAGAGGTCATAAAATAATGTATAAAGCTGACTAGTAGCCGAGCGTGCATCCCGGCCGCACAGGAGATCCTGCCAAGGGACTGCACGAATTTGCTCATTTAAGTGTATGTAGTTTCCTTTGCTGAAGTTCCAGTCTCTACTTCGGTCAATATTGCTAGGGTATAATATTTCCTTAACCTGATGTTTTGACATTATTACGGCAATATCTAAGAGAGGATGATAGAGGTCGATAGGGACTAGGTCCGAGCCCACGACGTACTCGCAGCTTACTTCGGCACCCTCCTGAACCAACACAACATCTAACTTACTCCCACGCATATTCATCACTTCATTCATCTCTGCCAGATTACAATTTTTTTTTTAAATAACCGTAATAATTGTTAACATTCACTGACGCACTTTTTAAGTTAAGGTTTCCTAAGATCATAACTCTTCCACTCATGTTTGGAATAATACTCTCAACCTTACAAAACCACGTCATGTAGTCTTCGTCAGTGGCAGAGGGCTTGATGTAGACAACACACACATACATATTTCGGCCATTCATTTGGATCCGCGCCCACAGGTCTTCACCGCAATCCATTTCCAGGTTATATTGTCTGCTCATGGTAACGCCATCGCGTGCTGCTAGCAACACGCCACCCCCTAGAGTCACTCTATCTCTACGTAGGATGCGCCAATCTCCGTCTGTCAATTCTGAGTCTTCCATTGAGTTATCTAGGTTTGTTTCTGTGACTAAATCATGCTCAGATAACAACAAACTTGATCTCCATGTAGGTAATTTCGTTTTGAGAACACGGACATTTTGGTACAATACACGTAGGCAGTTGTTACGATTACTGAGGGTGGGCGGGCTGGTGGCAAGAATATTAGTGGGATAATAAAATTGTTCACTACTACGGGCACGAAAGTTCTGACGCCACGGTTTTACACAAATATCCTCTGCCCAATTATGAACCGTAGATACTTGATCGGCTAGTTTCGAAGGCAACCCCAACTTAAAAGATGCATAGTTGCCACGGTATTTAAGCACTTTTACTGTGTAGATATCCGTTCCACAGATGGCAAGATGCTTATGCACCTGGCTATCAGTGGTGCCCTGCTTTACATAAAAAAGGTGAAAGTATCTCCATCGTTCAGAAGCCTCTAACTTAGTGGTGCCAGGCGCAGCTGTCCCCCGCATAACATTACCAAGCGAACGACGCGAACGCCTGTGTCGAACTTCAACCCAACCGTCATCATGCGTCTGTCCGTTCAAGTCCATGCCACCCACAGAAACATTCACGGTAGCAATAGCAGGAGCAGCAGACACTGGCAAAAGGATTTGGGGCTTAGGCACTTGCCGCTGCCGGGCGGCTGCCGTCACTAGATTGGTCGGTATGCGTATATCTCGCCTGCTCTGCTGACAAGTTTCTTGAACCACTGCTTTGTCTCCTACGGAAGCCATCGTTACATGAGGCTCCCTTACATTTGGTGGTAATCTCATGGGGCCGTTAGTAGTTTTTAGGCCAAAACGAGAAGTAAGTTCTGGGATTTCCTCGTGTTGACTGTCTAGACCCGACCCCGTGACTTTTGCTCTCTCGAGATTCACGTTAATGGTGTTCATGCTAATTTGAAGCTCAGTGGCGGAGTTTTGAATTACAGCGCACAGATTTTTAAGATCGTTAACATCCTTAACCAGTGTAGAGAGGATTGCATCATACTCAGATTTCCACGTAGACAATCTTCGGTCATTGTCAGTCTTCCATGAGTTCAATAGTTGCATAAGTTCCTCCTTTAATTCGCTGCATGCGCAGGAAGAAGAGGAATGCATCATCAGTTCGTTGGGCGAGTCATCGATACATTGTTTCTTATTTCTATGGGTAACATTCTTTCTGGCTTCACTGCTACTGGAAGCTGAAGCAATATCAGGAACCGACTGAGGTTGCCCTGGTATGGGAGTCGTCGGTGGAGTGCGTTGCACTTTAGGCATTGTTATTAACAGCTTGTAACTCAAAGTTAACAACTGGTTAAAGTCCGTACCTTCGTGTTGTTGTGAGATTGTGCGCTGGCGCAACTTTATCGGCAAGCACACAGTGAGGACGTGCTATCAAGCCGGGGTAACCAGAAAGAAAAATAATATTAAAGTTATTTGCAGTCTAAACAGAAGTACCTAACGCAGTTACCCAAAAAGAGTTGAAGTGGCGCCACCTATCATGAATCGTAATGATTATGTCGATCGCTCGGTGTCTAAATATGAATATGAATAACCGAGTAAACTTGGAAATGATAAATGATAAATGATTTTATTTCTGTAAGTAGGTTTGTACAAACACTTTTACACGTCAATCATATTTTAAAACTAGATGAGGTCGGCGTTTCCTATCTGACTACTCTGAGAAGAAAGGCCGAAACAAACTCAGAGGTCTCAGTCTCTTTTAAAGTCCAGACATAATCTTGGTCAGATCATGTGAAGGCCATGTGGATTGGTGTCTGAAGTGGTCTTTTGAGGAAAGCATCACACAGATTGAGAGGGCCTGTCCAGTCAGTGCACGCATTTGTCAGTTATCGTGCAGCTCAACTCAGAATTTAAGGAGCTCAACGATTCGACGAACAATACCAATAAAACAAATTATTAAAAAAACAAAAAACCCGACTGCAAAAACTCAACAGAAAAGAGAAAAACAAGCATAAATCTATAGGATTTTGGTAATGCAGGCGGGGACAAACAAAAGTTTCACCAAAATTTCAGGTTATTGGTTTGTCCCCGCCTGCAATACCAAAATCCTATAGATTTATGCTTGTTTTTCTCTTTTCTGTTGAGTTTTTGCAGTCGGGTTTTTTGTTTTTTTAATAATAATTTGTTTTATTTCAAACATTTTAGTTGTATTAATGTATAAATAACTAGCTTTTGCCCGCGGCTGCGCCCGCGTGGATGTCGGAAAATAACCCACAGGAACGTGCTACCGGGATTCAGAGTATCCTATGCCCTAACCTATCTAGGTCATGGCCTATCCTATGCCTTTCATTTAGAAATCCGTTCAGCCCTTACTTTTTCTCAGGAACGTAGAGGCATCAAGTTGAAATAGATATCAAAAACTTAGATCTACGGTCTCTTGGATCTGTAACGAAATCAAACTTCCAAGTCTACGCAATAAAAAAACGGCAATTTATGCCGCATATTTTGACACTCGCAAATAAACCAGTCTATTTGGTAATTTCCGTTGGCCCAGCAGCATGAAGTTTGGCGAGAAGCAAGGTCAAGTAAAGAGGAAAATCCGAAAATTGGTAATTTATGAACTGCAAAGTTAAGTTTGTTCTTCAATCCGGGATCAAAAATTATATATAGACCGTGTCTTGAAGTAACATTTAGTACGTATTTCATTCAAATCGGTACTCTCCACTCTATTAAAAGTTATTTTTCAATTGAAAAGTTAAGTTTGTCCTTTAATCCTGATTTGGGAATTCAGGCAGCCAATCAAGCACAGCTTTGAGACGGAACGTTTAGGGCGTAAATCCTACTCATATTTGTCCGGCTTTTTAACATAAATAAAACAGGTTTATATGATTCTAAATGCCTTACTTAAAATACTAATTATTATTCATTTTACTATTATCACCACCATTAATTTGTAATATCTACTCTAGTGCCGCCATTGAACCGAAGTAAAATCCACATGTAAGAAAGGTTAGTTTACGACTAATTGTGATAATTTTGACAGAGTGGGCCGATTTTAATTAAATATAGACTAAATTATATAATTCAAGATACAGACTACGGCTATATTTCCAATTTCCTTAAATCTCTTAAAAAGAAGACACAAAAAAAATCAATATAACATGTGAATTTTAAAATCATCCCCCAAACAGGTAAAATAGGGGGTTTACCTGTTTGGGGGATGATTAAAAAAAAACGCCGAAACGTGTACTTCTTTATTTCTTAACAAAAGCATATTAAATTTTAATTTTCATATCTCTAACTTAAGAAATGCTGGATTTGCCATACAAACTGTCATCCCCTGTAGGATCTCTCATCTCATGCCCTTTAGGATTATTTTTGAGACAAAAAGTACCCTATATCCATCTCCAGGATGCCACCTATCTCTTTACCAAATTTTATCGAAATCCGTTCAGTGGTTTAGCCGTGAAAAGGTAACAAACATACAGGCACAGTTACTTTCGAATTTATAATATTAGTATGGATGAATTGATGATTGACTGCTTAGCTCTATAAAAGTATAGCATAATGATAATCATTTAAAAGGTTAAATCTTGAAATATCTGCTACATTCGTTCCTTATTCAGCCCAGTGAAGTATTGGAATAATTCAACTGTTGTATAGTGGTATATTGTGTTCATTTAAATAATGGTAACCTCATTAAAAAGATTTTTCAACATACAAAGGTATATTGTGTTCTATATCTTCTCATTTTCTACGAAATGTATGGGAAGTTTTTTTTTGCAATTTCTGACTTTTTTCGTACTCAAACCTCAGTTGGCCTAATATAGTTTTTTGATCTTAGTAATAAGAAATAGGATCGACCGGTATCAAAAAAGTGTTGTGAAAATTGGCCATTTTCTTGCTGACTGTACAATTTTTTCAAAATCTGTGAATGCAAATCAAAATGTTTCAAAACGTTAAGGACAGTCTCCTAAGACTGTTTTCTTGTAGCGACAACGGTTTTGTACCTGCCCTTATTGCCCCATCTCAAAATCCACCCTGTATATGCGAATTTCCAAAAATCCGTTCTTAGCGAACGTCTACTAAGTATAAACTACCTCCCTACCAAATTTCATCTTTTTACGTCAAGTGGTTTTCGATACTTCGTGATGAAGTCAGTGAGTGTGAGTCGCGTAAGTGAGTGAGTGACCTTTCGCATTTATATATTTAGACTATGCATATATGTATTTGGAATTAACTCATTACTAACTTTTATTTGATACCAATAATGTATTTTTTTAAACCTACCCCTCCTTTTTTTTATTTGCAGATGCAATATATAAATATTATATAGCCTATGTCACTCCTACTATTAAGACGAACCTAACGACACCTCATACGTTAAAATCCATCAAGCCGTTTAGGCTACAGAGCGTGCCAAAGAAATAGACATACATACATACATACAAACATACATACATACATACATACATACATACATACATACCCTCCTGGGGCAGTCGGGTAAAAACAGGACATTTGGGTAGGCCACTTAAATTACTCAAACTGTCAGACCATGATTAGAAGTAACTGAGAAAATATTAAAAACAAAACAAAAAGGAATGACCCACAGAGTCTTCACATTCACAATAATTAAAATAATAAAATACTTTAAAAGTAAATGCGTAGATCACACTTGGGGCGCCCCCCTATCGCACGGCGAAAATCAAACGCGTATCGATTCACTGCGCACGCAGTATCGACTACCAGGAACGCAAGCCCTATATGCTGCTACTTTGCGAGTTCAACAGATGGCGTTGTTTTGAGTTTAGTGTTACGGAAGATGAACAGGCAGTTTTGAAAACAAGCCGTTTGCACTATAAAACACAACATCCAGGTTAACGCAAGACGCCCCCCGACCCTTGCTCGAAAACGAGGTGCCAGCAGTTGTTGCAGCTGAGCACGTGGCTTTAAATACCCCGCATAATAATCATGATGAAAATATAAATTTGATCCAGCTTGTCCCTTCTTACTGTCCTCCCATCAGCGATGCCCTAAGCCGAGGTTCGTACCCCACAGGGGGTGCCCTTAGCGAGCATTCGCTTAATTTTAATTTAGAATAAGTTCAAAATGCTCCTGGCTGGAGGCTCTAAGTGTAGAAGCTTATGGCACCCACAGGAAAATCCGGTTAAGCAGCCAAGACCTTAGTGGTCAGTACAGCGAGATGCCCTTTTTAAAAAAAAAAAAAAAAAAAAACGCAACACAGTTATTGATATATATGAGGTTGCGATATCATAGTCCTGTAGCACTCTGAATAAACACGCCAACACCACAAATATATGTTCTCAATCGATGTTAGTCACTGGTATTTTGTTATCACAATACCTCAGTTTTTAGATTAAAGTTCTTGATGACTCCAATTGACAGCACAAATAAAGTCTTGATCTCACTATTAAAACACAGTTATGTAATATTAGAGTACTTTTCAAATTTATGGAAATAGATAAACACTGTCAAATCAAGCTAGTTAACAGAAGCAGCGCCATCTAGCGATTGTGTATCATTGATAAGTAATTATCGCGAAACTCGAGCCATTGATCGTACGAACCGTCGAATTTCGGCAATGAAATTGTGGGTATCTTCATGCAATTAAAAGTGCGACTTTGACCACTGATATTTTGAGTGGAAGTATCTTTTAAAATACATTTAGACTTGCCCACAACAGCATAAAACTGATTTTGAAACGTTTCTCTCTCCAGTAGTTCCCCGTCCAACTGACTATCTGAAACAATGGAATCTAATTCATCTTGTATAATAGAAAATTGATCGATTATCAATATAAAGGCTTGAAAACGCTCCTCTAACTCCGCTTTCTGAACGTCTGTTATTTGCGAAACATCTAAGGACTGCGCAAATTTAGAAAACAGTTACTTTCGTTTAACGGTACTCTTTTTTAACTAAATCGCGAATGATATCTTCACTACTTTCTATTTCTACTATTGAATGCCTCTTATTGTTACTCATATTGGTGGTTTGCAAGAGAGAAAGATATACAAGTACTTACAGTTGCGGCGTGCGCCTGAGCGATGTAGGTAGACGCACAATTTTGCACCGTAGTCGAACACTGGAATATTGCGAAAAATAACGATATTACCTAGCACAAACTGAGCACAGGACTTTGGAAGGAAATTGGGTGGATTGACCTGACCGTTGCTGAAGATGGTGTTTGCTGCTTCGGATGAACGTTCGACTCCAAGGTCCAAATATGTTGGGGTTTCTGCGTCAGGTCGTCGTCGTGGCAGCGTCGTGGAATTAAATCAGACAGAAGGCTCCTTAATGATAACGTGTAATTATCGTTTTACAATATATAGATGCTTTTTGACAATTTAAATAGTTTAGCAGTTGTAATTTGTGTGAGTTCGTTAACGTAAATCCGTAGCGCGTCGCTAGTGTCACGCCGTGGTGTCTGCCCTTTCCCCGTGCGCCACCTTCGTCTCATCAATTGATTCTATGTATTGCCAGTAGATGGTGCTGTGGTCGTTTATTGGAAGAGGTCGCATATAATGTAGGTATGCACTGGCCTGTTGCACAATGCACACGCCTGTCACCGATTCAAATTAATATAGTTACGGGCTTATGTTTTTGTACCTTGTCACTTGTGTAAAAATATTGACCACGAAATATACTAGTAATTTATCAGACCACTGCTCATTATTGCCCCTACTGCTTTCTATTAGGTTATGGGCTCAGGAGTGTGCTTGGGGTTTTTTCTGATAGTGCTAGAGTATAAATAGTTGAGTGGTTGGAATATTATTTGTGCCTGTATGAAACCTCAATTATGTCAGCTGAAGTTGGCATAAGTGGTATCAAGAAGCTGAAAGGATCGTCCGACTACCCAAACTAGAAATTCTTGGTCTGTTGTTAGAACCAGAGCGCTTTACCTACGTCTAAAATGCGAAGACTGCGAAAGAAGCTTGGAACAGCTTACAGAAAGCGTATGTAGACAAAGGTTGGGGAAGACGTATACATATTCAGCGAGAGCTTTTCAACTGTAAGTTAGAGAATTTCGATTCTATGGAAAGCTACATATCCAAAATTGCATTCCTGACACAGCAATTGTCCGATATTGATGCTCAAATCCCTGATGATTGGAACATATCGATTTTGCTGGGTGGATTGACCACTGAGTACAGCCCTCTCATCATGGCTGTAGATAATAATGGACAAGAGATCACGTTAGAGTAAATTAAAACGAAATTGTTACAAGAAGGAAGTAGACAGAGTAAGTTGAACACAGAGTACGAACAAACCTTAGTTACACGTAAAGTACAGAACGATGCAAGATCTAACACTAAAATTAAAGATCGTAAGCAGAAATTCGTCTATTCGTGAATGTGAAGGAAGCAATAAATAAAGATAAGTGGTATTTAGACAGTGGGTGCTCAAATCATATGACCCACGATAAAAACAAATTGTTGTATTATCAACCTGAAAAGGGCAACATGAAGATTGCAGTAGCAAACGGCGAGAAATTATTGGTGAAAGGACGAGGAAATGCTGAGCCACGAGTCAGCGAAAACGAAAAATTTATTTTAGAAAACGTTTTACATGTTCCTAATTTATCCATGAACCTAATTTTGGTGAGCGATTTGACCAAGAAGAATTATTGCATGAATTTTGACACTGGAGGTTGCATGATTCAAAATAAGAATCAAATTATAGCAAGATGTCAAGAGGTCGACGGAATTTATGAGTTGACAGAAAACAAAAACAATGTCGTCGTGAACATTGGTGAACATAGAGGAAAGTAATGTCGTGAATGTGACATTGTCAAAACAAAATGAAAATATTTCGAACATTTCATTTGGCATAAAAGATTAGCTCATTTATCGCGTAATTATATGAATAAAATGAAAGTTTTAGTAACCGGTATGGAATTTAAGAGTACCGATTTATGCGAGCCATGTATTCCATGTATCGAAGGAAAGACCTGCTAAAGGTACGAGAGCGAATGAGGTCTTGCAGTTGGTTTTTAGCGACGTTTGTGAACCAATCGAGGAGCCGTCGTTTGGTGGTTCGAGGTACGTTCTTCTATTTATCGACGATTATACTCAGAAGACCCATGTTTATTTTTTAAAGAACAAAAGTGAAACTTTCGATAAGTTCCGTGAATACAAGGCGGAAGTTGAGAATGAGACAAGTAAATCCATTAAATGTCTGAGATCTGACAACGGCGCAGAGTACTGTAACGGTAAATTTAAATCATTTTTGAAGTCTGCAGGCATAAAACATCAGACGACTGTACCGTATACGCTGGAATAAAATTCTGTCGCAGAAAGAGCGAATCGGACTATATTAGAAAAGGCAAGAACATTACTGTTAGAATCAAACCTGAACAAGAAGTATTGGACCGAGGCTGTAAATACTGTTGTTTACCTAAAGAACAGAAGCCCCACGAAAGCATTGAACAATGCGGTACCAGAGAAGCTTTGGACTGGAAAAGATGTGGATGTCAGTCATCTGAAAATCTTTGGTTGTTTGGCGTATAAATTGATACCATAACAAAAGAGACGGAAACTAGGCATGAAGACGGTACCGATGATTTTCATTGGATATCCAGATAATCAGAAGGGTTATCGTCTGATGAATCCTAAAACAGGTGAAGTAATAACTTCAAGAGATGTTAGATTTCTAGAAAACGTCTTTCTGCAAAAAGTAAACGTGAAAAAGTCGGAAATTATCATAAACCTGAATACAGATTCTGTTCCTTCCAGTTTCTCCAACAAATCTGCAAGCAGATCTGAACCCTTGGAGGCTCACGATGATGTGTACCGTGATGCTGAAGACAAGAACGTAGAAGAGATAGAGCCTGAACCTGTAGTACCAGAGCGAGTACTTGATGATGACTGAAGAGGAAGTGACAATACCTGAATCAGAAAGAAGGTATCCCATAAGAGAACGCGGACAAGTCGATCGGTACGGATGCAATGTTATGTATGCCAAGGAGAGCAATCTTGATGATGATCCATTGACTATTAATGAAGCGTTAGCGAGACCCGATGGTGACTTATGGAAGAAAGCGATAGATGATGAAATTATGTCACTAAAGGAGAACCAGACTTGGACGTTGGTGGATCGTCCAGCTGAAAAGAAGCCTATCCAGTGCAAATGGTTGTTCAAAATCAAGAGAGATAGCGACGGCAAGGTAACGAAGTACAAGGCTAGACTAGTAGCAAAAGGTTTCACACAGGTATGTGGTGTAGACTATACTGAGACGTATTCTCCAGTAGTTAAAAGTTCTACTCTGCGAATGTTGTTCTCGCTAGCTGTTGAATACGGTTGGTTTATTGACCAATGGGATGTCACGACTGCCTTTTTATATGGCAAGATTAAAGAGGACGTTTACATGCTTCAACCGAAAGGTGCAGTAGTCAAAGGTCAAGAAACCAAGTTATGTAAGCTGCAGCGTTCTTTGTATGGATTGAAACAAGCATCGCATGCTTGGTTCAAGGAGTTGGACAAAGAGATGTTGAACTCAGGCTTTGTACAATCAAAAATAGAACCGTGTTTGTATCAAAAGCAGCTTAAAAACAATAAGAAGTTAATTGTTGTTATTTACGTAGGTGACCTTTTTATTTTTGGAAATTGTGAACAAGAGAAGCAAAAATTAAAAACTGATTTGCTTGACAAGTTCAAAGTGAAAGATTTAGGCGCGGCTAGGCATGTTTTAGGCATGAGGCTGAGGAGAGATAAAGATGTTATTTGTCTAGATCAGCAACAGTTCATTTCAGAAATTTTGAATGACTTTAACATGATAGACACTAAGCCAGTTTCGACCCCAATGGAAGTCGGTATGCAGTTAGAAAGATCGACAAATTCCCATAACAATCTGCCATATCAAAGTTTAATAGGGTGTTTAAACTATTTGGCCTGTAATACGCGACCAGACATAGCGCATGCGGTGAGTGTACTTTCACAATTTAATTCGTGTTATGACGAAATACACTTTAAATGTGCGAAATGGGTCTTAAGGTATTTTAAGGGTGCGTCGAATCTTTGTCTCACTTTTAGGAAGTCGGGAGATTTAGACTTACGAGGCTACGTTGATGAAGATTGGGGAGGGGCACTTGATAGAAAATCTTTCACTGGATTAATTTTAAAGATAGATAGATTTTGAAATATATACCGAATAGGAAGCAAGCGACAATATCCTTGTCCTCCACAGAGGCAGAGTACGTAGGATTGAGTCAAACTTCAAAGGAAGCTCTTTATTTACGTAGTTTACTGAACAGTTTGATAGGTGTGGATAGTAAAGCGGTAGTAATTTATGGTGACAATCAGTCGGCGCATAAAATTGCGGCTAACAAAATGATGCATAATAGAACAAAGCATTTAGATATCAAGTATCATTTTATTCGTGAATGTGTACTGGCTAACAAAGTTGAAATAAGGTATATGTCAACTGATAAGATGATAGCGGACATCTTAACGAAAAGTGTTCACAGCCCGAAGTTTAGAGAATTTTTAAAGGATTTATCCCTGTCAAATTATTCTATTAAGGGGGCGATGAGTAGTTAGATGTTTTGATATTTTATGTATTTTAAAGTGCTTTGTTTAATCATTTTCTAAGTTTAGTTTCGTTGTGCATGCTTTATTTTGTTAGATTTCTTCTGTTTTTGTACTTTACTTTTGGGTACAGCGAAGTACAGTCGGACACAGAAGTGTTGGTGATTTATTTAGTTTTATGTACCGAGTACTGACAAGTACAGAAGTGATCATACGCAGCGTAAATAAATTAAGGGGGCGTATTGGAAGAGGTCGCATATATGTATGCACTTTGATTGGTGTCGTGAAATGGTTCAAATATTTAACGGAGGTGACTCAAATGCTGTGTTCGACATACTTACTGGTGACGAAAGCTGGATTTATTGTTATGATCCTGAAACTAAGAGACAGTCTGCTGTCTGGGTGTTTCCTTCCGAGGAGTTGCCAACTAAAGTGAAGAGAGGTCGAAGCGTGGGAAAAAAGATGGTGGCCTCGTTCTTCGGAAGGACAGGTTATTACGCAACAGTTGTTTTAGAGGATCGAAAAACAGTTACTGCAGAGTTGTACACTAACAATATTGTTTGCCACTTGTCTTGGAAAAAGTTTGGGAGAAACGACCTAGCAGTAGGATCCTCCTTCACCACGACAACACCTCGTCGCACACCGCCAAGCAAACAATCGACTACTTGGTGACGTCAGACGTGGAATTACTGGGTCACCCACCCTATAGCCCCGACCTCGCACCTTGCGATTTTTATTTATTTCCGTAAATAAAAGAAAAACTTCGAGGAAAACGTTTTATGGACGCCGAGGATGCAGTCGCTGCGTTTCAAAATGCCGTCGAAGAGACCCCTAAGGACGAGTGGGTAAAGTGCTTTTCTCAGTGGTTCCATCGGATGCAGCGATGTATTTATGTAAATGGACACTATTTTGAAAAGATATTAATAACTTGCTAGTTTGTTCAGTTTTTGATTTTCTAGAACTTTCAGTGACTCCCTCGTAGAATACAGGAACTTAAAAATAATTAAGTAAAACCATTTTACACAAAATACAATATTCTCGCATTCTCCCATTCATTCATTCATTCGTTCGTTCACATTTATTATCTTTATAACAGTGCGTTTGCACTGGCGAAACATTCACAACGAAACATGTTGGAATCTCTATTTTTCTGTCAATTTTCTATACAAAGTTTGACAGGCACTAGAGATTTCAACATGTTTTGTTGTGATGTTTCGCCAGTGCGAACGCATAGTAACAATATACATGTTTCCATCCGAAACTTAACATGCTACAAGGGTAGGGACGGGGTTCATACAAAAACGCCCATTGATCTTTTTAAATTACATTATTTCTTACTTTTTTTCATAACAGTGCAAAGAAGAAAGTCTTAATTTAATATTAATAAAAAAAAAGATTTTACTTCATGTTTAAAATTTTTGGCGTGCTTGGAAATATTACCTTTCGAAGAAATGGTTAAAACTGTAAAATCACACTTGGCAAAACTGGCGCGAAACAGCTATTCTGACAGTTTGAGATTATGATTTACTGGTTAAAAATTAAGTGACAATATTAATTTATTCATAATTGCCAAAAACCGTAAGTATTTGGTTATATTTTTTAAGCATCATTGACTGCAAGAAAGTCTGTTAGCTTGTTGCACCCGCGATACAAAAGATATAAAAGTTTGTTTATTTAACCTAAATAAAGTGCTAATGTTTTGTAACTTTGTAAAAGTAAGAAGATATCAGAAGCTAACTTTAATCAATCTTTTTTAATAGTGTAATGTTAGTTGAATTGAAATAAACGTTAACTTAAATTGGTTGCACCCGCGATCGTCATTAGAATCGCGGGTGCAACACTTTTTTCAAGTAACCTTATTGTGTGATTTACTGTATATTTTATTGTTTTGACATTCCTTAAAGAATAATATATGCTATGTATGATTAATTATACATATTTAATAAGTGTATTAATATTATTTTTCGCTTTTTTAACCGACTTCAAAAAAAGGAGGTTTCTCAATTCGACCGTATAATTATTATATTTTTTTAATGTGTGTTCGCGGATAACTTTGTCGTTTATAAACCGATTTTGATGATTCCTTTTTTGTTGGAAAGGAAATATCCCAAGGGTAGTACCATGATAAGAAAACTAGGATCTGATGATGGCATCCCCGAGAAATTGAAGCAACTCTTCAAATATTATTAGCCCACCTATAGCCATTTGGGTATTTTTTATAGTAACTCGTGCAGTTGCTTTCGGAAAGCATCATTTGGTGAAGTGGAACTGATGACGAAGACCACAGATGGCCACCGGAACTTCTCAATAGTCAATACTAAGTATTCCACGGGTTGCGATTCGATTACTTTAATATGGTTGCCAAGTAATTTATGCTCGTCACAATGCATATGGAGAAGTGGAGCTGATGGTAAAGTACCAGGAGAACTCTTCAAAAATTAACGTCCCAGCATCGGGAAAAGCAATATTTTGTAAAAGGTGATGAGCAGTTGCCATTAGGCTATTGTAACTTAGATAAATTACAAACTGACCCACTAAAAAGCGAGAAATAAAAGCTATTTTTACAAAAAAAAAATAAACCGACTTCCAAAAAAACACTACTAAGTGAAAAAACAATACAAAGTGCTAAATAACTTAAATTTCGGAAGTCGGTGGCAAATAACGAAAATACTAAGCCAAAGACACCAACCTCCGAAATTAATTTTTCACTTTGTAGTTTTATTTTGGGAGTCGGTTGTTTTTTTTTTTTTGTTTTTTTTTTACGATATGCAATATGGATGTAGATTGAGAAATTAGAGTACAATTTCTGACGACGATTGATAGCAAACGCTTCACTGAAATCGTGAATGACATAGCGGTCGTGCAATTTAAAGACATTATCATTTAGTTGGAAGCGCCAGACAAAAATGCTGATGGATGAATATGTTCATAGAATTTTCGACGAATATTGACGTATTTGAGAATAAATAATTAACAAAAGTGACAGAGAAGGCTACTGATTAGTAGTTAATATGGTTTGATCTGTTATTTTGTTCCTAAATAAGTTTTTATTGATGTTTATATTCACTTAAATTAGACGGGTTGCACTCGCGATAATATGATGTTGCACCCGCGATTGCTTCAAAAGTGAATTATAATATAATAATAATTCAGTGTTTATTTTTGTTTTCCATTGCACTACTTTGTTTTTCAATTGATTAGTTTAAACTCCTTAAGAAATAACAAGGCATCACATAATAAACGTTTCACAATTAAAGTGATTTTGTCTTATAATCTAGAAAGGTAGGGCCAATTTTGTTGCACCCGCGATAGCACTTTAAACCTTCCTCCCGACTATATAAATAACAAATTAAAATGTTTGTAAACTAATATAAAGTGAACATGTTAAAATGTAATTCTTCCAGGATTAATTTAATTAAAAATGATTTTACTTTCATCGTTTAGGAACTTTGTATGCGTCTAAATATTGCACCCGCGATAATGGAATCGCCCAAAGAAAGATTTTTTTATTTGGGACACGCAAAGGAAACACAACATCAAAACTAAGAAAATTATAAAAACAATTTCAGAAGCAATTTCAGAAAATAATATTAAAATTGACTGCCTCGTTGGTCTAGTGGTCGCAAGCGCTACTGCTGAGGTCCTGATTTTTTTTTTTTTGGGTTGTAAATTATTAAATAACTTCTCGCGCTCTGGGTGGAGCGGGAGGGCGTGTCAGACTTTTACTGACTAAAACCCACCCGTGTTCCTTCGGTTGCCCTGTTGCCGGGGGCCACGATTTCCCTATCGGTTTTCTTCGAACCCCCGGCAAGCATTGGCCCTAGCGGACCCCGTCAATTCTGCTGACATCTCTTTGAGACGCGCGTGGAACACAACGCGCCGTCGACCCGGGCTTGGTCCTTATCGGACGGTGAGCTACCCATTGCTCACCGTCCGCAAGCCCGCGCCTACGGTGGCCGGAAATTGCCTCGCGATTCCCGCCCCGGGCGTCTCCTGCGGCGGTTAAGGGCGTGAGGGCGCGAAATTTGCCTCTCCCTCACGCGTTTCGTCTCCTCTTTTGCGAGCATTACCGCTTCGCAGAAGGAGGTGACGGCCTGCCATTTCCTCTCGCTCCGTACCATGGCCTGAACCAGGGCCGGACACGAGAGATCACCGCCGCCGATCGCCTCTACGAGGACACGGCGTTGCTCCACCCAAGCCGGGCAGACCTCCACCGTATGCTCCACCGTGTCCTCAGGCCGATCCACACAATGGTGACACCCGGGTGTTTCCTCCCGCCTTATCCTGAACAGGAACCTCCCGAAGCAGCCGTGTCCGGTGAGGACCTGCGTCAGGTGGAAGGTGAGGACGCCGTGGCGCCTCTCAAGCCACTCCTCAAAGAGGGGTCTTATTACCGCAATTGTGGCGTGCCCAGCACGGGGTTGCGACAATCGCACTCTCCATGACGCCATGAGATCCCGCCGGAGCTCTTGTGCCGCGATTTCTTGCGGCATCGGAGTTAAGCCCCGGCGTTTCGCCTCCTCACGCCACTCCCAAATGTGCGCGAGGACCTTTGCCTCCAGATCCCATGGCGGTAATCCGGCAAGGAGGCTCGCCGCCTTGCAGGAGACCGTGCGGTATCCTCGGGCCAGCCGGATGGCCATGACCCTCTGAGACGCGTTCAACCGGCGCGCTGGCCGCAGCCTCAATGAACGCGCCCACACCAATGCCCCGTAAAGGGCTATGGGCTGCACGATCCCCGCATAGAGCCTCCGGCAGGAGGCGTTTGGATCCCCTTGATTGGGCAGGAGCCGGGTCGGGCAGTGTTTTTGGGTTTTTCTATCTGAAATTTCTCAGTAGCAGCTCGGAGTCTGGATCTGTGCTCGGTTGATGGCAATAGGCTCGCCCTTAATACATGGGACTTAAACATAACTGGCGAAATGTGGGTGTACCTACTACAGGTACACCTCTGCCAAACCCTTCGGGGAAACAAGGCGTGATGTTATGTTATGTAATATTAAAATTAAAAAGTTGTGTATTCAAAAAAGTTGCTCTTCTTGGTACATTCCTCATAGATATCAAGGAAATATTTCCTTCAGGATCATTTTTGGCCATGAGCCTGGATGCACTCCACCTTCATTTTCAGTATCAAAAGTACCAGTATTCGTGGTGAATTTTAAGATCGCCTTAAAAAGTAGTGTAGTAAACACCACTTCATAACAATATTGGATACCTTCTTTTGGTTCTAATAAAAATGGTTTCTTATATAACTACCCTAAAAATATCCGACATAATACCGAAAACGTTTTCGACTATTCTCCGAGCACGAGACAAACGACAATTCAAATTCAAAATGTTTTATTTCACATAAAAGGGCACCTATGAAACGTCAGAAGCTAGATGCACGGTTCCAATTGGTCGCTTCCTATGGAGAAGAGCAGGCATGAAACTCCACGGTTACTTTTTTTTTTAATAAATGGTTTCTACAATGTTTTCAAATTACAGTGTTAATAGGTATGAGAGGACAGTGTAGGCCTATCAACAAGTACCAGGTGCTTAGTAAAATAGAAAACGGTCCACAAGTCTACAGCCTACAACGTTCTCACATTCACAAAATCTAAAAGAAAATAACACTACAGCTGTAACAAATCTAATTCGATAAATAAAAATATAGAAAATTGTAGGTATAATGTCAAATAATGAAAGATTATGTCAAGGAAGAATGTAAAAAAAGTAAAATAAAATAATCATCGTAATTTGGGAGCAGTTAAATAGACATTTACATTGTTATGCCGTTAATGAGATTCCCGGGAATTGCCAATTAAAAATTATTTCTTTTGTTCCCTGCATCTGCCACAAACACGTAGGGAAGTGGTACCTCCTTGAAGACAAATTAGTTGCTGCTGGAAAATACAGTTCATTTATAAAAAAAAACTATACATCTCTGTATTTCTGTAAACACCGCATCACTTATTCTACCTTAACATCCGCAATCCACAAATGTGAAGTTATAGTCAGTATCCACCAAAGCTAATAGAACAATGCTAAAAGTGGCTTCGAATCTTAAGGCCCACACAGACCGACACACACCGTCGGAAAAGGCATGGTGTGTGTTGTGTACCTGTCTGTGGTCGTCGGCCGTGTGGACTGGTGCGTGTGCGTGCGCAATATCGCGCACCGTGGGAAGACCCTTCGTGCGTGGTGTGTGGTCGTGCGCCGTGCAGGCCGGTGCGCGTGCGTCCGCAGTATCGCGCACCGTGGGAAGCCGCCTAAAAACATAACATTAGCCTAAGCTAATGTTATGTTTTTGTGGTTCAAAAAGTATGCTTCCATATCATTAATTCATTCATTTCATTTATTCATAAACAACATACATTGTGTTGTACAAATACTAGAAAAAAAAAATCATAAAATTTCATACGCCATGGTTATGTAAAAAATTCACAATACAATGCAAAAATCCTACAATGAAAATCACATAAACAAAAGAATAAAAGTTTGAAAATGGAACACATTTTTGAATTATTTCTTTATAATCAGCCAGCCGCATTGCGACGGACAAAATAATTTACGCGAAATTTGAGCCGAATACGGCTCGATTTGTTGCATACTACCAGGTACCTACTAATTACGTATCTCTTTATCATTTTATCATGCACTTAAATTATAATAGGGAAATGATGCGTACTTCTCAAGTGGGTACATTTATTAGTAATAGGTACTTAAGATAATGTTTTCATTTTTCTGAACAAAATTTCACATCAAATGTTAAAATTCATGGTCTCTCTTTTATTTGTGACGCTATGTTATTTAGCAAAAAATAATCCTTATGGTGAAGCCTTTCGATCGGTATGATAAAGCTACAGGATGATTATTTTTCTCGTGTAACGGGTTCGATTCCCGGTTCAATTAACTAGTAGTTCTGCAAACAGTAGACCTCGCGAGCACAAACTTTTTTACAACAATTAATATTCCTCTAAAGTTATTTAAAACGGGATATTTACCACGTATTTTGTCCTCCATTTATATGTTATTATTATTAACATGGAAATAAGTTCTCCTTGGTACATATTTGTTACAGCGGAATGCATGGCTGATGCTGATTAATTGTCAATGTCAACGATTATTTGTCACGTCAAATCAAAGTCATAATTTTATTGTTTGTTTACTTTGGCTATCTAACATAAATTAAGTAATTATACAAAAACAGAATGACTAAAATAAAAATACTATTATAAGTGAACTGATGACTACCACAATAACATCAAGGGTTTTCAAGATCGAGAAAAAGAAGAAGTGTAGTTTTCGTAAAGAGTGTGGTACAGTCAGCGTCAAATAGAGTCAATAATATCGGTACAAACAAAGTTTCCTTATTGTTGTCAACAATGTATTTGCTCAAAAGGTCGAGACGTTTAAAATGTCATATAGATCGGTTCAGTCAAACCGCCATAAATATGGTTACAGTCATCCCACCAATGGTATCCAAGCATTATAAGTGTTCAAAAATATGGAACAAATTAGAAAAATAAACTAGCATGTAAGGGTGGCCGCACATGTCAGGTACCTGATCCGATTCTCCAATTCGGAAACCCGATCGGACGAGTGCCGCATACAGGCGATTGATTGTTTTCGGTTTCTACGCTCTCCAGTCGTGTGCCAGAGCTTGTGGCGATTGTATCGAAGAACGCTTATGAAATTAAAAATATTTTAAAAAAGAATGGAGATGACGAATTTCTATTAGCAATTCTTTTGTCAAAAGAATGAAAGAAAAGAAAGCGATGCTATTGGGTATATGCAGAGACTGTACAAAGTCATTTCTATCGTTTAAGTCGTCATGACGTATGTTCCATAAACATACGGGATACTTTTCGACAATTAATCAGCACCACGTTCTTCCGCACCGCACGATGGCTAACTGGACTTCTGGAGACAAAACCGTACGAGCGAACTGAATGTGTGCACCGCTACATAGAAATTGCGTCATAGACGTCATGCTTAAAATGAAAAGGAAGTTTCTATCCATTTGATTTTGTGAAATGTTGACTTGAGAAATAATATTTAATATATAAAGCCGTAAAGTTTATTTTTCTAATGTGTTCCATATTTTTGAATACTTATAATGCTTGGATACCATTGGCGGGATGACTGTAACCATATTTATGGCGGTTTGACTGAACCGATCTATATGACTTTTAAACGTCTCGACCTTTTGAGCGACTATATTGTTGACAACAATAAGACAACTTAGTATGTACTGATATTATTGACTTTTTAACCGACTTCCAAAAGAAGGAGGTTCTCAATTCGTCTGTATGTTTTTTTTTTTTTTTTTTTGTATGTTTGTTACGCGATTACTCCGCCAATTATGAATAGATTTTGATGATTCTTTTTTTGTTTAGTAGATCATACTTCAGAGGTGGTCCCATATAAATTTTATAAACTTTGCTTGGATAGTTTTTGAGTTAGCTTCAATTATACGTATTTTTTCCCCACTTAGTATGTAGATGATATTATTATGATAACTTCCTGTCACTGTTATTTACATAGCAGGTAGTGGTATTCGAATTTGTGTGGGGTAGGTACCACAACTAAAAAGTGAAAAATAAAAACTTTTTACAAAAAAAAAACAACCGACTTCCAAAAAAACACTACAAAGTAAAAAATAACTTAATTTCGGAAGTCGGTGGCAAAAAACGAAAATTCAAAACCAAAGACACCGACTTCCGAAATTAAGTTATTTTTTACTTTGTAGTGTTTTTTTGGAAGTCGGTTGTTTTTTTTTTGTAAAAAGTTTTTTGGTTGCGTCTATTTATTTGAATACCCTGAGTGTCACTAACTATTTGACGCTGACCGTACTAGGTACTGCACTAATGCTACTGTACTTACAAATATCTGTTGAAATTCATGAAGACTGGGCGAGAGGTGAAATGGTGATTTCTAAGCTCGCGGACAGCGCGCTATACATGACGCCGACTATTCGTGTAAACTTGTGAATATTATGTATAAAGTATTGTTTACGTATAGTATTTTTTTAGTTACATAGGTAAATAAAATTTACTTTGAAAAAATAAAAACATTTGAAAGTTTTAGTTTTTAGGGTTCCGTAGTAAACAAGGAACCCTTATAGTTTCGTCATGTCCGTCTGTCTGTCTGTCTGTCCGCGGTCTAGCTCCAAGACTGTTAGTACTAGAAAGTTGTAATTTGGCATGGGTATACATATTATTCATGCCGACAAAGTGGTAAAATAAAATTATGAAAAATATTTTTTTTGAGGGTACCTCCCCTACACGTAAAGTGGGGATGTTTTTTTTTTTTGTATCTTTTATTGTGGGGTATCGTTGAAAAGGTTTTTCAAAAACATTGTGAGTGTGTTAAAACCATTTTTGAATTCAGAGATTCGTTTGCGAAATATTAAGCTTTAAAGTGGAAAATTTTGTTAGAGTCAAGTGTCCCCCCCCCCTGCCAGCTAAATGGTTGGTTTTAGATATGTGAAAAAATTCACGGCAGTAGCTTATATAAAACGACTTTAAAAGAAAAACTATCACAGCTGAGTAGGCTTTACAAGTTAACGAGGAATAATCAATCAATCAATCATTTATTTTGTTAAACATAGGTATGGTTACAGATAGTATAGTCTAAAATATGCGCACTATGTTTTGCCAATATTTATGGCGTACAAAATTAACACAAATAAGTAATTACAATTAAGATGGCATGTCAATAAATTAAATTAAAAGAAATAATAATATCAATTTAAAACAATATGTCAGTTATGTAAACAGGTCATACAATTTTAGACAAATAAACACATTCATACTTAGTCAATAAATAAAATCATAAGTGTCTAATAAGCAAGTCGGAATCTTCATACCTCTGTTTATCAGTAGTAAACTCAGTGATGGAGTAGTAACATCTATCTAAAAGGAATTTAAACAAATACTCGACCAACTTAGATTTGCGGTTGTAAAAACATATGCTCCCATACATTATGTATGAAATTTTTTTTTTACAACTACATAGTTAAGTTTGTTCTAGGGATAAATTCATCCCAACTACGGAACCCTACATTGTGCGTGGTCCGACATGCACTTGGCCGGTTTTTTTTAATGCTTTTGAAACACTGCATCATGTTGGTGGTACAATAATAATAGGTGAGTAGGTATATCATTTATTTCTAGTGATAAAAGAACCTTTATATAAATACCTTACAGACTCATAAATAAATTCAGTATACACCCAAGTATAAACGACAAAAGCATCACACCACACATGAGTTTAGTTTTGGTCATGCTTCTCTGTAACATCTAAACACAACTCCAGCCGGCCAAAATTCTATGCTGAAGCCTTTTGCAGCGCGGGAACCTGGAGGATGTCGAAATTAAAAGGAGAGTGACCAAATTAGTATGGGCTCTGGTCTAAAAAAAAATCTGCTGCTCCCAGATTTGACACTATTGTTGGTGGACTTATATTGAAGAACTATGTGTACACATACGCATCAAATTCTAACCCACAGTTACAGAGTAATTCAACGTTATTTAACACTGCAACGATACACTTTTGCTTGCGTTTATTGTTTTTGTATCTTATTTCTATTTGTTAAAAAAAATTGTTTTAAAAATGCACTAAATGATTAGATGATTGAATTTAAAATAAAAGACGACATAGTTACTACTTCTCCGGCCCTATTTGACAGATGATGACTCATCTGTCAAGCCCCGCGACCACCCACGACGTAAAAGATTTTAAATGACTCACCTTCAAATAAACAAAATACTCAAGTTTCTCAGAAGATGTTGAATTTTATCGTCAATTGTTTTCGGTTCTCGAATAGTTAAGGGACCCAACATAAATATTTACAACTTTCGTAAGAAACGTTCACTAAGATTTATTACGCGTTTTTAACAAGATTAAAGATCTTAAAAATTTCAACAAAAAAGTCCGCGATGGCATTTGTCTATCTTCTAAGGATGACCCACAGTAACCATTTTTGTCTTTCAGAATTTGATAAAAATTCCATTGTTATTTCCAAAGCTATATTGACCGGTATCCTTATCCAATAAAATGTGTTATTTTAATTGGGCATTTAATTGAGATTAAAATGTGCCTTAACATCATATAATTTAAATGAATGGTTTAAAACATATCACAAATTCAAAATTATGCGTAACAAAATAATTATGGTTGGAGCGCAGCGGTAGGAGTCAATAACCTTTTCCTGGACCATTAGGTATGTAATCCCCGTACTGCCCGGTAGTACAGTCAGCTGCAGAGAAATCTCACCCCTAGCAATGTAAAAATATATTGCTAGCTGGTGAGATTTCTCTGCAGCTGACTGTATGTTTCCGTGGTATATTTTCCGACATCCACGCGGGCGAGGCTGCAGGCAAAAGCTAGTATAGAATAAAATGAAGACGGCTAAATGTTTATTGGAACAAATCTTTGTGTGAGACGAGTTAACAAGCAAACTGAACATCTCAAAAAAAATTGTTAATGCGTCAGTTGACGCAGGTTATAAAGTTGTGTCTCAAAGATTTCTATGTCAGGCGTAAAAATAGGAAATGTTCGAATGTGCGAATTTGCCGCCATCTAGCGAGAAAGTGGCAGAGAGATCACCTACGGAATCGCCTTAAGTGTTGTTTGTATAGCATTTGTAGTTTTGGTAAACCACTGAAAACAAACCATCATAATAACTCATTGAGGTCATAAAACACAATAGTGTTCGTATCGAAGAGATTCTTCATAGGTGTTTTGAAATAATGATTATATTAGGCTATATGATTAATTATAAAATTTTATTTAGGTACCTAATATCTCATGTTAACATTTTCAATCGACATTCATTACAATTATGAGTATGGCTATAGAACAACAAATCGATAATTTGGGGCCATCTTAGTGGCTTTTGATTGAAAATGTTTGCATGTGACTAGCAGTTGAAAAGGTTCGGCCTAGCGGTGTGGTTACGCGCATTCATGAATGCTTCAAATATGCAGAACTCTACGCATTTTAAAGGTTTTATAACCAAAATTATAATAATCGTGTTACTATGAACAACATAAGAAGATCAGTCAATCCCTCACTTGGCTGTTTTTTTTTAATCGTAAAATATCTTTCGGCTTGATAGAAGCGGAAGGTGGCCACAGGAACTCCTCGACCTTACAAGATAGCTGTAGTATTGGGCTTGTTGGATTTGTGAACGTGATAGAACAGATATTTAAACAAATTCTAATGCTAATAAGTACAAAATAAAATAAAAGTAGGTATAAATCTTTTAAAAAACGATGACTTCAAGTGTCCGTTAATGTAAATGCCTAAGGAATACACTGCCACGTGAGCGAAGCCGCGGGCACAGCTAGCGGGTCAATAAGTCAGCAATGTACCTAACACGGTGATTGTGCCAGTAACGTCCATCCATACTTGCCTAATATTACGTGACAATAAGCTTATCTCGGAGCGGAGTGCGCTAGGTATTGCGATAATGAGCCGCAGATAAACGTAGCAATCGGAGTATTATTCCGCGTGGACAGATGGGGTGGCGAGCTGGCGACGAGTGAAAGTCATGTGGTAGGTACATAGTATGTGTTTATTGTTGCTAGGCGGTACAGGGGGTGCTGTGCAGCGTCTACTGCTTGTTGGCGGCCTCGTGCACGTTCTTCTGCAGCTGCTCGGCCTGCTTCACGAAGTCGTCGTACGCGGACTTGATCTTAGGCGCCAGCTTCTGGTTGGTGGCGTCCAAGTTGCTGGCGACTTCCTTGGCGAGTTTCTGGGTCTCCTGCCAAACCAGACAAGTAACATATTATTATCAGCTCAACCGTCTCAAGCGGTTCCAGTCTCAGACCAAATAAAAAAACAAGACAGAGCGCTGTCAACAGTGACGTGAGGCCGGTTTCGTAAACATGTGTGCACTTAGTGAGGTGTAGTTTGATTGTACAAAAAATGTAAATAGAAAATGTGCGCGGAGGTGTAGTTTTTGGCATGCTTCACTTTGTTGTTCGCAGCACTATGTCTTGGTTTTTTATTTGGTCTGATGTTCCAGTTCGGCTAACACAAGCTAACCCACAATCTCTCAACAATTTAGTTATTACTTCAATCTAATTCGAATGTGCATGATGATCATCATGCATCATTTACCTATTTAATCTTTTGATTATTATCATTGCATGTTATAAGTAGGTACTTATTAAAATTATATAACAAATTATGTGTATACCAATTGCATTGGTAGAACATTGAGATCACGCTTAAATGTATATTTCTAAGACCTTTTTGTACCCTATGTTCACAAATGAAGTTTGATTTGATTTGATGATAAAACTATCCATCACAAACAACCTAAAATTGAACATAATCTCGAAAACGTATGTAGAATAGGAATCAGCGTAAATATCGAAATGATTAAAATCGAATGTGGGTTGTTAGAAGCGGCTGGCTTGTGGTTGGCAGCTGCGTACCTGCACGGTGCTCTGAACGGCGGCCTGCAGCTTGTCGCGCAGCGCGCCGGCCTCCTTCTCCACGTCGGGGTGCGCCTTGCGCAGGTCCTCCGCGGTCTTCTCAAGGTTGGTGCGTGTCTGCTCCAGCGCTGCCTTGGCTTTGCTGTTGGCGTCGCCCATCTGTAACAAACACATCATTTATAACTAGCTCAAGCATTTATTCCACATAAACCATTCATTTACAGGCACTTTTAAGTTGTCATGGTCAGTGAATCAGTCAGCTAATAGAAACTTGAAGCGAGTTGTTTGCCCGTTCTTGAGCTTCCTATGGAAAACAACGGACAAGAAACTCAATGGACATTGACTTAAATCCAGTCATATAGGTACTTAAAATCCTGGTCACGTAATAATTGAATCTATGAAATGTGAGAACAATGAAGACGACCAGTTTAAACCGAAGGCGCCCACGAACATTCCGCGTGAACAATCGAATACCATTCAGCTCAACTATTTTGAAGGAAACTGAATGATCTACTTTTAGCACAGGGGACACATTGATGGTAAGTAGATATAGTGTGGTACTGACCGCGCTCTGCAGGCTGTTGGAGAGAGCAGACAGCTGTTGCAGCACGGAGTCGGACCCCTCTTTGAGCGCCTTGTTGACCTCTTGCGTGTTCTTGGAGTTGACGAGCGAATTCCACTGTTCGCTGAACGTCTTCTGGAACTCGGCAGCATGCTTCTCGATGTCCTGCAGCGGCGAGGCGGTGGCAGGCGCGTCACGGCGGACCATGGCGGCCTGGCTCTGTGGACAGATCGGACGGTGAGAGACACGGACACAGGGACACGGCGTCAGACCTCACCGGAGCGGCTACTCACCAGGGCGATGCAAGCGACCAACACGAACAACTTGGCGGCCATTGTGATGAGAGATTCAATTTTCGGAAATGAAGTCGGGATACAAGTGTACCTGCCTGTAACACAACAGTGAATGTGCCGAGGGATGGTAGGCCGGCTGTTATATAGCGCGGCGCAGATAGCGGCCGGCGATAACGAGGGGCGGGCGGCGCCGGGCGGCGAGCCTACACCGCAGGGTAAAACTTTCCTGGCAGCTCCCCCCCAGCCCCTTGCTCCCCCTGCGACCCTGCCCTCTGCACCCTGCGTGTTTACAAATACGCAGCCATCCGGGTGCGCGCCGGTGACCGTGTCAGCGATAGCGCTGCACTAGCTAACCTGTGCACTATCAGCAGTTTGCACACAATCTACCACGTCTCACGTGGTCACGTGGCACGCTTTCTAGGGCATGTACCTACCTAGCATCCGGCACTCTACATTTTTAATCGATTTAAAAAAGAGGAGGTTTTCAATCTGTCGGAGGCGTCTCAGCTCATGTACTTTTAGATATTTCTTATCTTGTAACGTTTTGCAAAATTGAATAATGACAAAAAACAAGTATTTATAAGTTGTGTTTTGAGTGTAATGTACACGTTGCGCGCCAGGCAGATATTTATCTGGGAGGAACGTTTTCAACATTTTAGCACCCCGTGACTCCGCCTCGAATAGGTTAGGTCTCCTTTTGACCATTCTAGGAATAAGAGTTACGAGTACTTTCTCTAATTTTGCAGAAATGTTTGAGAATGAAGGGAATGTACGATGAAACTGACAAGAGTGAACGAAGCGAGCTCGAACATAGCTCACTGCCTTGGGTAAGTTAGATTTTGTTTTGACTATATATCAGAAATGATAATAAATAAATAATAAAAATCGTTTATTCTCTCGCCACAATATAACAAAGAAAATAGAGCAATCACATTTGTATAAATACACAGGTATTTGTTATTTAATATTGTGGGAGACTGGTGCCTAAACTAGGCTCGAGGTCTGTATTTCAGGACACCTGGATCGCAGCCATTTACAGTTATTCTATTATGTACTTGTACACCGACCATGAGGAATACTATACATAATATCATGGCAGGAAAAAGAACTATTTTGTGACTCAAGTAAATTTTGATACAGTAATTGACTCACTAAAATTAGGTAGAGATTAAACATGTTAGTATTTGTGCATGGGAGTGTGTGTATGGTGTATGTGAGTAAGAGATAGGGGGTGTGCTTGTGTGTGTGATGTATGTTTGGTCGTGCGTGTATGGAGCTAGCAGTGTGCAGTGTGTTTGGATTGTTGGGAACTATTTAGTAATAAGACTGCAAGAAGAAGTAACAATATCAGGCGCTGCTACATTTAGGTAAGTAATTTTTCAGCATCTTCATAATTTAGGTTTTGGAGGAAAGCAGTTACTTTTTTTTGCACAAGATTTTAGGGTGGTAAACTATAGGTATCATCCTGTTAATTTTATTGTATAAAAAGGCACCTAAGTAGCAAAAGAACCGCTTCGAAAATTGTTTAGAGTGGTGGATGTGACGGTTGTCTACTGGATTGCACCGTCTTTTACCAAGCGAGGTTGAGGGATTATAGGTGATTAACGAGTTTGCTTTAATATGATGCTAGCGATAAAGAGTTGACACACTATCAAAACTTTAGCCTCCTTGTAAAGTCGCTCTGTGCGGTAAGGCAAAAAAAAATGAGACTTTTAGTATAGCTCGTTGACTTCTCTCTAGCTCAATTATTGTGGTTTTTGGGGCGCCTCCCCAGACGGAGATGCAATATGTTAACAGTGATTGAGCCAGGGCATAGTAGAGGGATTTCTTTACCTTGTCATCAGCAACTTGTCTTAGGGTTTTAAAAATATGTATTAGTTTACGCAACCTTATTTTAAATGTATTTATGTGTTCATGGAATCTAAGCGAGTTGTCGATAATTACTCCTAGATACTTAACGTGTGTGGTATTGCGAATGTGCGTACTGTTACATTTGTTCTCGTATGGTTTAGAACAGGTGTGTGTTATAATCGTGTAAGAGGTTGAGGAATGCGGTATGTTACTTTTAACTTTGAGGGAGAAGGTCATGTAATTGGTTTTGTCAGTGTTAAGAGTTAGGATGTTACTGCGTAACCAGTAGAAAACAGCATTGAAACCCGACTGTGCATGTGAAAAAACCTCAGCCCACGTATCAGCGCTAAAGAGAGGAACCGTGTCGTCTGCAAAGGTTATGATCCTACCGTTGGGAAGCGTGAGCAAACCCAAGTCGTTGATATAGATGAGCAATAAGGTGGGACCCAACACACTTCCCTGGGGCACGCCATATGAGATTGTACGTTCGTCACTAGTGTAATCATCCATTTTAACGCACTGGGTACGCTCCCTTAAGTAGTCCTCAAAAAACTGAAGTTGGACTCCTCTTATTCCCAAATTCTCAATTTTTTGTGTGAAAATCGGAACAGAAACCATATCAAACGCCTTCGCAAGGTCTAAGAATATACCCAGCACTTTTTTCCCCTTATCCAAATTGGTGGCAATATAGTTAGTTAAGCTGTGGACCGCGTCTGATGTAGATTTTCCGGACCGAAAGCCGTACTGTGTTGGACATAGAAGATTATGCTTTTCGAGGTAATCAACAAGCCTACCATTTATTATCCGCTCTAGAACTTTTGAGAGGGCAGGCAAGACAGCTATAAGCCTAGTTGCTGACACTGCTTCTGTCCCCATTCTTATAGATCGGATGTATAATTGATCTTTTAAAGACTTTAGGGAATTTGCCAGCTGAGAGGGCCAAGTTACAGATGCATGTAAGAGGGGGTACAATGAAGGCTTTGTTTCTTTTAAGAAAGTTACTAGATATTTTATCCCAACCCAGAGCGCAGTCACTACGAAGGGACATTAGGAGTTGCTCTACTTCTTTTTAGTCGGTCGGTAGTAGAACCATTGAGTGAACGTTGTCGTTTACTTGTAGTTTGGTGGCCTTTGAAGGGCTACCAATTTATTCCGCGAGCTGTTTGCCAATTTGAGCAAAATAATCGTTGGCTGAATTTACAGATTCTTTTGGAGAGAATGAAAGTGATAAGAGGTGAAATGTAGCTTTTTTCTTTTTACTTCTGTTTGTCAAGTTATTTGTTGCAGTCCATAGATTCTTGGGGTTGGTTCCCGCTTTGGTTATTTGATTTTTCTCAAATTCGGTTTTTTTTTAACAATTTATTACAGTGGTTTCTGTATCGGGTAAAAATTAATTTAAGATTATCATTATCAGGCGTTTTTCTACTCTTTTTATGTAGACTGTCTCTGTGTCGGACACAGCGAAAAGCCCTGGAGTTATCCATGGCTTTACAATTTTCCTGCGGTTAGGTAGAGTAATTTAGTAGTTTGCGAGTTTATGTCTATAGCTTGTCTTATTTTAGTAACCATGGTCTCTGCTGCTAGATGAGGATCTTGGGTGATATAAACTTCACTAAAGTCTATTTGTCCAATGTCTTTGTCTAACTGATCACGATTAACAAGTGTTATTGTTTTTCTCGCAGTAGCCTTGGGAAGTTTCTTTGAGAGAAACAGCAACACCGTGTCATGATCAGTCAGAGCAGAATGAGCAACAAACGTTGATGCAAGGCTCCGAGTTTTTAGAACAAAATGATCTAAGCATGATAGTTGTCTGGTGGGTAGCGTGTGTGCAGGCAATAGTCCATGTGATGCCACCAAGTTTAAATAGCTGTACTTGTTTGGGTCAAGACATTGATCGCTGATATTTATATTAATGTCACCGCAAATAATTATATTATTGTAACGCGTGATCTTGGCCAGTACATCATTTAGTGAACTCAAGAAGTTAGTAATATCTTTATGGGCTGGTGGTCGATATAATGCTAGAAGTATGGTATTTTGATCGATGGTAATTTGGAGGCAGTTGGCATTTACGGATGTAGGTTCTTCCACAAATACCCTAAGTTCCTTTTTAGCATAAACCATGACACTCTCATTTTGTGTAAGATTGTTAACAGTACTGAAACAATCATAACCTTCCGAATCAGGTATCATGGGGGCTCCAGGAAGCCAACATTCAGTTAACGTTATAATATCCCATTCAATTTTTGTTCTTGCTAGGATTGTATAGAAGCCTGTAATATTTATAGTAATACTACGGATATTTTGGTTTATTATTTTGAGTGACATGTTGGGCCTAAACTAAGGGGGAGCACATTTGTCAAAGTCACAGGTCGCTGAGTCTGAAACTGAGATTAAATTGATATTTTGTCTATTATTTGTTATATTATCGAATGTTTGCGTTTTAAATTTTAACGGTTACGTTTATATTATAGATTTTTGTCATATGATTCAAATTAAGCACATAGAGCGCTGATAGTAGATTTACCGTGAAAAATTATGTTAGCATTATTTGTACCCGTATTTAGTCCATGTAAATAATTGTTTAAAAGTAGCAGTGTGAGGTATGTAAGCTTTATAGGGAGTGGTTTATTTGTAATCAGTGGAGTATAGTTACTAGTGTAAATATTTGATTGAAAGAAAGAAAGAAAGAAAACACATTTATTTGGCACAGACAAAAAGGTACACAACACAAAAATTATAACACAAGTAAAAAATTAAAAAAGATTTTTCAACATACAAAGGTATATTGTGTTCTATCTCTTCTCATTTCCTACGAAATGTATGGGAAGTTTTTTTTGCAATTTCTGACTTTTTTCGTACTCAAACCTCAGTTGGCCTAATATAGTTTTTTGATCTTAGTAATAAGAAATAGGATCGACCGGTATCAAAAAAGTTGTTGTGAAAATTGGCCATTTTCTTGCTGACTGTACAATTTTTTCAAAATCTGTGAATGCAAATCAAAATGTTTCAAAAAGTTAAGGACAGTCTTCTAAGACTGTTTTCTTGTAGCGACAACGGTTTTGTACCTGCCCTTATTGCCCCATCTCAAAATCCACCCTGTATATGCGAATTTCCAAAAATCCGTTCTTAGCGAACGTCTACTAAGTATAAACTACCTCCCTACCAAATTTCATCTTTTTACGTCAAGTGGTTTTCGATACTTCGTGATGAAGTCAGTGAGTGTGAGTCGCGTAAGTGAGTGAGTGACCTTTCGCATTTATATATTTAGATTATACATATGTATTTGGAATTGACTCATTACTAACTTTTATTTGATACCAATAATGTATTTTTTTAAACCTACCCCTCCTTTTTTTATTTGCAGATGCAATATATAAATATTATATAGCCTATGTCACTCCTACTATTAAGACGAACCTAACGACACCTCATACGTTAAAATCCATCAAGCCGTTTAGGCTACAGAGCGTGCCAAAGAAATAGACATACATACATACATACAAACATACATACATACATACATACATACATACATACAAACTCTCGAAAAACATTACCCTCCTTCTGGGGCAGTCGGGTAAAAAAACAACCGACTTCCAAAATAAAACTACAAAGTGAAAAATTAATTTCGGAGGTTGGTGTCTTTGGTTTAGTATTTTCGTTATTTGCCACCGACTTCCGAAATTTAAGTTATTTAGCACTTTGTATTGTTTTTTTCACTTAGTAGTGTTTTTTTGGAAGTCGGTTTTTTTTTTTTTTGTAAAAATAGCTTTTTAGTGGGTCAGTTTGTAATTTATCTAAGTTACAATAGCCTAATGGCAACTGCTCATCACCTTTTACAAAATATTGCTTTTCCCGATGCTGGGACGTTAATTTTTGAAGAGTTCTCCTGGTACTTTACCATCAGCTCCACTTCTCCATATGCATTGTGACGAGCATAAATTACTTGGCAACCATATTAAAGTAATCGAATCGCAACCCGTGGAATACTTAGTATTGACTATTGAGAAGTTCCGGTGGCCATCTGTGGTCTTCATCATCAGTTCCACTTCACCAAATGATGCTTTCCGAAAGCAACTGCACGAGTTACTATAAAAAATACCCAAATGGCTATAGGTGGGCTAATAATATTTGAAGAGTTGCTTCAATTTCTCGGGGATGCCATCATCAGATCCTAGTTTTCTTATCATGGTACTACCCTTGGGATATTTCCTTTCCAACAAAAAAGGAATCATCAAAATCGGTTTATAAACGACAAAGTTATCCGCGAACACACATTAAAAAAATATAATAATTATACGGTCGAATTGAGAAACCTCCTTTTTTTGAAGTCGGTTAAAAAGGAAACAAAAAAGTGTAAAATAATCATTTAACAGGAAAGTGTGCCTCGCGGCTGCGCCAAATAGGCCCAGTCCAGCAAAAATGCCAGGCAGCTAGTGCTTGAGGCTGGTTTTCAACTGAACCTGAAGTGTGAGATGATTGAAATAAGAGTTACTTTGTCGATTTATGCAGAAAAGTTTGAGAGTTAAAAGATTGTTGTAGATTTGCGACGTTAGCGAGCGAAGCAAGCCCGAAAATTTTTGCTATACCCATCTCGGATAGTTTTGGTTTAATTTTAAACATTCTTACAGAAATAGGAGTTACTTTGCCGGCTTATTTATGCAAAAAAGTTTGAGAAATAAGAGAACGTAAAATGTACTAATGAACGTAAAGAGCGAACGAAGCCAAGCCAAGCGGTTAGCACTTTTTTTTTTTTTTTTTTGGGTGGGAAATTATCAAACAACTTCTCCCGCTCTGGGCGGAGCGGGAGGGCGTGTCAGACTCTTACTGACTAAAACCCACCCGTGTTCTTTCGGTTGCCCTGTTGCCGGGGGCCACGATTTCCCTATCGGTTTTCTTCGAACCCCCGGCAGGCATTGGCCCTAGCGGACCCCGTCAGTTCTGCTGACATCTCTTTGAGGCGCGCGTGGAACACAACGCGCCGTCGACCCGGGCTTGGTCCTTATCGGATGGCGAGCTACCCATTGCTCACCGTCCGCAAGCCCGCGCCTACGGTGGACGGAAATCGGCTCGCGATTCCCGCCCCGGGCGTCTCCTCCTCTGCGGCGGTTAGGGGCGTGAGGGCGCGAAATTTGCCTGTCCCTCACGCGTTCCGCCTCCTCCTTCGCGAGCATTACCGCTTCGCAGAAGGAGGTGACGGCCTGCCATTTCCTCTCGCTCCGTACCATGGCCTGAACCAGGGCCGGACGCGAGAGATCACCGCCGCCGATCGCCTCTACGAGGACACGGCGTTGCTCCGCCCAAGCCGGGCAGTCCTCCACCGTATGCTCCACCGTGTCTTCAGGCCGATCCACACAATGGTGACACCCGGGTGTTTCCTCCCGCCTTATCCTAAACAGGAAACTCCCGAAGCAGACGTGTCCGGTGAGGACCTGCGTCAGGCGGAAGGTGAGGACGCTGTGGCGCCTCTCAAGCCACTCCTCAAAGAGGGGTCTTATCGCCGCAATTGTGGCGTGCCCAGTGCGGGGTTGCGACAATCGCACCCTCCATGACGCCATGAGATCCCACCTTAGCGACTAGCACCCTACGTTTACATTTTGCCTACGTGGGGGCCTCCAACCAACTCAAAACTGCCTGTTATTTACCTACCTACATACACATATTTTGACCATTGTGGTTTTATTTTGTCAATATTAGATACCTACTAGGTAATCATTAGAAAGGCCATTAGCCCTTAGCACAGTAATACTGCTGTTAGTAGTTGGTCAGATATACACGAACGTGACGATCTGCCGCCGCGCGCCGCCGCCGCTGCCTCACTTACAAGTACCTGTAGTAGCAGTACAAACAGGATCCGAGCAGGTAGTGCACAAGGCCAGGCGAGGCTTGGCGTGGTGCCAGGACGGGCACACGCAGCATGCCGCGCCACGACCGCAGCACTACTCGGTGCTTCAGCGCGGCTGTGGTTTAGTATGTTATGTAACAGGTGCGTTTAAATGTCTAGTACTAGCATTCAAGATGTTTCATTGTATTAAATTCCCGTCTTATATGGCGAGCCTGCCATCGAGCGGGCTTCACAGCGGCTGCGGCAGTTAGGCGCGGAACCTTGGACACAATTACCTACTAATGTGTCCGTGCTATCAATAGGTGATTATCTCTCTATTTATGTGTTCGGTGACAAAGTTCAGCGCGTATCAGTAACAGCTCATCAAGTCATCACATTAGTATTTCTCATTATTTAGTTCATTGTATGCAAAAACATTATGTCTTTCGAATATTAATTATTATTTGACTCGTTTCAATATTCTTTATTGTGCATTTTGTCTGTTATTTTGATACTAAGTTATGTTTATAATATTAAATAGGAATAGGTACCAGGGACATTATCACGATGAATGACTCAACAACCAGCTTACGTCATCACATGGTCAGATGGTTCGATTTGCTGACCATTTTCTATTTTGTTAAGTAGGTAGGTACCTGGTACATGTTGACAGGCCTACATTGTCCTTCCGGACCCGTACCTAATTAAACTGTAGTTTAGGAATATTGTAAAAGCCAATTATTTTTAAAACAGGTACCGTGGAGTTTCTTGCCGGCTCTTCTCTATAGAAAACGACTAATTGGAACCGTGCCTCTAGCTTCTGGTCGACCGAGCTCTGCTTTTTTTACGAAAAATGAATTTTCCAAGAAATGAGACCTAGTTATATCGATTTTTCGCTCCCGTAAACCCCTCTATTGCAACTTTCATCGAAATCGTTAGAGCCGTTGTCGAGAACGTGATATAAATAAGTACATATAAATACAAATATAGCTCATTTAATAGTATAGGATAGTGCCCATGTACATAGGTTTATGTGAGATAAGGCATTTTATTACAAACGTAATTTGATGTCTGGGGGAAATCCGGGATAAGTTTGCGCCAAATGCAGACTATGGGCTGGGATTGACATCATAGAGGAGCATGTACCTAATGGTTAAACTGTCGACCAAAAGGGATCCGATACAATGCCACACAGGTCCAGTTTCCTCTCGACATGGAATAAATCTCAAAATGAGGTCACCGTATGCTGATTGTTAGGTAGGACGCGAACGCGATGCCCGTTTGTTTCCTGTTCAGTTCAAGAGTGCGGCGTCATTCAGTTGACGACGGTCGCGTCATGCAGGAAGCGGCCTGCACGAGGCGGCGGCGGCGTCTGCCAGGACACCAGGGTCACTGCGTAACACTCATAAACAATTGATCGCAATAAGGTTCATTTTGACAGTTCAGCCACGATCATTGCGTCAATTATTATTTACGTTGTTGAGCAAACGATTTTTTCAAACCTATGAACCAATGCCTGACGGCACGGTTGGCGCAGTGGTTAAGCGATTGACTGCTGCGCTGCGTGTCGCGGGTTCGATTCCCGCACGGAACAAATATTTGTATGACCTACAAGTAGTTTTTCCGGGTCTGGCTGTTTGTGTATGTGAGTTTAAATGTTTGTAAACGCACCCACGATACAGGAGAAATTCCTAGTGTGGGGCAACGTTTTAAAAAAAAAAAAAAAAAAAAAAAAAAAATTAGCAATATCCTTCAAAACGTGTTCAAAACTCTCGGATTGTGATTGAAAATGTGTTACGCAATCAGGTGTGTAATATATGGCATAATAACAGATAGTATAATTTCACTTGAAATAACGTTCACATGAAATAATTTTCATATGCTATAAAAACAAATAACCTAATTTCATGGGATCTAATGTAATATTTCATATAACCTTCTTTTGCTAAAATAATAAACAATTGTAATACAAAGTAATTTGAATTTAGGACTTTGAAAACGGTTTTAAGTCTTTTGTATATTATCCAAATCAAATCAAATCAAAATCATCAAATCATTTATTTCTTTGCAAAAATGGGTATAGTACATAGGTGTTTTTATAATAAAGTTCTCCATATTTTACCGTCACATGGGCATGCAAAGGTTTACAATTCCAAATAAATAAATAAAAAATTAGAAATATGTAGATCATTGGAATTACAAAAGATTAAATAAAAATGTCAGTGTGGTCATAGCAATAAAAAAATATAAAATAAGACTAAGTACGCGAACCAATAATTATGTCAATTAGGGTAATAGTATGTCATTTAGTTAGTGAATCATCATTAAGAAAATCGTCAATCGTGTAATAAGTTTTCATAATTAAAAATTCGTTTAGCGCCCTTTTAAATTATAAAATATTTATGATAAACAAAGGAGATGGAAAATGTTGGGCCCAAGCGTAATAAGTTTGAGATATGATCTAAAAATTATTCATATTTTTTTATCCTTGAAAAAATCAGCTCAATTCTTTGTCTGGAAGTGGAGAAATATGATAAAGATAGTTTTCATGAGATCATCGATTATAGTAATCGATTACACAACTACAAAAAGAAAACCTACCCACTAGGTAGCACTAGGTAATATAGTTAACTCAAAGTAATTAAATGCACTATATATACTTTTAAACAAATAGTGCATTTAATTTAAATAAAACATCATTAATTACTGAAAAACCAAAATAATGATTATCAATCTCATATCGATTAAAATCAGTTTTATTTTTTGTTTTTATAACATAAATACTAGAAACAAACACAAATTTGTTGTACCTACAACAAGGCTCAAGAAAATAGGTGGCTCGTTCAGATGTCAATGTATACGCTTTTATAATAAACTTCCAAGCCACGTACAAGATCTAAGCCTTAATAAATTTAAATCATTCATTAAACGTAAGTTGTGCCAGAAAGCTTTTTATACCGTTAAAGATTACGTTGAGGACATAAAGGCTTGGGATTGAGCTGCTCCAATTATAATTTTTATTTTTTTACATTCGGAACTTTGTTTATTTTGCAAACTTTAAAATTATATACACAATGACATGAATATTTACTTGTGAAGTATAATATTATTATTATTTTAATTATTGTGAATGTGAGGACTATGTGGGTCATTTATATATTTATTTATTTTTTCTCAGTTACTTCTAATGATAATCTGGCAGTTTTGAGTACTTTATGCGGCCTACCCAAATGTCCCTTCTTTGGTATTGTTCGTCGAATCGTTGAGCTCCTTTTAAGTTCTGAGTTGAGCTACACTATTACTGACAAATGCGTGCACTGACTGGACAGGTCCACTCAAATCTGTATGGTTCTTTCCTCAGAAGACCATTTCAGACACAAATCTACATGGTCCTCAAATGAAATGCTCTGACCAAGATTATTTCTGGGTTTTTATATACACATTGACATTAATGAACTTTATATAAACAATGACATGAATATTTACTTTTAAAGTATTTTATTATTTTAATTATTGTGAATGTGAAGAATATGTGGGTCATTCCTTTTTGTTTTTAATTTTTTCTCAGTTAGTTCTAATCATGGTCTGACAGTTTGAGTAATTTAAGTGGCCTACCCAAATGTCCTTTTTTTGGTATTGTTCGTCGAATCGTTGAGCTCCTTAAATTCTGAGTTGAGCTACACGATAACTGACAAATGCGTGCACTAACTGGACAGGCACTCTCAATCTGTGTGGTGCTTTCCTCAAAAGACCACTTCAGACACCAATCCACATGGCCTTCACATGATCTGACCAAGATTATGTCTGGACTTTAAAAGAGACTGAGACCTCTGAGTTTGTTTCGGCCTTTTTTCTCAGAGTAGTCAGATAGGAAACGCCGACCTCATCTAGTTTTAAAATATGATTGACGTGTAAAAGTGTTTGTACAAACCTACTTACAGAAATAAAATCATTTATCATTTATCATTTATTGGAAGGACTCTTTTACGTGTGTGATAGATAGTTGAATCATTGTACCCGACTGTATTTTCTTAGATGTAAAAATCGCACCAAGTAATTCGAAGACTGGTTTGTGCAATGAAGACTGTTTGAAGTTGAACTCAGGACGTAAAACGGTTTCATCATCACAAAACGGTCTTTGTAAACGGTTCGTTGTCGCAACGCCCATCCCTACTAGAACTAGACAGCTGTCACTTATTTCGTGTTTTCGTATGTATTTTGAGTGCTTTCCCAATTATTTTTCATTTTCAACGATCACTGCTTTGATTTTTAAGGATTCTGACCCTGCCTACCTTGTACGACCCTTACTTTCACACTGGACACCGAAGATTGCTCACACCATTGACTTGGAATTGTTATAGGTAATGGATTGTTTTGGAATTGTTGGATTGGATATTGTTGAAACTATGGATCACTATGTGAATTGTGGGATAGCAACTAGTCATTGCAATACACTAATGTATGTATGAATCTATAAATTCACACAATTTACATCTCGTTACTATTCAGGCCCAAGAGTGCATATAATCGTTTCAGTCTCCTTTAGGGCATATTATATTTAGGGATTTAAATTTTCTGGCATGTTATATTATGTGACATTAAGTTCGGACAAGTTATCATTCGGACAAATGATGATTAGGGCAAAAAAAAATGACACTTTAGATTATGGATAAAAGTTAGGTAACACAATAGAGAACCATACCTATTATAGCTAAATAAATTTTAAAACACTTGAGAAGAAATTATGTTAGTTCTTATTATGTGTTTCAGAGTTTTGGCAGTTTCGGGCTTCTGAGTACTGATAACGACTGACGTTACTTTCGAAAATAATAACTATGACAAACTATTGAGCGATCTACGTCTGCGCAGATATTGGGTTGGCGGTCGAACGTTGACCCTCCGTCAACAGCAGGCACTCCGGAGTAATAAGCAAGCTACCAACCTTCAGGGCTGTCTCATGTTCCAATTAGCTACATAAATATTGGTCGAAACACATTTATCTTTGAACGACATTTTTGGTTAGGATGTACAATGTATTGGATCTTCGGTGAAGATTTGATCGAAGGAGCAATAACTAAATTGCTGCTACACACTATACATATAAAATGTACAATGTACTGGATCCCCGGTGAAGATTTGATCGAAGGAGCAATAACTGAACTGCTGCTAGACACTATACGTCATAAAGGGTCAAACTAAATTACCTAGGCACTGATTTAAAGCGGCAGTTGTATGTAGTAGTTTTGGTAAGTAAAAAATTACAAAATGCATATTTATAAACAAGTTCGGCAGCTAAAACTTAGCAGTAAAGTAAACAAAAATGAGTCTTAAAAAAAAAACAACCGACTTCCAAAAAAAAACACTACAAAGTGAAAAATAACTTTAATTTCGGAAGTCGGTGTCTTGGGTTTTGTGTTTTCGTTTTTTGCCACCGACTTCCGAAATTAAAGTTATTTTTCACTTTGTAGTGTTTTTTTTTGGAAGTCGGTTGTTTTTTTTTTTAAAAAGTTTTTATTTTTCACTTTTTAGTTGTGGTACCTACCTCACACACATTCGAATACCACTACCTGCTACCAGGGTCAAGAACTTATCATATCATCTACATACTAAGTGGGGAAAAAAATACGTATTTTGTAGCTAACTCAAAAACTACCCAAGCAAAGTTAATAAAATTTATATGGGACCAATTTGGGAGCCTACCCTTTCAAACAAAAAAAGAATTTTCAAAATCGGTCCACAAATAACGGAGAAATCGGTGGACATACATAAAAAAAAAAAAAAAAAAAAAAAAAAAAAAAAAACAAACATACGCGTCGAACATATAACCTCCTCCTTTTTGGAAGTCGGTTAAAAATAATAAAATGGATCATTTAGTAAATACTGAGCAGTGAAATAACTAAATGGGCAGTTACGAGTGGGCAGTTGACAAATCAGAATTAGTCGGTAAGAAATCTCATTCTAAGCAGTTCTGTCAGAGCCATTTATAATCTATGTCGTCGCGAATCTCTCAGGGAACTATTTAAAAAGATTAATATTATGACGGTACCTTGCCAATTCATCTATGAAAATATTATGTACCTATGTAAGGAAAAATCTGCATCTTTTTAAGAAAATAAGTGATAGACATAATTTTAATACTAGAAATAAAGATAAAATAGATCAACCATTTTTCAGATTATCCAAAGTACAAACATCTTTTATGGGGTACTGTGTTAAATGTTACAACAAAATACCTTGTGATATATTACAATTAACTGAAAGAAAATTTAAAACGCATATTAAAAGTACTCTTTGTAAACATGCATATTACAAATTAGAGGATTATATCCTAGATAAGAATGCTTGGAAGCATGCTGGTCTAGCTCCATAGGACAATTTTGAGTCTAGACAAAATCAAACTGGTTGCTAATTTAATTGTGTAATTAAATATTACAATATTTTTTTTACATTCTGTGATTACTTGAACTCACACACTGACGAATTAGTATCACTTGTAATTTTTATAGGAATATCGTATAGGTTTTACAATGCTTGTAAATATGTGAACACCATGTATCCATTACATAATTATTTTTTCTATCATTGCTTCATTTTTATTTTTACCTATTGTGGTATAGTAATCTTATTCCAGGTGCATCGTTTTCACATATAATTATATAATTAATGTATACAAAATATTATAAAACATTTTAAAAGAGTAACGGTGGAGTTTCTTGCCCATTCTTCTCCATACGAAAACTACCCTTTGGAAGGGGCGACTAGAATCAATTCTATTTTTTGTTTTTGACGTTCAAAAGTGCCTTTTTGTGCCTAATTGAAATAAATTATTTGACTTTGACTTGACTTTGACTTTTATAAATAACGTTCTAACCTAACTTAAGTGATTCACCAACAATAGAGTCACCAAGAATAAAGAATTTCAATCGGTTCGGGTTCGGGTGTTTCCGCTCCCTTTGAACTGCTGAACTATTTATCTAACTGCCCATTCCATCATTTTTACTGGCCATTTATTTATTAGTCTGCTTACATATTATATTTTTAGTACTGACATGACAAGATGAAAAAACCAGCCAATTTTTTTTTTATTTTTGTCTGTTTTACTGTCGCACAAAGGAGAACATTCACCGTCTATACCTACATTTTTGGGCTAAATGTGAAACTGTCGCCACACAAAAAATATATATATATTCCGTTAGAAAATGTTATTTTCTTCACTTTTCACTATGGGACTAAATCTTTTGGGCTATTCCCTGCGCTGTTATACGAGTTTGAAAAACACTGTTTTCAGTAAGTTTTAGATAAAAGAAAAACAGTAATCTAATTATAGTAATAGCTTTTTATGCCAATCTAGACACGCGAGAGCGTGTCGAGCCAAGTTTCAAGGCAAGACACAGCTGCAGTGTGTTATATTACCGCCAGGTTTTCTCATCGGGAACCAGAGGGTAGCCGGGGGCTTTTTCAGAATGAAAGTGTTTCGTCACTCACTAGACACAGGTGGAATTTTAATAAAGCTGATTTTCTAGGTTTGTATAATTCATTTAGGCAAGTAAATTGGGAGATCTTGTTTAACATTCAGAACTCCGAGGCGGCTTTAAATTGCTTTTATAAAATAGTGAATAAGATCCTTGACGAGTGCGTTCCTAAGAAAAACGTTAAAGTAAATACGCATCGGTCTAGGTTTAGTTATCCAGAATGGTACACATCTGATTTGATAAGAGATATCAAACAAAAGTGGCGTTATCACAAATTATATAAAACAACTGGATCCCAGAGTGATTATGAAATGTTTTCTTGTTTTCGTACTCGGGTTAAATTAAAGATAGATTCAACCTATGAAGCCTACCAAAACAGACTTCAGAAGAACCTACATGAGGATCCGAAATCGTTCTGGAGCTTTATTAGGAGTAAACAATCTAGGCGCAATAAACCCAAAGTCACAAAGGACGGCTTATTGCTGAGAGAGGAGGAGTGTGCGAAATGTTTTGCCTCGTATTTCCACTCTGTGTACAGTGAGAAGCGGCCGGTCCTGGACCCGGTAGCCGCGGAGCGCGCGGGTGGCGAGGCGGCGGGAGCGGCGCGCGTGCATGTTGACCGTCTCAGCGCGCGAGACCTGCGCACGGCGCTCCTGCGTCTCAAGCCCAAACGTTCAGTAGGTCCTGACGGCATACCACCTTACATTGTCAAAGATTGTCGTATGGTTTTTGAGGAGCCCTTGTTGCACGTTTTCGGCTTGTGTTTGCGGGAGGGTCACTACCCGGACGAGTGGAAGATCACCAGAGTTATCCCAGTCCCCAAAGGGGGTGCAGGCACTGATGTGAGTGGATACCGACCGGTGGCGGTGCTGTCGGCATTCGCTAAGGTATTTGAATCAGTGTTGCATAAAAGTATATACACACAAGTGAGGTCACAACTGTCAGACGCTCAACACGGCTTTCGAGAGGGTTGCAGTACGGGTGGTAACTTGTTGTCATTTGTTAGCTACCTGTCGCCCGTCATTGACGCCGGGGGGCAGGTGGATGTGGCATATTTCGACTTTCGGAAAGCTTTTGACACCGTGGATAACGATGTACTTTTGTGCAAACTCTCTGCTATGGGGTTCACACCGCACTTGCTTAAGTTCTTTGCTAGTTACCTTGGCGAGCGCCGACAGTACGTCGAGTTTGCGGGACATGAATCCACACCTTATTACACATTCTCCGGGGTAAGTCAAGGGAGCAATATTGGACCTTTGGAATTCATTTTAATAATTAATGATCTGCCAACAGTCGTGAAAGAGGCGAAGTGTCTACTGTTTGCAGATGACTTAAAGTTATTTCTAAATGTTGAGGGCACTGCAGACTGTAATCGGCTCCAGTCTGACATTAATAATATTTATTTATTTATTTATTTATTTGATTTACACGGCTAGACACCAATTACATAAATCAAAGTATATTTAAGTACAAACATAACACGAAAACGAATAACAACAATTAAATACAATTATTATCACAAAAACGTAGGCACATAACCATTAAATTTTCGAATTTATCATCGAACAGATCACAGTCAGGATTGGCTTCCACGAGCTTATTTAGTGCGGTCAACACGCGTGGTAGGGGAGACGCAGCACGGGCTGCTGTCCGACACGAAGGCACGCCTAGCAGTCGATGTTTTCTGCCACGGAGATAATTATTCGGTGTGTATAGTCGAATCAGCTCATTATGGATATCAGGCGCATCCGTCATACCCTTCCACACCTTGAGCATAACGCCTACCTGGCCACATGCCCTTCTGGTCTCCAGCGTATGATATCCCAGACACCCTAAGAGGAACTTGGTAGGATAGAGGTAGGGATAGAAACCGAGAGTTCTTCTGTAAAGAAAACGCAGGAATGCTTTTTGCACTTTTTCTAGAAGAAGCGCATACTTTGCTTCGTGCGGATTCCATACAGAAGAACTAGCTTCTAGCTTGGTTCGGACAAGTGTGCCGTATAAGAGCCTTATTACATGCTCGTTGCGAAAATCGCGGGCATTACGGAGAACAAACCCTAGTCTTTTAAAAGATTCTTTGGCAACTGTAGAAATGTGATCATTAAAAGTAAGCTTCTGGTCAAATGTGACACCCAAGTCCTTCATGTTCGTTGATCTAGTTATTTTAGTACCATTCATTTTGTATTCAAAATCAATTGGGTGACGCATTCGACCAAAGGACATTACATAACATTTGGAAGAATTGAACTCCATTTTATTTTGAACTCCCCATTCATGTAAGGCGTTTATATCGTTTTGCATAGCTTCGCAATCCGATACAGTGTTGACAGCAGTATAAAGTTTGAGGTCATCTGCGTAAAGGAGACACTCAGCAAATTTTGCAACGGCAGGTAAGTCATTTACCATGAGTAGAAATAGCAGAGGCCCGAGTATTGACCCTTGACTTACACCAGAGCGTGTATGGTAGGGACGAGATACGTAGATACCCAGCCTTACAAACTGCTGGCGGTCCCGGAGATAGTCAGCTAAAAGTCGAAGTAAGTTTGGACAGACACCAATGGCGCTGAGTTTCTGAAGCAAGATATCATTATTAACTCTGTCGAAAGCTTTACAAAAATCAAAGTAAAGTACATCCACCTGTCGCTTCTTGTCAAGATGCTTTGATATGTACTCCGTAATTGTCTGCAGATTGGAATCAACAGACCTCTTGCGTCTAAAACCGTGCTGGCTGTTACTCAGAAATTTTTCAACCTGGGAGTAAATAAGTTTATGAAGAACATTTTCGAATATCTTGGCTGGAGATGACAATATAGCGATAGGTCGATAATCTTCAACAGTTGATTTATTGGCCGTCTTAGGTATTGGCGTCACTCGCGAGATTTTCCATTGGTATGGATATATACCTGTCTTTAATGACAAATTAAAAATGTGACATAAAGGAGCGGAAAATAGTTCTTTTAAGTGTTTCAAAATAAAAGGCGGAATACTGTCAGGTCCTATGGAACTTCTGGGTTTCAATTTGTCAATACCGTAGTGGACATCATCGACAGTGAATTGGAAAATATTTATGTAATTACTATTGGTATCGGTTTCGTGATTACTGACACTTGCTGGATCTAATTGTGGCATTTCAGGCAGAAACACGCTTGCAAAAAATTTGGCAAAAGCTTCAGCGGCTGCTGCTCCTGAGAAACAGTCGCCACTATAGCTAACACTAGTCTCAAAACCCCCTTTCGACCGTAAGCTGTTAACGTGTCGCCAAAATTCAAGTGGGTTGCTTTTAATATTATTTTCAATGCGCCTTATATACAAACTGTAGGCTTCTGCAGTACGATGCTTCAAAGAGTTCCTGAGGTCCGAAAAACTCTTATACTCATCGCTGCAATTGGTCCGCTTCCAGCTTGCATGAAGTTTTAGTTTTAGTTTGATATCATTAATTATTTCAGAAGTAAACCAGACTGGATATCGTTTGCAAGCGGCTTTGGCACGATGTTTTTTAGGCATGCAGTCATCGAATATTTTGTAGATGTTACTATAAAATGTACTTACTGCAACTTCAACGTCGCCAGTCTGTAAAACAGTGTCCCAGGAAATTTCGGATAGAGATAGGTAAAGTCGTTCGACATCACATTTGTTAAAATTCCAGTCTTTAGCTGGATTTATGTTACTCGACTCGATGAGATCTGATCCATGAGCTGACTCGACCTTTATCTCAATGTTTAACGGAGGATGATACGCGTCGGGTGGAACAAGTCCATCTACACTATTAACAACCGCGTCTTGGTTGCCATCCCGGACTAATACTATATCTAACATTCCTCCGTGGCTGTTAAGGATTACATTTTTATCAACAAGCGCACAAAAAGATACAAAATAGCAATAATAATTTTTAACGCAAGTTGAAGCACTATTAAGATTAATATCACCCATAATAATTATCGATCCTGTATAACTGTGCACAAAACTTTCAACCATACAGAACCAACGCATATATTCTTCATCATTGGCACTAGGCTTTATATACACTACGCATAAGAGAAATGGACGACCACGCCAGGTAAAAGATGCCCACAGATCCTCCCCACAGCTAGTCTCGTATTCCTGTTTCCTGCGTAGTGAAATAGGTGGTCGCGCCGCGAGCAAGACGCCTCCACACGGCGTAATTCTGTCACGGCGCAGAACACTCCAGTCACCGCTTTCAAGTTCAGGATCCTGAACGGAAGAGTCCAAGAAAGTTTCGGAAACAGCGACAAGGTTGTAAGTAGAAATGGCGAGGTTGTTACGCCACGATGATAGTTTGGTTTTTAGTCCTCGAACATTCTGGTAGAAAGCGTTGATACGACTAACTTTGTTGCATTGCATCTCTGAGGCCACGAAAGGACTGCAGTTGACTAGGCGCTATTATTGCATTGTTAGTGGGTCCAGTGGGACGGACTGCTTTCCTGTAGTTTATCCAGGGTTTAATTCTAGCATTGACTGGCCAGACGCTAACGGAGAAACACTGGTCGTAATGATGAACCGGGACGCCGATTTTATAGGACTTATAATCTCCACGAGGTACAATTTCTTCTATTGTGGCCGTCGGACATAGCTGTTTCAGATACTGGCGTACCTCCTCTACACCCGAAGCCATGTTCCATAGGTGGATGAATTTACGAGCCTCCACAGCTTTCAGACTAATGACGGTAGGATCAGCCGTTCCACACAGCGGCGCTTTACTCCGGTTGTTTCGCTTCTTCACCGTAGTCCACTCCCCATCATTAACCTCTGTAGCTCCCGTCAATTCCATATAACCATTATTCAGTTCACCGTTATCAACCGCTTGACCCTGGTGGTTTGCTGTTTCTGATGTATCTATTGCTTGGTGTTTAGATGTCTCAGGTTGGGCGTTCGTTAGGTTGGATTGGAGACCAGAGATGGTAGGTGGCTCGTTTTCTTGAATTTTTACACCCTGTGCTTTTTTTATCTGTTGCGCGGCTGGAGCAGTCAGTGGGCGACTTGTAGGCCCAGGCTGCATTCCAGTCGCTCTACTTAAATACATTCCTGAATTTTCATATTTTTCAAGTGTCATGTTTAGTTGCTCTACCTGAACAGCATATCTATCCAATTTTAATTCATGACTACTCACCAAGGATAATACTCTGGTTAACAGATCCTTCAAAGTTGTTATCTCAGAACGCAGAGCAGACATAGCGATGGTATGATCGTTATTTTCAACATCGCAGTCAATGAAAGAACCACTACTGAGCGCTTGAGTCCTTGCCGTTCTCACCGTTACATTTGGATCCACCCGATTACGGCCAACAGGGGTAAGACTATTATCTCCACCTCTTTTTTCGGTGCAGCGACATTCGGGGCAGACCCATGAACACATTTCGTCCGTATTAGGAAAGTTCTTTTTCCCAGTGCATGCCAGGTGAAAAAGCCTGCTACAATGCTCGTGTTTGCAACAGAGTCGTTCCTCATTATCAGCAATATCATTAAAACAAGCAGAGCAACTCATGTTGACTCCAGCAAAGGCGTTACTGGTTTAACAGGTAACGTATAGTGAGTATAATTAGTACTGTTTATTGTCGGGGTGGCGCCACTAGTCGCATTTATAGATGCACCAAGTTCGCTTAAACTCGTCTCTGGAACGCACCGCGAACTTTGCCGCCGGGAGGTTGGTAGTACTGACAGCGCGGTGTAGATTGCGCGTACGCAGGACTTTCACTTTTAAAGCGTTCGTACAAGCGTCAGGATTCTGTGCACTCGCGGGCTAGGCACTGATGATACGGCACTTTTAAACTATTTTCACTGTTTATTATAGCTTGAATTTCACTTCGCGAAGGAGCGAAAACAGTTATTTGAGGCTTTACACTATACTAGACTTGTGTTTAGCATAAAAAATAAAAGTATTAACATCGAAAAATATTTTTAAACAGAATTACTAAGGTCACGACTTAGCGGTCTCCGAGCGCGTTCCGAGTTATGTCCAATGGAGTAAATTAAACAAGCTGCATTTTAATATTGAAAAGTGTTGTGTAATGAGCTACAGCCGCGCGCGAGCTCCATTACAGCATCAGTACGAGATGGACAGCGAAATTATGCCGCGCGTCTCACATGTACGAGACCTAGGTGTACAGATGGTATCTGAGCTGACGTTCCGCAAACACATAATTGAGATGTGCGGCAGGGCTTTTAGAAATCTCGGTTTCATCTTGAGACAGTGTAAGGATTTTACCGATACAGCGGTTGTTAAAGTTTTGTATAATGCACTTGTGAGGAGTCATCTCGAAACAAGTGCAATTATTTGGAACCCGCATGAAGGGAAATACAGACTCATGTTGGAAAAAATCCAGAACAAATTCACAAGGTTTCTGTACCGTAAACAGTACGGGGTTTATCCCTTTTATCCCCTGATGTACCCTAGTCTGTTCGTCCTGGGCATGGTCGGGTACACCAGGCTGGCCGTAAGAAGGGACGTGGCGCTGGTCAAGTACGTGGCCCGCGTACTGCTAGGGTTTCTGCATCACCCGGAGGTGCTGGCAGTGCTGCGGCTGCGCGCGCCGGACGGGTGCGTAGGTGCACGCCGCCGCCCCGCACTGTTACATGTGCCGGCGGCTAGGACTAACCTACTCAAGTTTGCCCCTATGTCACGAGCCGCACGTATTATTAATGTTATTACGGTATCGGAGGAAATTTTTGGGCAAAACCTGCCGCAATTCATTCAAACGACACAAATAATAATTGAAAAAGGTTTGATAGAATAAAAGTTGTCATGTTTAGAATAATTGTTATATTACATAATATTATATAATTCATTGTAATTCTGCTTACAGGATATTTATATATATTTTATTTTAATTTGTGTATATTTTGTGACTTATAACATCGCCTTGGATTAATCTGTAAAGGTGTTATAATTGTGCTTTAATAAATAAATAAATAATAAATAAATAAATAAATATTACACGAACCATTTGGAGCCACTTTTGACCCTTTAATAACTCAAAATCTATGTAACATTAGCACATGAAATTTGGTTTATTTATTAAAACCCCTTAGATTAACTAGAACTCCAAATTTCATAAATAAAGCTCAAACGGTTATTGAGATATTAACGTCTAAAAATCGGCATTTTTATCAACTACATATCCATGGGTCATCAAAAACCTTTAATCCACTTCCGGATGACCTATAAAGTTGAAAAGAGATTTCTCGAAAGCAGGCCCACGGTATGGTACTGTGTCAAAGCTTATTTATCAAAAATTATGTCGTATTTTTTTCAAGTTAAGTCGTTTTTTATAAACATTTCTTTCTGCTAGCATTAGAGAACCTAATTAATATTTATTTGGTTGACTAATTGTAATTTTGTAAATCCGCCATTCAATCCTAACCTGCCAAATGACAGACTATTCCAATCAAATAATTTGTAATCGATTGAAAAATCGATTCTAACCCACATGGAGTACGTGGAGTATCCACTTCACGAGTATGTTTCAAATGCTATTTATTATACTCAAATACTGTAAAATTATGATTTTACAATAATTAAAATATTATCTGGTCTGAATATACTCAAAAACTTAAAAGTATTTCGAGACAATAATGTTATTTTATAAACTAATCACCAGTGATCGGAGTAGGTAGATTGATTTGGTGTCAATGAACTGGCACGTATATATTAGTATGGATATGCCTCCGGGATTCCGGGATTTTGAAATTATTAAGATTTTTTTAAGGAATTTCAAATGTTGTGATGTGTAAAATAAAGAATACATCAATATAAATAAGAAATGTTTAACCCTTTTGCTGTCTTTTTAATAGTATATAGGTGATCGGACTCCAAGAAAAGGATAGGTATACTGTAAACAATATAATAATTTAATATATTTTAAATGTTTATCTATCGCATTCTATAAATTTCTAATGTATTAGTTTAAAAATCCTTACTTATCCCGGAAAAAAGGCTTATCCATGTTATGATTTCTATGACTATTCATGATGCGAGTACCTACGTAAAATCAATCTACCTACTCCGATCACTGCTAATCAGCCAATCGATTTCGTCAATCGATTACCAAAATAATTAAACCTGGTAACATTGACACCATGCATAATGTCAAACTGTCAAAAAAATATCTGTCAGATCAATGGCATTGTTGGCTGTTTGTTTAAGTTGATTTGAATTTATTTTTCCGTATTTACTTTATAGTTAAATTACGTTACGATTTAATACTGTTAATTTAAATTGAAGCCAGACGAACTATTGCTTATCTTTCCATGGCCCTGGGTAAGTTTAATAAGTTCTTTAAATATTTGTTATAAACACCCGTTCACCTTTCACTATTTTAGCGTATTGTATAACCTCATTGATTTTAGCAGCCTATTAGTAGAAGGCCTATGTTCAGTCAGGGGTACGTCGCGCGTCGTAAGCTGTAAATTTCTATAGTATGATGTAATTATATTACATAAGTAAATACACTGAATTTTTTTACCTTTTTCAGGTATGACGATGACATGTGTTATTGCAAGACTTGAAATTATTGATTATATTATCTACAACTCTATCCCAAGTATTACTTGCTCATGGAAATCTAAGCATATTATGTTTTGCATGTGGCATGTCAATTGTAAGTCACAGAAGTCATCAGGTTAGTGTTTTTAAAATGGCAGAATTATTATGAGTGATATAATTACTAAACAAAAGTAAATAAACAACAATAAGAAGTACTTTCTTACTTTCTAGGTCATACATTTGGATAAAGTTTGTCATGCTTATTGAGAGAGGCTGCTACCAGAGATGTTTATAGGCAAGCAAGTGATGATAAAAACAGAGCCACCCTAGAGTTTAAGAGATTTACCCTTAGGTCAAAACAATAATCTGGTTAGGGCCAGAATCAAATCGTGACGTGTGAGCAGCAGGACTTGGTGTACATAATTATTGATAAGTGAGCAAAATAGGACAAATCGTTTAAGAGATCATCATTGCTTATTACTGTTTCGTGGGAAAGCGTACACCTACCACCTACTGTACCTACGCTGCTTTCATACCATGACTAAGTTATGAGAATGAAGCTGAAGCCGTTTTAAATTCTATGAGAAATAAAATGTTTTTAGTATTTATTGTTGTGTTATTTGTTAGAGTAAACCTTCCTATAGAAGCGCTGAAAATGCTGCTACCAATGAGATTATTCATCTTTAATTAAGAGAGTTGGCTAAAATAATGTTTATGCCATTCAATGTTTCATATTTAGCGCGCAAGATTATTAATTTACCTTTATAAAATTGCAAGTCTGTAAATGCAACAATCGCCATTTTGATGACAGTCGAGGTCGAGGCTAAAAAACATAAAAATTGGGGATTTCGAACATCCAAACTCTACCACAAGGACAGAGACTATTACAACATTTAATTGTTTGACAAATTCATCCATTGTTCAAGTTAAATAAGTAGTGGTAATGAAGTTTTTTATTATCAAAAGTCGAAGTTTCGCGCCAATCGTGCGTGTTTACATTTTAACTTTTCACAATTAACACTCATACACATGTAGATATGATTTAAAATGTGACAAATATGATTAAAAATATTATAAGCAACTAGAAAATGCCCAGATCTTAACTTATTATACGAACACACGTTCAATAACACGTAATATTCATTACTACTACTCAATTTGTGTTAAAAATCGCCGATCATTGTTTTCTTTATTGTAATGATGTGCGAAAACGATTATGCCAAACTTTTTTTTTTTTTAATTTTTATTGTCCCGATTAATTTAGGTATATGTCGAATGTCTGAAATCTATACTTGAAAATTTAAATAAAATTGTTTTAAGCATTAAATACAATAAGCATTGTTTATATAATTATTTATACTTTTCTAGTGTAATTTTAATCGTTTTTAGGACATTCAATATAAAACGAATCAACAGACAGGACGTGGATAGATACCTTTCACCTCATTTATTGAATTTCGCGCCGAATTGTTTCTACATTTGATTTTAAATTCGGAACGTTGTTCAAAATTATTTTTAATATATTGAACAATTATTTAATGTGGATTTTATTTTTGATAGTTTGCTACAGAATGCCTAGTATACATTTTTTAGGAACGGAACGTTGTTCAAAATTATTTTTAATTTATTGGACAATTATTTAATGTGGATTTTATTTTTGATAGTTTGCTACAGAATGCCTAGTATACATTTTTTAGGTAGGCAAGAAAATTTTGTTCGGGAATGATGTTAAATTAATTCTATAAATTAGGTAGGTATTCCGCAAACACTTTTAAATGACGTCTATATTTTTTGTTAGTTGTATGAGTTTGGTAGTATTTGTTTTTAGGGTTCCGTACCTCAAAAGGAAAAAACGGAACCCTTATAGGATCACTCGTGTGTCTGTCTGTCTGTCTGTCTGTCTGTCTGTCTGTCTGTCTGTCTGTCTGTCTGTCCGTCTGTCACAGCCAATTTACTCCGAATCTAATGGACCGATTAAGTTGAAATTTGGTACACATGTGTATTTCTGTGACCCAAACACGAATGTGTAACGTTAATAATTAAATTTTGAATATAGGTGTCACTTTTGGGGCGCAAACAAGAAAATTAAAAAAAAAAGTTTTGCTAACAGTACCGTGTGACATATCAAATGAAAGGGCTTGTTGCGAGGATCTTAAATATATTTTTTATATAATTTTAAAATAAATACTTTTAAAGATATTTGATAAATTCAATGAAAATTGACCATTCCCCCCCCCTTATCTCCGAAATTACTGGACCAAAAATTTTGAAAAAAATACATAGTATGGCTCTTTACTCATAGATTACAGGAAAACCTATAAGAAGTCTATGGTTTTAAAGTAACATGGTAAATCTCTCAATATTGTGCGTAAAAACTTACACTTCGTCGCTCGGCATCCAAAAGGCCCATCTCTCTAGCTACTATAATATCAAAATATCAAAAGTATGTTCATGACAACCAATTCGGGTTTTGGCGTGGTTTGTCAACAGAAAGTGCAGTGTTGTGCCTTAAGCATACTATCACATACTTACTATACACAGCGTGGGACGCCGATTTATCTAGCATAAATCGATGAAACTAGGTTCATCGATTTATTCAAGGGTCTGATCAGGTTGCTTATGACGTATTGTGGAGAAAGATGGAGAAGGATAGGTTGCCAACGGAGCTTATAAACATCTTTAAATAGTGGTATGGTAACCAGATCAATAGTGTACGATGGGCTGGAACTTTTTCCAAGCCATACAGGTTGGAATGCGGGGTGAGGCAGGATTGGCGAGCTCAGCAGCATCAGAGTGGGTTGCTATATAGATGGTATTTGTGTAAATAATATTAGCTATGCCGATGATATGGTGCTTCTGAGCGCGTCAATCTGTGGTCTCAGAAAGTAATTGGTCGCCAAATGTGAGCAGTATGCCAAAACACATGGTTTGATGTATAACTCCAATAGGTCGGTGCTGCCCCGTTTTTGTAGCGCATCGGGAATGTTCGCGGACGCACATATTAATTGCTTTTACGCAACGATGCGAATGAGGTGTGCATCCCTGGTACGCAGAGTACGGGCCAGCTCCAACAATATCGTTAGCAGTCTGGATTGCATGTACATCAATCACTGCAGTGCCGTCTCCCATGGGGTGAAATAAATTTAAACTAGATTACGTGGGGCACTCAGAAAGTTTTGTGATACTAGAAAAAAATATACTACAGGTTATATTTTTTTTTATTATATCTTTTGAAAGAACTCTCCATTGGCATACACAGTTTTATACGTCTAAACAAATTTTCATAACACATTTTCCAGTCCGCATCAGACACCTCTCCAATCTCCTTCTCAAATGCACCCAGTGCATCTTCAGGTGATGAAAACTGTTTTCCTTTGAGTTGATTTTTTATTTTGGGGAACAAGAAAAAGTCGCACGGAGCCACATCGGGACTGTAAGGAGGATGCCCTATAAATTTGACTGGTGTGCTGTCCAGAAAGTCCCTTGTTTTGAGCGCCGAGTGAGCCAGCGCGTTGTCGTGGTGAAGCAGTAGCCCACGGAGGCCAGTGTTCGGTCGCTTGCTGCTTGCAGTAGTAAAAACATCTGGCAAACATTTGGTAACATACCATTCAGCATTGATGCTTCTTTGGTCTTGTCAGGGTATTGACACCAGATAACCTGGTAGAAAAAAAAAAACTTGCTATCAACATTTTGCTTGCACTTCTGGCTCGCTTCACTTTGGTAGGAGTTGGTTCATTTTGAAACAGCCACACGGTCGACTGATGCTTCATTTCTGGATCATATTGATAAATCCAAGATTCATCACCCGTAATGATATCTTAAACGCGCCGAGACGAGCCTGCTACCAATTTTGCTATCATGTCTCGGCACCATTCTACCCGAACCTCCTTCTGAGCCTGCGTTAGATTTTACGGTACCAGCGTGAAACTATCTTCCATAACCGAAGATGCCTGTGTACAACTTCATGCACACTATCGGCAGTATACACCGTGAAATTTGAATCACAGTTTTGCTAGAACAAACTTTATTCAGACCATGGTCTACTACCATTCTACAGAACCCAATAAAAAAAAAAAAACATAAATTGGTTTTTGAAAAAACGTATACGTGATGTCTGTGTTGTAGGGAGTAACGATAATCTTGACATTTTAAACTTTGCTTTTTTTGTGTTATTTCAAAGACCAATTATGTTTTTTTTTATTGGATGCTGTAGAATGGTAGTAGACCATGGTCTAAACAACGTTTGTTCTAGCAAAACTGTGATTCAAATTTCACGGTGTATGCTGAACCTCTTCATATGTAATTCGCCTATTCTCTTGAATAAAATTTTTCACAGCCAGCACTTTTTCAACAACCGTCATAGGGCGGCCACTTCTTTCTTTGTCTGCCAAAATTACTAGACCACCCATAAATTCGTTGAACCAGCGAAAAACAGTCTCTTTAGAAGGCCTTTTTTCTATGAACACCAATTGAAGTCTTTCAAACGATTCTTCTGGTTTTAGTCGACGACGTTTGAAATCGTACAAAATCATCGCGCGAAAATGTTCTCGTTATAAATCCAGTTTTCAGTAAGACAGAGCAGAAGCTCACGAAAAGAGACTTCATCAGCATGTGAACGTCGAGGCAATCCAGCTTCTCGACCACACAAACCTAGTTAGAAGACTAAAAAGAACAAAACCGTTCGAGCTAATGTTTAGTGTTAGTGAATAGTGTAAAGTACAAAAGTGCCAAACAAACACAAGAACGAAGTGTATTCGCCTTAATAGAGACAATAAGAAAAGTGCTATTGGACACATTCTTAGTAAAGACAATTTAATAGTTTAGGTTATAATTAAATTACTTATTAGTCTATTTATAAGGCTAGATTGTAATAAGATTAGGTTTCATCTTATTGTTGAAACCTAGGACAAGGGAAAAAAAAAAAAAAAAAAAAAAAAGTAAGACAGAGTATTTTGATTTTGCTCGTAAAAAAATGTGGAGGGAATTTCGAATTTGGAATGTTATGTTTTTTTGTAATAAATAGTCATCGTTTTAATTGACATCAAAACCAGCCAGTATTCTATAGACAAAAACTGTTAGTCGCAAAACTTTCTAAGTGACCTCGTAAAATAAGTTCACATAGTTCATAAGTTTACTAACGCAATGAGTCCTTGTTACTTGAATAAAGAAAAATATCTGGATGATATTTTTTTTTTTGAACGACGTTTTCTAAAACTGAAACCTAGCTAGATCGATTTATCGCTCCCTGCATACTAAATTTAATAAAAATTCTTGGAGCCGTTTCCGAGATTCAGATTATATTAACATAGGTATATACAAGAATTGCTCGTTTAAAGGTATTATTATTATATTAATACCGCGAATGTGAAATTTTTAACGAAAATCAGATTTTTGTTTTATTTCATTCTACACGTTGAAATAAGTGACCCTGCAATTTAAAAAAAAATGTCACAGTCGCGGTATTGGATGCCGAGCGATGATTTGCAGTTGGAATGTATGGTAGAACATGTTTTTCAACTACAATGTTAAGTTTGTTCTTGGGATAAATAAATTCATCTCAACAACGGAACCCTTCATTGTGCGTAGTCCGACACGCACTTGGCCGGTTTTTTAATAGGATAATCTTACTCGAGTAATAGAAATTGCTTTTTTTTTGAGGTAGTTTCAAAATAAAATTTAAAAAACTGCCCAAGTGTATGTTGGACTACGCACAGTGAAGGGTTCCGTAATTGGGATGAATATTTACGCATAAACATTGCATAGTACCTATCAATTTTATCGACTGCAAAAATAAGTTTGTGTTTCTCGAAAAAACTATAAAAAACAAAGTTAATTCTGCGGTTGTAACCGAAAATAAACTGTATCTCAAAAACTATTGACGTCAAAAGCAAAGTCACTTAGAAACATCTTTAACATTTTAATTATGAGATCCAACAATACACGCTTTATATGCATAGATTTTTTTCATCTCTCGGTTATAAAATATGTAGGTATGGAGAATGCCACCCCCACTATTATGTTTATCGTAATTTCACTACACCATTGTTTAACGGTGCTAAAAATACACCTTTTTTAAAATTTTCATCGATAGAGAGTAAAAAGACTCCATGTAAAATGGCTGTATGACATCGGACGCACGGACAGACGAACTTGACGAAATTAAGAGGTCCGATTTTTTACGGATTTTGATTATCAAGTTTACAATCGGCATGCAATTGATGTCTATGAGAATTGATCTACAATATTATTATTATTTGGACTAGCCGCCATCTTAAAATCCAGAATTTCCATCTAATTCGATATCTGCACCATCTCCCGAAAATGACAGTCATGACGAAAAATTTTCAAATAGTGTTAAAAACTGCCACTTGCTCACTTCAGATGGCGCTGATCTCCAGCGTCTTATAATTTGACAGCTAACTATACATTTTTGATTCTAATGCTAAAAGCTGATGTAAATTCCTGAATTTCATGACTGAATCCAAAACACCCCGTCGAGTCAACTGATGTGTCACGTGTCAAAATCTTGGTCCTTAATGTTAGGCGGTAGTGAATTCATTTCATTCATTCTCTGATCTCGAAAAACGTTGTTACAAACGTCAGGTTGGTATGATCAAGGTAGTTTGTAGGTTGGTACTGTGCTTGAGACGTTTTTGAATTGATAGATCGTATGACTATTGTTTTAGGGACTATTGTCGTTTAATATAGTAAATAGTTAAAAGTAACTATTTTCGATTTAAACTTACGAATAGGTAAGTCCATAGTGAGGTCAAAATGTAAATCCAAGTGGCGGCTGCGAAAATTAAATAATTAAATCATACGTGAGAAGGAACTTTGTTCCTGACGGGGCTCCCCGACTGCACAAGTTTTTTTTAATAATAATTCTAGCCGCGCCGGCTCAGCGATCTGACATCATTGCGGACAATTGTTACGAAAGAAATACCTACATTCTTACACAATATTGCTACGCATATTTGCAAAAAGAATTTTATAGATCACGTTTGATTGACAAATAATAATAATTTCTTTACAAAAAGTAATGATATCCCATCAAAAACATAAATGTGAAAATGGGAGTCAAGTTCAATAAATATGGTTGTTGACTTTGCCGACAAAAGAATTGAGATCTAAATGGGTGCCAAGTTCTGTAGATAATCCTGAAATTTATTTATAAGAACATGCAACTTTCTAAAATAAAATTAAAACACAAATTCTTGTTTTTTCTGCTATAACAATATTTGCTATTTAAAAATATAACTTTGAACAGTCGAATTATTTGAACAGTCGAATTATTTACACAAAGCACTTAGGATAAATTGAAGCTCAAGATTTGACTTGGCTAGTTTTTACATACAAGTTATCTTACAACTTTATATTTGATTTTATATTTGTCTACAGTGTCGTGGTGCAAAAGAACTAAAACAAACAGGGTAACTTTTTTATGCCGGTGTGCGTTACAGCTACGTCTTACACTCGCGCCACGTCATTATGCTGTAATTTTTCTAGTGTGCGTGCATTAAGCGGCTAACAGTTGGACGCTATTTTTTCATCGACTTTACAGCTTTGACTGTCTACCTAGGCATATTTAATTATTATTATTTAATTTTAAGTAGGCACTCAACATCAAATAAGTAATTCATGATGTGACCTGTAAGAAATTGGTACACTAGTCTATAAGTTTATTGGATGTATCTCATATCTTTGTATCGGTGTACTCAATTGTTGGTGAGTCCAATAAATAAAATTAAGTGATGATATCTTTGTTCTTTATGTTATGCGCAAGTTACTGTTTCTTATTATAACTGGGGGCCTACCATGCACTCTTATAGCAGGTCAATTTCCGACGGAAAGTGAACTGCCGGGCTATTTTGGACCATGAACACGTCAAATAACAGGCGAGCCAGCGATCACGTGACTAAAGCCGGTCAGTGGTCACGTGACAGCATTTCACTAGTCTGACCTGCGATAAGCTGTACCATCACGTCCTTTTTGACGTATATAACCTTGAAAACTGAACTGCCCTGCAGTCATATTAAGCAGGTGTTAAAAAGTAACTTTTATTGAACTGTTTTCTTTCATTTAAAACAAAAAACATAAGTACATGTTAATTTGTTTAAATAAAACTATTAAGGCGGTCTTTAAAATTGTTGTTAACAAAACAAACAATCACTTACTCGTTTATTTTGGATGTGTGACGAAGATGAAAATAATTGAGTTTCTTGAGGAAGATGGTGATAAAAACAGTGTGAAACAAATCGCTAATATCCAAAGGAAAGTTTTATGTTCAATAAACTGGTATATATGTTATAGAAATGGTACTAGTAATTCGATGTAAAAGAAATACAAATCAAGAACACAATACGAGAATAGAAGAAAATAAAAACCAATACATTAATTTTTAATAGATGTTTTAGGCAAATATAATATTCGTAAGGGAAATTCGAATATTTGTAGTCTTAATATAAAACCAACTTACAGTTGCCCAGTGTTTAAAATCTTTGATAGCACCACCAACAATGGAATTCAAATGTTCCGTCACTTCCGTCCACAATCTGCGGGACATTTCTCGAGTTTGAGCACTTTTATTGTAGCCCATTGCAATGTCCTTGTGATTATTTATAAAAATCCACACTGTTTTCAATCGTTCATAGGAAACTTAAGTTATTATCACCAAATAACTGCACTTTCTTACCACTCTCAACAACAGACACGATACAAATGTGTGCTTTGTTTTTCTGATTTATTTACAGAAACAGTTTCTTCTGTTAAAACAAACTTACAAAAAAGGAACCCACTTGAATCTCCAATATTCAAAATGATCTCGTAAACATTTGTGGTGTTTACAATATATTTGATACTTAACACTTAGATATCGTCGTTCGAAAATAGCAATAACTTTGGTAAGTTTTTCAAGTAGGTACTTATACCTTTCTTAAAGCATCCTAAAAGGGTGTCCAACGTCATAATCGAGTTAAATAAGATTTTTTGCTACGAAACAAAGCTTTTTTAGAATTCTATTGATCACTATAAACTGTTATTAAATTAATTTTATCTAGTTCTTTAAAACCGTAAAACCGGTAATGTTGCGAAAAAGTATTTTCGAACGTTTGTTTATAATATGGCGTACCGGTCAATGATAACGTAGCAGGTCTGAAGTTGATACTTTGCAGGTCAGACGGAAATGCTCAAGGTACAAATAGAAAACCTGTCAGGTTAACTTGCCAAGTTGACCTGTCCTGCATTTGGCAAGTATTTTAAATGTTCATGGTAGGGCCCCTGTTTACAGCTTTGACTGTCTGCCTAGGCATATTTATATATTTATATTATGCGCAAGATACTGTTTCTTATTGTAACTGTAAGGTCGAAATATCTTCCTCCTCTAAAATGTTAGTTTGCTGGTGTAGGTACAAGCAACGTACAGGACTACGGACTACCTCCTCTAAACTGGTAAAAACTAGCCAAGTCAAATCTTGAGCTTCAATTTATCCTAAGTGCTTTGTGTAAATAATTCGACTGTTCAAATTTAAGAAGTTATATTTTTAAATAGCAAATATTGTTATAGCAGAAAAAACAAGAATTTGTGTTTTAATTTTATTTTAGAAAGTTGCATGTTCTTATAAATAAAATTCAGGATTATCTACAGAACTTGGCACCCATTTAGATCTCAATTCTTTTGTCGGCGAAGTCGACAGCCATATTTATTGAACTTGGCTCCCATTTTCACATTTATGTTTTTGATGGGATTAGTGATACCTATTTCAAAAGGCTAATACTAGTGTACGGTGAACGTACATGGGTTTTAAAATATATTTATTACAATAAGTTAGCCAGTAGGCTCGCGTATTTGCACTTTGAACGCGACCTACATTTGGCAGCGCATTGACACTGACATATTGCATTGTTCTATGCATTTTATGTATATTACATTTTTAGTGTTCAATTAGACGTGGTTTGAGTCGGACAACTTGCATTTTTATTTAGATTCATCCCGTTGAGCATTCACTGACATTTTCTGCATTTAAGTTTAAATTTGACATTTTACATTTGCATTGACATTACTTGTGTTAGGGAAGCACCCTACATAGTTTTTTGGTCCTTCGTAACTATTGCAAGTACCATACAGTCCGATACGTCGGTCGATAAGTCGCCGCGCGGGATTTGTGTCGTGTCGTGTCATACCGTGCCACGTGTGTTGCCGTGCAGGAGCATTCGGGGAGGTGGCAGCGATCCAGGTTCCAGAGCGTCACATTGCATTGCATTGCATACAGGGAGAGTTCCTGAATTTCAAGTAAGATCGTTCATTATTTATCTTACGGCTTTATAATGGAGGGTTTAATCGTGCGTCAAGCTGAGATCCTCGAGGAAGTGAAGAGAATCCATTCTAATTTTAAGAAGGATTCAGCGAGCAGGAAGACCACCGATTACATTCGTAAAAGGCTTGAGAGGTTAAGGAGAAATGGGAAATTGAGGATATGCTTAAGACTGTAGAGTTTCGGTGGACTGCGATTGACAAATTACATTTACAAATTGATGGCATATTAGAGGGGAATTCACAGGACTACTATGACGAGTTCTGTCGTCACGAAAAGGCATTTACAAATATGAAACGGGCGTTGAACACGAAATTAAACGCTTCTCTACATCAACAGCAAACATTGCCTAAAATTGACATACCTATCTTTAACGGCAACTATACTTTATGGCCTACTTTTATGGATCTCTACGTAGAAGCGATTCATAATAATTCGGCGATCGCAAAAACACAAAAAATGCAACATCTAAAGGGTAGACTTCGCGGTGAAGCGGAAAAGCTCGTGCAGCATTTACACATTGCACCCGAAAATTATGACACGTGTTGGGAAATTTTGAACCATAGATATAATAATAAGTTTCTGTTATTTACCAGAAATTTCCAGGTATTTATGCGTCAACCTAATTTGCAAAAACAATCTGCATTCGACCTCAAGCGGTTATATGACACTAGCAACGAAACCATAAACGCCATACACAACTTGGGCGTTGATACAAGCTCATGGGATCCGATTCTAGTTTACGTGTTATGCGAAAAATTAGACTCCGAAACGTATACGGAATACATGCAGTCCAGGTCGGATCCGCGCGAGATACCAACATACAATCATTTTATGGATTTCGTCGAAAACAAGTTTATGGCATTAGAACCATTGCACAGGAAAAAGCCAGAAAATTATGATAAATCTGCATCAAAACCACATTTTAAGACGCAACATCTGTTCGGCAATAATCCCAAGTCATCAAATTCACAACCCAATAAAGGTTCGGCAAACTATTCTCGCAATTTTCATGCGTCAAACGCTGGACAATACAGCAAGACTATTTGTCCATTGTGCAATACGAATCATGCATTATTTCAATGTTCTAAATTCGCTGACATGCTGAGTTCGGAAAAAATAGCATTTATAGAAAACAATCAAATATGCAAAAATTGTTTGTATGTGCATACTAAGGGTTACTGTGCGTCGCAGAAAAGATGCAGAGATTGCAACGAACAACATAACACACTTCTGCACAGCGATATTGTAAAGTCAGCGCAAACGCCCTCAGCAACACAAACAGCACCTAAACCGTCGTCATCGACTTCATCTAGGTCAAATAAAAATATGCAAAACAACTTCGCGTCAAATAATAATGATGAAATATTATTACCAACAGCATTACTGCAAGTAGCCACAGCTGGAGGTGACTACATTACACTAAGGGCTCTAGTTGATCAAGGCTCACAAATTACGTTGATCACGGAGAATGCAGCTCAAAGATTGGGCATAAAGCGTCAACAGCTGAATGCAAACATAAGTGGCATCGGTACTTTATCCAACAGGAGTAAAGGAAAGGTCCATCTATCCTGCAAGTCCTTATATAACGATTTCCAGTTTACAACGGAAGCGTTAATCATGACACGGGTAGTAAACAGTCTGCCTAACGTTACATTTGCAAAGAAACCTTGGGCTCATGTGACAGACATCACACTAGCCGACCCAGATTACAACTTATCTAGGCCCATTGACATACTTCTGGATGCACACGTATTTTCCGAAATACTCATGAATGGCTTAGTCAAAGGGGAGGTTAATGAACCCATGGCTCAACAAACACGGTTGGGGTGGATATTGTCAGGCAATGTCACCAAAACATTTAATTGCAACGTCGTAGTTAATGAAGTTAACGACTTGACAAAATACTGGGAAATTGAAGACATCAATGGAGATGCATGCAATTCTATGACGTCAGAGGAACGATATTGTGAGGAGCTCTACACTGCAACAACCAAGCGATTAGGTGATGGCAGATATGCAGTTCGTTTGCCAATGAAGCCTAATTTTAATCAGCTGCTGGGCAAGTCAAAGCCACGAGCGGTAGCACAGTTTATGCAATTAGAAAGGAGATTAGGCAGGGATGACAAACTATCAGATAGTTACATCAAATTTATGCAAGAGTACCTGGAAATGGGACATATGAAGGAGAGCAAACCTGACTGCAACACGGCATGCTACTTACCTCATCATGGAGTCCTAAAACAGGACTCAGTGACATCAAAATTGAGGGTGGTCTTTAATGCCTTCCAGAAAACGGACACAGGTTACAGCCTGAATGACTTGATGGAGTGTGGCCCTAAGCTACATCAAGACCTATTGACATTATTATTAGGATGGCGGCTATACAAGTACGTCTTTACTGCAGATTGTGAGAAGATGTACCGCATGATCCTTGTCCATGAAGAAGACCAACACTTGCAAAAGATCCTGTGGAGAGAATCCAACCAAGGTCCTTTAAAGGAGTTCCAGTTATGCACAGTGACGTATGGAACCAAGGCAGCACCATTTCTAGCTCTTCGAACGCTGAAACAGCTTGCAGAGGATGATGCACAGAAATATCCGTTAGCAGCGGATGTCATCGCTAACGAAATGTACGTTGATGATGTCCTAAGTGGCAGCAACTCCGTCGAACGAGCACAAGAAATTCAAAAGCAACTCATTGACATGCTGAGTGGAGCTGGCCTTACACTACGGAAGTGGTCAAGCAACGACCAGACCTTGATTGAAAGCTTATTTTCTTCAGATCTTAACCAAACGACAATGCATTTTACAAACGATGGCATGACAAAAGCCCTGGGGGTCCAGTGGAATCCTACAAC